>JAMXBB010000011.1:87555474-87650042 GCA_024138015.1 Lumnitzera littorea
CCCCCCCCCCCCCCCACCCCAAATAATTTTGTCCTCTTTCCCTTCCGAATTTACTGTTGTAGATTTTGCTTTTGTTGGGGGGAAAGACATATATTATAGGAATTGGTGGAAAAGCAGAATAAAGGGAAAGGGACAAGGGTTAGAAGAGAATAATCTCAGGACTTCATCATGCTTGGATTGAACAATAATGTACAACAAAAGAAAAAAAAAGTACCAACATTATCTCCCTCTTTTTAAGGAGAGGCTCCCTTCATTTGTTGTTCTTTGTCTCGTTGCTGTTGGAAGGGAATGGCATGAATGAGTGGAAGCTGCATTGCCACTAGCGCTGGGGTGGATGCTTCTTTTTTGTACTCCTCTTTTAGTTGATAGGTAATTACTTCGAAGTTTGAAATATTGGACCAAACAAGAGTTGTGGAGTTTTCACAGACAAAGCGTGCAATTGAATTTGTAGTATAGTTATCTTTATTAGGGTTTTAAGGATATATTATCCAATCCTAAACAATATAAATCCTTATCTAATACCTTAAAATAACAATGCACTAGACATAAGTTAATGGGAATATGCAAAAACAAGGGTAGTGATGAGTGTTATAATAGCACTAACGTCTATTTTGGGCACTTGAGTACTTTGCTTTTTCGGTCATTCCCTAATTGTATGGACAATGAAACACAATCATTTCAATAGCGAAAGGAAAGAAAAATTATGGGAAAAAGACACATTAGTGGTGGGGCTTGCTTTAGCCCCATGACACTTTAATTCAAAACGGGAGGTATTGTAAAAAAAAAGGTTCTCTAGGTTGGAGATTATCCAACTTTCTTAGACCTAATTATAATTGATGTTTCCCTATTAGTTCTTAGTGATTTTGTTTTGTAGGGTAGGAAAATTACGATATTGGTATCCAAGTTCATGCATTTTCGCTTTTTCATATTTAATGATGTGGTCATTTTAGCTTTTAAACTTTCGAATTCAAATATATGTTCTAATACTTCTTGATGATATGGAAATGATGCAATAATGTTTTCACTTATTGATTTCATTCCGAGAACATGGTGAAGATTGAAGGATAGGAGTGAAAAGCATGAACCCTTTTAATTCTTTGGAACTTCAATAAACCAATATAAAAAGATTAATCAAATTCCAAAGAATCGTAAGCTTTTCTTAGTATTTTTTTGGCCATTGCAACCTCAACAAACTCTAGAAAAAAATAAAATGTGATTTTCAATTTCATAAAATTCTTCCAAGTATTTTGTTATGAAATAACGTCTCTCAAATAGCAACGTTTCAATATGTCAAAAAAGAAGAAATGAAAGAAAAGAAAAGAAAGAGAGAGAATAATGGAGGATCAACCATAATCCCAAAAAGTAACTTAACATAATGTGATTATGAGACAAAACGTGTTAAATAAGAAGCATAAAGTCCAAAAGGTACATAAGAATCCATGGAGTACGTGAATAGGTAATATAAACCCTTGATGATGCCTAATTAAACTTGGTTGTATCATTAGGTTAAAAACCCAAAATTCACTAAAGTTAGTTTATAAAGCAAAATGAAATAGAGGGTGAGGATTAGATATGTAAGCACCATAAAGTATATTAGGTGATAATTTGGAACTCTAATGATTTAAATTGAGATGATATGGACATTAATCATGAGTGTTTTAACTTGAGATTAACATATGATCTCAAACGAGCTCTAGTTTCATCTTATAGTTTTATGGATGGATTATATAGTTTAAACAATATCACAATTTGATGAGTGATAATTTTTAAGACCTATCTACTCCCAAGAATGGAAAAAGATAGAGGTACAAAAATTATTGCTTGAAAATAACTATTATCTAAAACAATCCATTGTTTATCTCCTACAAGTCTCTACTGTAGGAATAATTGCTCCATTATTTATATCATAGTATTGTATTACATTATGCACCGAGAATAGCATATAAAATACAAGACTTTGTTTGGTGAAAAATACCATTATTTCTACTACCACTATCTTCACCATCCCATACAATTACCATCACATCATCACCTTGCTCATTCAACAATATCATTACTACCCTACTCTCATTAGTGTCAACGCTATCACTGTAAATCTCGTAATAAGGTGTTTAGGGTTTAGTTCATGAAATTTAAGGTAATTGAGTAAGTTATCTAATTAAACCTAAATTTTATAATGAAATTAGAAATATTAGTAAAAGTGATCCCATAAGAATGGATTTAGAAAAAGTAAATAAGAGAATAATTAATTATTATAATATTGAATTATATGTGTATTATCCGTTATTTATTGAAAACGTATAAAACAAGTTTCGATAATTAACGAATCGATAAAAATAAATTATATATACACTAAAAATCATAAAATAACTTAAATAATATTTAGAAATATTGATTTGTATCATGTATATATTTACGTGTAGGTAAAAATATACGAAATTATTTAAAATACTCGAAATATGTTAAAATAATACTAAATAATTAAATAAAATTCATAAATAATTAAATAAAAATCAAGAAAAATATGAAAAAATGAAGAGAATTCCAAAAATAAGGCTTGGCATGTTAGGAATTGAAGAAAAAAAAAATCAATCAATTAAAATTAGCCAAATAGAAAGTGAAATTAGAAGAAGATAAGGGACACTTAGCCCTTTAAAAATCAAAGCAAGCCTAAACTCTTTTATAAATTCAAAAATCATTCAACACAATTCATTTTGGTCAATTGTGAATCAAGAAAAAATTAAGGAGAAGAGAGGAGAGAGGAAAAACCAAATATAAAGAAAAATAAATTAGAAAAATAATGTGCAAATAGAGGTTATAAGGAGAAACTATGATTGAAGACCACCTAAAAGTAGACAATCACCACCACTAGATGGTGGTAGTAGCACTCAGACTAACCAATAAGGCCATGGTGGTTGGCAATAATTAGAGCAACTAAAGCTGGTGAGTTCAATCTTTCTCTTTGATTTTACTTTATTTATTAAAAATAATAAATAATTATGAAAAAATATAAAATCTAGTATTTTGAGATATTTTTGTAGTTTTTAGAAAAAAAAATATTATTTTGATAAAATTAGGTCCCGTGATATATACTGCTTAAGAAACTCCTAAACCCAAGTTTATTGTTGATTTAGAAATAAATGACCTTAATAATATAGTTTTGAGCTCAAAATTTTTGTATAGACTATTAAGAGTATTTAAAATAGTGTTATGAAGAGATTTTCTAGAAATCTATTTTCAAAATTTTTAGACCTTAAAATAATATACAAAATGGATAATTTTGAGTTTTAAAAGGATAATTAAGTAATTAAAAGGATAATTACTCATTTAGTGTATAATTAGGTGTTTTAGGATGTTAATTTTTGATATAGTATGATGTTTGTAGCATTTAGGGTATTAGATGTAATTATTAGGCATATTATGTAGTATACATGTAATAGGTAAAATGGAATATTTTAAGTTAATTTTATAAATTTTGGGTTAATTAGGTATAATTTATGATTTAAGATATAATTAGACATTTTGATATATTATTAGATGATAAAGAATGATATATGTAGTGTTAGAAATGCTAGATAGATGATATAAGTATATAATATGTAATAATACACAATATTTATATATAGGAATTAAGTGAGTAGAAAATATTAGGTAAAAATTTATGGTATTATAATATTAGGAATATGATATAAATCTAATTTGAAAGGTGAATTTATGAAATTACATGAAAAATGTACGTTATTTTCATATCGAGAGCTAATTCAGTAGTTAAATTAGAAATATAGTGTACCGTACAAATCAAAATACTAGTTAGGGGTGAAATACTAAATTTAGGATACTTAAGTGTAATGTGATTAATGTCACATAATGATTTGGAATGAGTTCCTAGGATTTACGTATAAAACTTATAATCGGAAACTAAATTAGAATCTAATTTAAAAATCGATTTGAAAACTGAGTAAGAACCTAGCTTAAATTAAGAATAATTGTAAAAAATTTGAAAACCTGAATAATTAGGTATAATAAAACCCTAAACTAAAGATAACATAAAGAACTACAAAATAAAGCTTATATAAGATAGTTATATGAGTACTAAAATAACATGAGTACTGTAGAGATTATCGGCGATAGCTTATGTGAGTCACACCATAAGTGAGCAAGCGAAAAGTCTAAGTAAATTGGGTTAATATGTTATTGTATTTCGGAGTACTAATTTATAGTACTCAGAAACTTGAAATTGTATTTAGTTGTGTTTATTAGATAGTTGATTGTATGCATGCTTGTATGTACTTATTTTTAAGTCTGATAATATGATTCTGGTTTACTGTTCTAACTTGTATTTGTGTGATATGTTTGGAATGAATGAACACCTTAAACTGGACCAAACTAAATATATGACTTGTAAGTTTAAAACGAACCTATATAGTAACGCAATAGGGGAAACATTTAGGGTTCTCATGCCAAGTATCAACCCTTTTAAAAAGGATAGCGTTAAATAGCATAATAGGTCCTTTTTTCATCCTTTATCGAACTAAGTGATAAGAGAAGAAGTTGTAGGAAGGGTAAAGTCAATAGCTTAAAGATAGTTATGGGAGAAGTAATGTCTCCATGGCATAAGCTTGGGTTTAGTCGTGAGCTGTGAAATGTGCACTTAACTCCTTAACCCAAATTAAAGCGAGTATAATTTTTTTAATCTTACAACGGACCGAATAATGTTATGCAATGATATTTGCTTATACATGCATTGCATCTAACTAATTTAGTTGATAACCTTATTTGTGTTTGATGTATAGTTTTAAGTTTCCATCCCAACTTACTAAACTCTTGATTGCTCATATCCTTATAGATATTATTGCAAGAGCTAATTAGGAAGTAGCTTATAAATATCTTGAAACTAATAATTGCTGGATCTTAGGGAATGAGGATATAAAACTGAGGATCAATCATATTCTCGAAGTTTGGGTCTTAAATTTAAGTCTTTTAATATCAAGTTATGTATACTTAAGTAGATTATGATTAAGCTACTAAATCTTATAAACATAGTCAAGTTATTTTAGTGTAAATATGTATTTTTTTCATAATTTCATGGTTAAATAACATATTTAATTTATGAACCGTTTACTTTAAAGTGGATTAGTCATAGACGCCTTGTGTAAACTAAGTTTAAGATAATGGTTGTAATATTAGCTTTTATCCTAGAATAGTCTATATAGTGAAACTATTATGACTTTACTTCTTTAGGACGTGATAGTCATTACAATTACTAATGTTGTACCACCACATTTCTAACAAACCACCACCACCACCACCACCACTACTACCACTACTATTACCACCAACATTATAGCCATAATGATGGTTGTGGTAGCTAAGGTGGTGGTACAACTATAGTAGTGGCGTCATGAAGATATGATGGTGGTAACAATGTAAGGATAATGGTTTTGGTGGCTTTATAAGGTTAATGGTAGCAATGATAGCATAAAAAATAATCATCATGGAGTGGAGATATATGGTAATAAGTTGGTGGTAGTTAATGGTGAGGCAACAACATAATGGTAGTAATTAGAGCTATACAAGTAGGTTAAGTGTTGTCTCGCATTAACTCGTCGGTTAAGCAGGTTGACCTGCTTGCAAATATGAGTTGGAAATTTCATTAACTCACCCTATTGTTGGTTGATAAATTAAGCGGGCTAACCCACCAATCCATAATACTCTAAGAATTTTTTAATACAAAAATAACATTTTAAAATACTTACCAAACTTATATATGGCTATCATCAATACAATATCTTCAATTTATTCCTTATACTACCATTAAGCTAAAGAGGTTCGTACATCACAAAAAAATCATGCATCATTGGCTTTTTCCCTTTTCTATTAGTTCCAAGACTATATATGTGAAAAAAAGTTTTGTTGCATTCATTTATCCCTTCCCCCCTAAAAAAGGACAAGAGCTTAGATTTACATTGAGGACATACAATTGCCTTTTTAGACTTATAAGAAGAGTTAATAGTTCCAAATTGCAATGAACTAAGATGAAAAGAAGAAAGTAAAATTTAATAATAATTTTTTTTATCAATATGTTCTCAATATGTGTAGCAATAACCATAATTCATAATTTAGTGAATTGTTTAGACTAAAAAATTATGTAAAGTCATATAACAATATTGTTTGTTTCTTTTCTTTCTCTCTCTCATTTTTTTTTTCATTTTACATGTACTTAAAATAATATTAATATTATTAGCTTATTATTACTTGTTAGACTAAGTAGCTAGTTAACAAGTAAAGTGAAAAATCACTCATGTACTTGGCTTAACTAAAGTTTAACCAAGACTTACTTTTATTATTATTATTATTATTTGCAAGTCAAAGCTGGCTAACCTACCTCCTGATGGATTAGCCCTCTTTGACTACGAGTTAAAGTAGGCGGGCCAAAAGAACCTACATTTAAGTAGGTTAAAACTTCTTAAACTAACCCACATTTATTTGTAGGTTATGCAGGCTAACCTATGTAACCTGTCTTGATTGCACATCTTTAATAGTAATGGCATTATTAATTGAGGTTACTTAGCAATGAAGGCGTTGATATGGTACAGAAGATCGGGCTAACCAATTACCAAGTTCTGGGCTATATTGGAGACCTGTTTATGAGCTCTACCAATGTAGAAGACCTGTTCTATTTGGCCAAGTCAAGTCTGCTCTACTCTGTTCTACCAGTTCTGCTCTACTTTGCTTGGTTTACTCTACTTTGCTTGTTTGCTTCACTTTGCTAGGTTTGCTCCACTTTGTTGGTCTAGTCTGGTCTGCTCTTCAAGTCAGCCAAAATTTCAGGTCTCAAGGGTCTGCAATAGCTCATCAGCCTAGCTCTTCATCTGAATATCTCATTTGATTACTTATTTTTGCTTATATTATTTGAACTTCTTATTTCTTGTATTATTCCTAAATTAGCCTCATGTTTATTTTATATTTATGGGAATGTTATTAAGGTATCCTTTGTCTTTTTATTTACAAGTTTGCCATTATGTATAAATAGAATGCATGTATAGGGTTTTAGACAAATTTGCAACATTAATAATAAATCTTTAAGTCTTTTTTTTTTAAAGCTTTTCTCTACTTGCTCTTATCAATCCAATTAACAAGGATTATAGTGAGAAAACCTAAGCCTAATGTTCATGCATCATATTGGGTATTAGCTTAGGTTCGTACGTAGTTCTACGGTATGTCATATCTAAGAGTTAGTGTATGGGACTACTAAACCATCAACTTCTATTTACTTTTTAAGCCATCTTGTGGTCTGAACTCATCCCCTTGGTTACATGCGATATCGAGGTTGTGTGTTCATTTACATATTCATATCATCTTAATATAAGAGCTTGGCTATGTTCGAGCAAGTCCTTTTTACTTGAACTTTGAGTGGTTTACTGTTGTTGTAAGTGCTTTAGACTTTGTTTATTGTTGTTGTGAGTGTTCGAAGTGTTTAGAGTTAAAGAAACTTTGTACTCTGTCTTCCCCTATTTCTTGCTCGCAAAACAGAGTATGTGCATTTCACTTGGTTTATTGTCTATTTAGTTATAATAATTGTAGTGTTGTGTTATTTTGTTGTTGTTAGAAGAGAGGGGAATTTTGGGTTGTATTTCAGCTATTAGTCACAACAATGCCTAATTCTAGTATTCAAGGAACCTTAGGAAATGAAGACAATAGTACTCGAAATGGCTAAAGTCAACAAGGAAGTTTCATACCCTAGTTTGTAGGTGACTAATTTGATAAACTTACCGACTTGGTGGCTAGGCTAGTGACTGCTATAAACGAAGATAGATAATGGACCAGAAATGTACCTTATAGAGGATGAGCTAATGAGCAACCCAAGAGAGGCTTGTTGATGTTAGAGTTTACTGAATATGGCATCCTGTGGTGGAACAATCTATAAGCTACTTGAAGAAGAGAAAAAGAACGTAAAGTTCGGCATTGGGATCAAATGAAGAGAGTCATGAGACGAAAATTTGTTTCGAGCTATTACTTACAGGATACATTCAAAAAGTTACAAGAGTTGAGGCAAGGAGGATCAAGTATTGATGCACATGTGAAGGAATTTCAAATGTTAATGATTCGATGGCAAGTTGTTGAGCCTAAAGGTTGAACTGTATCTCGATTCATTGGTGGGTTGAAGTACAAAACTAGAGATATTCTGGAGATTATGGATATTTGTTCCCTTGACGAAGCTATCCGAGCTACCTAAAGAATTGAGAGGTACTGAACAAGAAGGTTCCAAGCTCCCATTAGTTAACTGACCATTAGCTGACCTGTTTTAAGCAGACTTGTTTAAATGGAACTTAGCAAGATTGCTAAAGCTCGATGATTAAGGGAGGGATGCTAACCATTGTGGTTGATAGTACTAATGAGGAGAATGAGGAGCCCAAAGAATCTAGATAGCTAGAAGAGTCTAAGGAAGAGTTAGTCATTTATAATGAAGAGGGTAATTTTAAGCTTATAACCTTAGTGTTGAAGAGAATGATGAGTATAAGTCCCATGCCCGAGGATGAATAGCAAGAAAATTTATTCCACATTGGCTGTGAGGTAAACAGGTTATTATGTGCCTTAATTGTTGATAGTAGCAACTGTACCAATACAACATCCGCTTTCATGGTCCAATAATTGAAGTTGCTGACCAAGCCTTACTGCAAGCCTTATAAACTACATAGGTCAGTGACAAAGGAGCCCTATAAGTAAATAAAGAAGTAACAGTGCTGATCAATATTGGAAACTATTGGGATGAAGTGCTCTGTGATGTGTTACCCATGAATGTGCCCCATATCTTCTCGGATGACCATGGATGTTTGATCGAAGTGTAACATATAATGGAAGAAAGAGCACATGTTCCCTAGAGCATGAGGGTAGGAAGGTGAAGTTAAGCCCTATGACTACCAAACAACTTAAAAGCATGCAAACTCAATTGAGCTAAGTTTTGAAGAAAGAGGCCTTAGTGATCACCCGAGTTGAGCTAAAATGAGAAATGAAGCTTGAAGAGCCAACTTATCTACTAGTTAGATGGTTACTTAAGATGAGAGGATTAGAGGAAGAGTTGCTACCTACCGAGGTGAGAACCTTATTAGATGAGTTTGCTAACTTATTCCTAAATGAGTTACCAAAAGGTTTGCCTCCTATTCAAGGCATTAAGCATACAATTGACTTACAACTAGGAGTCGTATCACCAAACAAGCCTACTTATAGGCCGAATCCTAAATAGGCCATTAAGCTGTAGAAGCAGATAGATGAGCTTATTAAAAGATGGTATGTATAAGAGTCCTTTAGCCCATGTGCCATACCATCTTTGTTGGTACTGAAGAAAGATGGGACGTGGAGAATATGGGTAGATAGTTAAGCAATCAATTACATTGCCATTAAGTATTGATACCCTATCATAAGGCTTGATGATATACTTGATGAGCAGAATGGAGAACCAATATTATCTAAGATTGATCTCAAATCAGGACACAATCAAATCCAAATGCAAGAAGGAGATAAGTGGAAAACCGCTTTTAAAACCCACCATGGATCGTATGAATGGCTTGTAATGCCATTCAGCCTGTCAAATGCCTCGAGTACATTCATGAGGTTGATGAACCATGTACTCCAAGAATTTATTGGAAACTTTGTTGTTGTATATTTTGATGATATTCTTATCTATAGTCCTAATTTGGAAACTCACTGTGAGCACCTCTGAATTAAGGTTGGGTAAAAAAACTGTGAACCATAGATCAAACCGAACAAAATTAAAAAAAGGCTTTTTTTATGAACTATTTAGTTGCGGTTCGATTTGGTTATATATAAATGATTCATGGTTCGATTCGAGGAAGAAAACTAAACCAAACCTTTTTGAATTGAATCAAACCATTTGGTTAATGAAAAATTATTTCATGCAATTGTTTTGTTATTTTTTCATCAATCTTTTTTTATTTCATTAAATTTTTCATATTTTCTTTTTCTTTGTCTTATTTTTAGGTAAATTATTAAGATGAAGTTGAGTATGTTCCATTTGAAATTTCACATTTACAAATTTTGCTTTTCTAAATTGTCATGTTCTTATATGTTTTCAAATTAAGGATCTTACCTTAGTGCTTTTTATGTATCTCTCGTTTCTTTTTTGGCCTTTAGTGTGTCTCTTTTGTTTTCTTCGCATTACTTTTTTATAAGTAGCTTTACTTCTTTCTCCCCGTTGTTTATTTGTTAAAATAGAGTCTCTTATGCTAATTCAATTAAGTTGAGCTTCTTAAGATCTTGTGCAACTTTTTACTAAATATCATTATATATGATAAATATATGAGAAATTAATTAGAAACATATAAAAGTTCAATGAAAAGGAAAATATGTTATTTGAGATAAAAATGTTTAGTAAAAATTTGATATAAATGGTTCGAACCTAATCAAACTGGTTTTAATTAGGTTTGAAAAATTTACAATCTGAACCGTATGGTTAAGTTCAATTTAAAAAAAAATTGAACCATTATATTAGATTTGGTTCGATAAGAGCAAACGAACCATATCAAATCGAACCGCAACTACCCCTACTTCGAATAGTCTTTTCTAAATTCCAAGTTGAAAAGCTTTATGCCAACTAGAAGAAATGTGACTTCTACTAACCTAAAGTAATCTTTCTAGGATTTGTTATGAGTGGTGGTGGTATACAAATCGATGATGATAAGATAAGAGCAATTACTGAGTGACCTGTATCGACTTGTTCAGCTGATGTATGCAGATTCCATTGCTTGGCATTATTCTATCACTGATTTATAAGGAATTTTAATACAATTGTGGTCTATTCACTAAATTGTCAAAAAAGAATGTTGAGTTTAGGTGGGGAGAGAAGGAACAGAGGAGTTTTGAAGAGATAAAGAAGAAGTTGAATACCACCCTTGTCTTAACTCTACTGAGCTTTGACAAAGCGTTTGAAGTAGAGTGTGATGCATCTAGAGAAAGCATAAATGTTATGCTAATGCAAGAGGGCTAACCTGTTTCCTACTTTAGTAAAAATCTTAGAGGAACTATACTCAATTATTCTGTATATGACAAGAAGTTTTACTTCTTGATCTGAGCCCTAACTGTATGATAACATTATTTGCTACCCAATGAATTTGTGATTTACACTGATTATGAATATTTGAGATATTTGGAGAGCTAACCCAAGTCGTCTCCAAGGCGTGTTAAGCAGGTCGAGTTTATGGGGGGATTCTCTTATGACGTAAAGTATAAGAATAGCAAGAACAATGTAATGGCCGATGCCCTATCGAGACGACATTCCCTCTTGACTGAATTGTAGACCCGATTACTTAGGTTTTCTAGGATTAAGGATTTGTATGCCAAGGGTCCACATTTTGGCACAATCTATGCTAGATGTAAAGAAGGCCTAACATTTGATGACTATCACAAGGAGGACGAATATTTATTTAGGAAGAGAAGTTTGTATATCTTGACCTATTCTATGAGAGAGCTGTTAGTGTGCAAGGCACATGGTGAAGGATTGTCTAGACATTTTAGCAAGCATCGAACTCATGAGGTCCTATGATCTATATCCTTTTAGCTAAAGATGATGAGGGATGTCCAAGCTGTATTGGAAAGGTATCTTACCCATAAAAAGGTAAAGAACCGAGCCAATTAAGGACATTATTTACAATTGCTAATCCTAAGCAAACCGTAGTCTAAGTTGAGCATAGAATTTATGTTAGGATTGTTGAAGACGTCTCAAGGAAAGGACTCCATCATAGTGGTCATGGATCGATTTAGCAGGATGGTATACTTCATGCTTTGTTCTAAGACTAACAATGCTTTAGCTATTTCTTTTCTTTTCTTGCAGGAGGTCGTCAACTTCATGGAGTGCTTAGAAACATTGTTTCAGACTGAGACCCGAACTTCGTGAGCCACTTTTGGAGGACGTTATAGAAGCGAATGGGAATCAGACTACTATTCAGCACATTTTACCATCTACAAGCAGATGGACAATCAAGGCTATTAACAAAACTATAGGGAATTTACTTTAGGTTGCTGTTGGTGAGAACCTGATTGATTGGGATCTATACCTACCCATAATTGAGTTCGCCTACAAAAGGAGCGCCCACAGTGTCACAAGGATGTTGCCATTTGAGCCACCTATGGATTCAACCTTAAGCTCTCATTGGACAAGTTGCCCTTTCAAAGCTAAAATGACAATCAACTAGCTATAGAAAGGTTTAAGGCCATCAGGTTAATGCACTAGAAGGTTGTAGAACATCTAAGCAGAGCTACTACCAAGCTTATGAGACTAGGCTGAGGACAAAAGAATAGAAAATTTCAACTAGGTGATTTGGTTTGAATCCACCTCAGCAAAGAATGATTCCCAGGTTTGAAGAAGAACAAGTTGTCTCCTAGAGCCAATGGAACATTTAAAGTGCTTGAAAAGATCAATCCTAATACCAATAAGATTGAACTACCTGAAGATTACGGAGTCTCAAACTCCTTTAACATTGCCAACTTCTACCCATATGCACCTAAAGATGAGCAATAAGGAGCTGAGCCAAATTTGATCCCAAATCTCAAACAACCTAGAGGGGATGATAGGGATCATAGACCAATCACTTGCTCCTGAGCCTAAGGACTTGCCTACATGGTTTGTGGAACTATCTAAGGAGAGTTGAACTTAAAAGAGCGATCCTATCTCTAGTCCAACTTGTTAAATGACTTTGCTCTCTACTTCATCAAGGAGACTCCCAAGGTGACTGATTTAATGCCAAGCTGACCCCTTCACAACACCAATCTAAAGTCAAGCACTAATCTTACATGCTGCCCACTTGATACATTACCAAGGTTGAGCTGCCTTATACCTAAGCCAACTAGCCAAGACTAACCAGCCAACAGCCATCTCTAAGACCTATCCTTGCTCAATCCAAAACATCCAAGCTACTAAGCATCTGACCCTGACCTGATTTACTCAAAACATGTTATACTCAGCAAACAACATCATTAGGACCATAGAATAAACAGTTGACACACGCCCCCTTTTTTTGATATCCATACTGTCCTTTTCATACCTAAATATCCCCTTTAGTCCAATTACAACTCTACTCTTATAATTTATTGCCTTTTCCTTTTCTAGTAGGAATCCCTATTTGTAATTTGCACGTACTTAAGACTTACCTCATTAGATTATATAAATACTTTTATATTGTAACAGCTACAATAATGAATGATAATGGATTTTTCAAACATTCCTTTATTGCGTAAGCTATGTATCCTTACTTATTTCTTGTTTGCTCTTATCTAATCTATTGTAAGCATGGATTAGTGGCGAGTGCCCTTCAGTCACACTTATGCATAATACTAAGTACAACCTAAGCTTGTATGAGGTGTTGGTACGTCATATCCATTGTTAATGCATGATGACCCCTACATAACTTTAGACTACCATTTACTCTTCGAACCACCTAGCCATCCGAACCTACCCTTAGTTCGCATGATACTGGATGTCGTATGTTCCCTTCCCTGTGATCCATATCAAGGGATAGTTGTGATGTTGATAGCAGTAATAGTGGTAATGGTGATGGCAGTACGTAGGTAAGGTTTATGACAACTATAATGGTGTAATAAGTGGTGGCGTTAAAACCAAAAATGGTAGTGTTAATGATGTTAGAGTAATGTGGTGGTAGTGGTATGATGATAATGTAATTTTAAAGGGGGTAAAATTGCTACATATTATAAAACATTTTCCTTATCAAGAAGAAATAACTAATGCCACATGATAAAACATAATAGTTGTTTCTTATCTCTCTTATGTTTTACTTGCTCTTTTTCTTTGCTTATAGGGGACAACATTATATTTTTATTTATGAGTTATATTCATTACAACTTACACACGCATGCATAAGCATCAGCTTAGTCATTCATATAGATATGTATTAATATAATTAAACTCCTAGTCAAAATACTTCTTAGTTTCCATCACCTTTTTTAGATATCTATAATATTTTTGGTTTATAAATGCTATAATTTTTTATTTATATAGTTACTACATTAAGTCTATATATCTATTAAAACATAAAGACCAATAGTAATATGAAATTAGCATGTAATATAGTAATATTTAAGTAAATCCATTATTTCATTTAATATACTTTAAAACAAAATTCAAGCATTACATATAGGTATGAGGGCTTTCAAAGAAAAAAAATTATTATAGAGAAGGAATGTACATATTATATGTATATTTTATAAAACAAATCTTCACATAATTCTAAATCTAAGCCCATCAATTGAAAAAAGATTAATTAGATAGTATATGTCACATGTAAGTATACGTGGTGTGTAACTAATCAGATTTAAACATGTATAAGTGGTAGTGAGTAATTATCTAAAAGCCATTACCTATACGGTTACATGTCTAAATATAATCGATAGTTACATACCGTGTATAGAAACGTAACTTGTAATAATGTGCCCAAGGTGATCCTCAACCACTAGGGCTTAACTCAAGCTTGTGAAATAGGTCCTTCTAGTAGAGAAAAAATGGGAATTGGAAACCTTTTAACTTAATCCACAAGCTAGATCAAGGATATAACTCACCTAGGTTCGTAAGATAAACTCACACCGTACACCTAACATGACTCATGAATGTTGGTAGTGAAGGTACTTACCACTAATCCTTAGCTAGAATAGGAACTAGATAAGAGTAATAAGGGAAAATTGGAGCTTACGAACTTCGTAAGAAAATACACTCAATAATATTTACGAGGATAATGGATGTGTTGGATATTGCCTTTTACAAGGGTTTATATATCTACAAATTAAGGCTACTTGCTATACAAGGAAATGAATAAAAGGATGTAATAAAAAATGAGCAAAATATATGGAATAAATAAGGGTACAAAGGGAAATTATGATCAAGAAGCTTATGCTAGCAAGTTACCTCATGTTTTTGGTAGGGTATGTAGCCATCATTCGTTGGTTGGGTTTTTGGAAGTAAAGATAATTTAGTATGGATAGGTATCGAGTTGTTTGAGTCATTATTCCTTGTAAGGTTAACAACTGGTGACCTTAAATCTCAACTTGGACCTCAAGATAGAAAGGAGGGGTCTTAGAGACCTTGGATGACGATACAATAGTTCGATACATGGTGAGCTTGGAATCCCTTGATGAACTTAAGCTCATCCTCATCTACCTACCCTTTGAGTACTTGAGTGATTGTGTTCTAGAGGCCCTTTAGTTGGCTACAGGTTAGTGGACACGAGATTGGCATTCTTAATCTTGGAGATGGCAAGACCTTAGGATAGGTTGATACACTAGTCATATAGGTTGGCATGGACAACATAGACATTGGATTCCCATCAGCACCCTAGGGTTGTTAAAGATTTGTTCTCAAATCATTAGGTTCAGCTTCATCTAGTACATAAGGAGTTAAGTCAAACACATTAAAGGTAAGAGAGACACCATATCCTTTAGATAGTTCTAACTTATAGGCATTGTTGCCAATCTACTTAATGATTTTGAATAGGTTGTCAACTCAAGGTGATAACTTGTCAAACTTAGTGATTGGGGATTCTTTCCTTACTAAGGTACACTTACACCAAATCTTATGTTGAAAGTTCATGAACTTTCTTTCTTAGCTACTGATCCCCTTCTACTTAGATACTATTTGTGTGAGCTATTCCATGACATTCTGCCTTCAGCTTCATCTAATATATAAGGAGTTAAGTCAGACGCATTAAAGGTAAGAGAGACACCATATCCTTCTAATAGTTGTAGCTCGTAGGTATTGTTGTTGATCTACATAATGATTTTGAATGGGCTGTCGGCTTAAGGTGACAACTTATTAAACTTGGTGATTAGGGATTCTTTCCTTACAAAGGTATACCCATACCAAATCTTCTATTGAAAGTTTATGACCTTTATTTCTTAGCTATTGATCTCCTTTTACTTAGATACTATACATGCGAGCTGCTCAATGACATTTTGCCTGGCAGACTCCTCATAAACTCTTTATCTTGGCAAGTAGACTAGTTATTGACCTATGGATAAGGTCAGGTTCATGCCATACACGATCTTGAATGAGGACTAAGAAGTGGGATTGTAAGTGGACTTATTGTACGCAAACTCTATAACGAGTAAACAAAGATCATAGTCGTGTAAGTTCGTACCCATTATAGCTCAAAGTAATGACTTTAGTGTTTTGTTCACTACTTCAATTTGTTTATTGGTCGATGGATCACAAGAGGTACTAAATAACAATTTCGTCCTAAGTCTCCATCATAGTGTCTACTAAAAGAAACAAGTGATCTTTAGATCATGGTCGGGACAATAATGTAAAGAACCCTATGCAACTATGCAATCTCTTGTAAGAGAAGGTTAATAATATAAAAAACATCATTGGTCCTTCGGCAAGGAATGAAATAAGCCATCTTACTGAGTCGGTCTATTGCGACCATGATGGAATCATGACTTTCAAGTTGTTTATGGTAGTCCGAAAAGGAGGTCCATGCTCAAGTCAATTTATGGTTAGCTCAATATTGGTAGAGGTAAATACTCCCCATAAGGCTTCTTCTTTCCTTTAGCCTTCTTGCAATCTAAGCACCTTTTCAATACATGATGGGCATCTTTCATTATCCTAGGCCAAAAGGAATGGTCCTTCAACAGCTTGTAAGTCCTTTTCTCCCCGAAATGGCCTATTAGTCCTCCAACATGGGCTTCTTAAGTTAGAAGTTCACGTACTAAACTATTCATAATGCATCTGTCCTCTCTTATATAAGTATCCATCAGCTCAGTGGTACTTTCAATGACCTTTCCATCCATACACTTAGCTATAATAGGACTAACTACTCATCCTGCTCATAGAGTTTAGTTAACATCCCAAACCAAGAATCTTAGCCTACACATGGACCATTAGTGCATGCCATTGGGATAAAGCACTCACTATTGAGTTAGCATTACCTTTCTTATACTTGATCACATATGAGAAAGTTTTGAAAAACCTAACCTACTTCATTTGTCATTGAGAAGGCTTCTGCTGTCTGCAAAGGTACTTCAAGGACTCATGATCTATATAAATTACAAATTCCCATAGTAACAGATAGTGTTGCCTTACGGTAAGAGCTTGAATAAAATAATAGAATTCCTTATCGTATACCAAGTAGTTTAAAGCAACACCTTTAAGCTTCTCACTAAAGAATGCAATGGCATTCCATTCATACATGAGTATGGCTCCAATGCTCACTCTAGAAGCATCACACTCTAGTTCAAATTGATAGTGATGTGCCCTAGGTTATATGAATTTTAGGTCATTTGATTATTTACTTTTCTTTATGATATGAGTCATTTTATTTACCACATTATCATCGACCTTTAAACATGATAAAGGATTCCTTGAATATTTGTTCTACCTTGTGTCATTAAAGTGCATGACTTTGATAACAAAACCATGAGGTGTTGAGAATATTATTTTCAATTATCCCTGGTGACTTGTTATATGGAGCAATAACAAATTAAGACTAATATGTTGGTTAAATGATAATCATGTTTTACTGATTATGGATATGAAATATCAATTCAATAAATAGATATATGTAGTAGTACATTGTATTGGATTAACCTATCGCGAGAGTATTGTATGGATCAATTTGATAAGTACTACTCGTTGTAGTGTTATTTTAGTTCGTTGACTTGATAACATTATGGATTCCTACATAGTGACTTCCATGTTTTGATTAAGTTCTTTATCATTTTTAACCAGATGATTATAAGACTATAATTGGATATGGAATAAATTATGTGGAGGAATATGAATGTGCATAAAGAAATTTGTCCATCTCATTAATTTAAGAGAGATATCTTTTTAGCCCCTTGAAAAGTAAAACTAAGAAAATGCATGGTTGTGCTCAAATGAATTGATAAGGAGTCATTAGTATCATTTGTCTAAGTTAGTCGAACTCTGGATTCAAGAAATGAGTGATTAAACAATATAAGAGTATCTTAATCTACATCTCATGTTTAATCATTAGATATCGTACGAAAAAGGAACTTAATAACTGACTGTTTAATTAGTAAAGTCGGATCGTTGACCTTTACTTAATTTAGGTAGGCATAATGTCTTGCAGGATATCACTTATGTCTTGTAGGTTATGTTAATAGTCAATTTTCATCCATCCGTTTTACTCGTCCATTCGACTGTCAACAGGCCGAGAAATCCATATTCTTGGCTCTTCGCCTAGTAACACATTTGGTCTTGATTTGAATTTAAGTTAATGGCGTGAACATTTATCATAATCATGGTTATATTATATAACTGTTTGCTTTCCTTACATTTCAAGGAAGGTATCTAATCAACAAGCTTCCATGTGTCTCAACAGTCATTCCGATAGCTACTCCTTCAGACATGACAATTTCCTATAAATACGGGAAAGAAACTCTGTAAGAGGCATATGATAACTCTTAATCTCTTTACTTTACCCTTCTCATTCTTGCTTACTAACTTAGGCATTGGAGTGGTTGCACTGAATTGGCCTCGAACCAAGCATTTTTCCTATCTTTACAGAATATTTCTAATCCGTAAAATTCACCAACAACAGGTTCAAAAGGAGTTTTAGGCCTATTGCTAACATTAGGTAAACTTACAGGGTTGCACATAAAGAACGAACTAAATGGGCTACGGGAATTATTAGAATATTTATTATTCTTAAATAGTTTAAAAATGATAAATAATGACATTTATTATTTTTATTTTTAGAGAAAAATAATAAATAATAATATAATATATTAGATGTTATCTTTAATGTCTTGCAATATATCTCTTAATATCTTTAAGAAGATAATATCGCTTCTCTCTATATAGATAGAGGTGACTCTTTATTAGGTTATGTTGACACTTGTCGTCAACATTAGACCTATAGAGAAAGTCTATAAACCAAAATAGAGAGAGAAAAACACGAGAGATTATGAGTTTATTCCTACACAATACAAATATAGATTTGCTTAAGAGTGTTACAATGCTCAAGTTTGTTTCGGTGAGTTTGTTCATATGTGGATATTAATAGAGGGTGTTCGCATCTTGTAGTGCCTGTAGGTCCACAAATTTTTGAATTTCGATAGGAATAAGATAAGGTAAATTCGCAATCTCTTCTTAATTTAATCGATATGCATGGATCCTAAGCTATTGAGGGTGATGCGTATTGTGAGCAAGAATAGATAAGGTTGATCGTAGGGATGGATCCAAGCTTCTCGAAAGCTTGAAAAGGGCGATGGGGAAGCATACAAAAGGGGTGAAAGATGAATAAAAGAGTAAGTAAAAACCTATGAACAACTCCAAAGGATATGATGCACTAGTGGAACTTCCGAAGACTCACGACATAGCTCGATATGACGCAGGAGATGGTTCGTTAAGGTTACTCACCACATAGTCTTGCTTAAGGGTTAAGATAAAAGTGAAATGAGAGTGAACAAATAATGTTTATGAAAGGAAGAATATTTAGTATATTGATGTTAATTCTCCTTTTTTATGGCTACAAGTGTAAGGGGTATTTATACTCAGTAAGTTAGGGTAACTTACCTAAAAGGAAAAAGACAAAAAGGGTATTATCCTAAAGAATTAATATATAAAGAATACTAAAGGGTAAAAATGCATATTAAAAAAAAACAATAATTAGTGTAGTAGATTTTACACATAGTCCTATATATGTGGTAGAGATGCATTGGTGATGCTATGGGAGGATGTGGATAAAAGAGTATGAGCTAATTGCTTGTCCAAGTAGGGGTGATTGGAGATTATTCTGAGGTCGCTCTCTCAACCTCTTATCAAGAGTTATGCCGAGCAAGTGGTTGACTTGAACATAATTGAGTAAGTACGCTAGGTTTGGCTATTATCTTGACATTTTACAATTCGACACACAACTTTTGAGAAGTTGGCAGTCATACAGCTTGACATGCAGAGTGGATCGGCAAAGTGATACTTGGCTTTGGTAGGAGTTGGCTAGAGTAAGAGGATTCACCTTACCAATACCTCTAATCTTCGGGCTCAAATGCAAGTCAAAGGCCTAATAGCCTAATCCCTATCATTCCCTTTAGGTTGACTTAGATGCAGGATCAAATCTAAATGGTCTTTGATTAGTTCCTTATTAAGGTGATATGGACTAACATTAGCAATGTTGAAGGTGTAAAAAACCCCATAGTTTTCGGGCAGCTCTAACCTATAGATGTTGTCATTGATCTTTTGAAGGATTCTAAAAAGTCCTTCAACTCTTGTAGATAGCTTGTTCCTCCTCTTGGTAAGAAACCTTTCCTTGCTCAAGTGCAGCTACACCAAGTCTCTTGGCTGGTATTGTTTAGCCGTCCTACCCTTAGTCTTCTCTCATATTCTTTTAGTAGCTTGATTGATCTACTAAGTAACTTTGTTGTAGATGTGTTGAAGGGACTGTGCTTGGGTTCTCATGTTAGGGTCTTCTTGCTCGGATTCAGGTACAAGGGTGTAATCGAGGGATAACTCGGGATTAAAACCATAGACAACCTCAAAGGGGGTCTATTTGGTGGTGTCATGTATTGTTTGGTTGTAAGCAAATTTGACCACTGGTAAGCAGACATCCCAATCAATTAAGTTCTTGCCCATTATAACTCGAAGTAGCGATTCCAAAGTACGATTAACTACCTCTGTTTAGCCATCAATTTAAGAGTGACAGGAAGTTCTTAATAGTAGTTTGGTCTCCATCCATTTCCATATAATCCTCTAGAAATGGCTCAAGAACTTTAGATATGTATTTGACACTACACTTCCTGACACACTACATAACCTAACAATTTCCAATAAGAAAAGAGAAGCAATAGCCAAAGCATCATTTGTCTTAGAGCAAGGCACAAAGTATGCGATCTTATTGAACTTATCTACAATGACTATTACATAATCTTTGCCTCAAGAATTCATGGTAATCCAAGAACAAAGTCCATACTCAACTTAGTCTATGGTTTTGTTGGAACAGGCAAAGGCATTGCTTTCCCTTGCTCGGCTTGGCATTTAGCCCTCTTGTATACAGTACAGCCTTCAATAACTCAATGCACATCTCGCCTCATCCTTGGCCAAAAGAAATGCTCATTCAACCATTCATATGTCCTTCTCTCCCAAAAATGCTCAAAGAGTCCTCTACTATGGGCTTCCTTAATATGTAACTCCTTATAGTAAACAGGTTAGCATGTACAATTTCCCTCCTCAGAACAAGTATCCATCTTCCACATGATACTTGTCCACTAACCTTCCATCAATACAACGTATAAGTATGGGTCTGAAGTGTAGATTCTAGAGTATTGTTCCTTAATGCTCATAAAACCAAACAACTTGGTCTATAGTTTGGTCAAGAGCCCATGTCTTCTTGAAAGAGCATCTATAATCACATTGCTCTTTCCTTATTTGTATTTTACTACAAAATTAAATCCTTCAAGGAATTTGACCTGTCTTACTTATCGATTCGATAGCGTTGCCTGAGCTTCTTTGTTAATAGATAATGCTGCTATACTTGCAGTGCTCGGATCAACACCAAGAGTTCTTTGTCATACATAAAGTAGTTTAGTTAAGTCCCCTAAGCTTCTCATTGTGGTAGGCAATTGTTCGGTCTTCCTACATTAAGACAACGCCTATCCTAATGTTTAACATGTCACATGCTAACTCAAATATTTTCTTGAAGTAGGGTGAAGCTATTATAGGGATAGAGGTCAACATTTCCTTCACCTTAGCAAAACTTCTCTCCTCCTTTTCTCCCCACCTAAATTCAGTGTTCTTCTTTGTCAACTCAGTAAGGGATGCAGTGAGGGAATTGAAATTCCTTATAACCCTTTTGTAGAAGGAAGCCAATCCATCGAAACTTCTCACCTCGGCAGAAGTAGTTAGAGTTGGCCACTCAACGATTGCTCAAATCTTCTCATTGTCCACTGGTAAGCCACCTCTACTTTCTACATAACCTAAGAGTACCACCTTTTCCTAGCAAAAGCAACATTTCTTAAGATTTTCGAATAATCTTTCGATATGGAGGACATCTAATACGGTACGAAAATGTTCACAATAACTCAGCATGTCGGTACCGTATACTGGGATGTCATTAAAGTTTACTACAACACACTTCCCCATTAGATGTCCTAGCATGTGGTTCATCAATCTCATGAAAGTACTTGGGGCATTCGACAAGCCAAATGGCATGACCATTTACTCATAAAGTCTATGCCGAGTTTTGAACGCAGTCTTCTACTCATTTTCTAGCTTTATGCGAATTTGATGGTAGCCAAACTTTAGATCAATCTTACTGAAGATCATAGCTCCACTTAATTCATCCAGCATGTCTTTTAACCTAGGGATAAGATACTTGTATTTGATCGTTATCTTATTTACTACTCGGTTATCAACATACATTCGCTAGGTACCATCCTTTTTAGGTATTAAGAGCACCGGCACAACATAAGGGCTAAGACTCTCCCTAACATTTCCTTTCTCTAGTAACTCATTGACTTATCGTTGGAGTTCAGAAGCCTATTCAGGACTCATCTAATAGACTAATTGATTCGGTAGGGTAGCGCAAGGTATTAAGGTAATACAATGTTCTATGCTTCGGACAGGGGGCAACCCTTCAAGCAATTGTTCTAGAAACAGATCGGCATATTCATTCGGTAACTCTTTTATTTCCAGGGATAGTTCACCTCGTTCCTTTAACTCTAATAGATGCTCGACCAACATAAGGGTTGGTGCATCGGCTTTAATGGCCTCTCAGAGCTCGGCTCTACTTATCATTAAAATTTTCTTTAATCTGCGAACAAGTTTTGATTACAATTTATTAACTTCACTTAGTGGCATTGGGTTCAGTGTAATCTTCTAGCCATCCTTCTTGAACACATACATGTTCTTGTATCCATCATAGATAACTTTTCTATCAAATAACTATAGTCAACTAAGCAACACGTGTGAAGAGCACATGGCAGCACATTACAAAGAATCTTGTCGGAGTAATTTCTAACAGTGATTGGCAGTAATACTTGCTAAGTGACATGTAGTGCTCCCTTCTCACTCAACCATTATAGTTTGTACGGCCTCAGATGTATGATAGTCGGTAACTTCAACATTGTGATCAGATCGGTTGATGTCACATTAGTGCAACTTCCACTATCTACAATTAGTGTGCATACTTGACCATTTACCCTATAGGTGATATGAAACAAGTTCTCCCCTTGCTCCTCTTCGCGTAAAGGTTCCAAGTTCATCGTGTGTTAGACAACTAAGATCAATTCATCTAAGTTTTTAGTAAACACATCCTCTTCAATTAGTTCATTCGCCTTAGGAACTTCTTCTTTGGCAATACTCTCTTCTTCCTCGAGTTCCTCATCAATACTTTCTACTTCCAGCTTCGGGACATCTCCCATAATGACCATAATCCTTTGGTTTGAGCACTAAGTTGTCATATGTCTAAACCCTTGGTACTTGAAACACTTAATCTGGCTTGTCTTCCTACTAGATCCTTCCCTTTTCTCATAAGCTTGGTTCGGCATGTCAATCTCTAGTCGACCTTTCTATTTAGTCTTAACATCCCCTTATATAATCGGCTTTGTACTCGGTTGACCTTGGTAGCTTCCCTAAACAAGTCAACTTGACTGAGTAGGTCGGCTAGTTGATGATTGAGTCAACATTCGGCTCCTTCTCTACCTCTCCACTTGTTGAGCTATTTGAATGGCTTCATCCATTGTGTTGAATCATTGGAGTTCTATAATGTCTCAAATGTCACTTCTCAATCCAGTAAGGAACCTCAAGATTGTTCGTGCTGGTGGTTCCTCCACTTTACATATACTTGTCAACAGTTTTGCTTCCTTGTCTCAATTCCTAAAGTAGAGTAAAAGTATCTTATAGATGATTATCTAACATAAATTTGTTTCTGAGTATTCTTTTTATCTCAGGTCAAGTATTAATCTCTTTGTATTCTTCTCGTCTCTTCATAGCTTAGTAATATTCAGAAAATTCAACAGTAGCAATTCTCACTTTCTCATAATCCTCATATTGCTAATAATAAAAAACATGTTCTACCTTCTCCTCTCATTCCAAGTATTCATCTATACTTCCAGACCTATTGAAGCTCGGAATCTGAAGCTTCACATGGTCAAATGCTTTGGTTGCTCGAGCTCACTCTTTTTCTTCATAATACTCTTCATCATCTTCTTCTTTTATGTCTCCTAAGTCAATCCTTCACCTCACTCGTCCACTTACTCCTCCACCTTGACCTTATCGAATTGGGTTTTGACCTCTTGAAGGTTAAACAGCTTGTGAGGTGTTTAGCGTAGCTTTAATTAGTCAATAAGCCAATGCATAAATAGCTCAAGTCAAATCCATTAGGAGGTTAGCTACTTCATCTAGTCTCTCATCCATACTTCTTAGAGTGCCTTGAGATTGTTGACCACGGAGAGCAACACTATTGTTGTCTTCCCCAATGCCAGCATTAACACTTAGGTCCGTCATTTTCTCTGATAAATCTAAATTTTAAAGTTCTCGACTGGGTGTTACAGCAAACACTTTCACAACACAACAACTAAACGAATATAGTAACTCAAAACAAACTATTACAACTCAAATGAAACCTTCGCTCTAATACTAAGATAATGCATACCGTAACTAAGAACAAACAAAGCCGACCGTAGGGATGGATTTAAGCTTGTTGAAAACTTGATAGGGAAACACACGAAAAGGGCATAAGGTGAACCAAAGAGTAAGCAAAAACTCATAAACAACTTTAAAGGATATGACGTACTAGTAGAGCTTCCAAGGACTTATAGCATAACTCAATATGATATATGAGATAGTCTAGTGAGATTACTTACCACCTAGCCTTACTTAAGGGTTAGGATAAGAGTAAAATGAGAGTAAACAAATAGTGTTTACAAAAAGAAGAACATTCAATGTATTGATGTTAATTCTCCATTTTTTTACAACTACAAGTACAATAGGGCATTTATACTTGATAAGTTAAGGTAACTTACCTAAAAGAGAAAAAAAAAAGCATTATCCTAAAGAAGTAATGTACAAAGAATACAAAAGGGTAAAAATGAATATCGAAGAAAAATAATGATCAATGTAGCAAATTCTACACGTAGTCCTATACACGTAGTAGAGATGCATTGGTGATGTTGTTGAAGGATGTAAACAAAAGAGTACGAGTTGATTGCTTGTCTAAGCTAAGGTAACTAGGGACTAGTCCAGGATCTCTCTCTTGGCTTCTCAACAAGAGTGATGTCGAGCAAGTGGTCGGCTCGAACATGAGTGAGTAAGCTAGTAAGGTTTAGTTATTGTCTCAGCATTCTGTGATTCAAACACAACTTTCGAGAAGTGGGCAGTCATACAGCTCGACATACAAAGTGAATCGGCAAAGAGATACTTGACTTCAGTAAGAATCGGTTGGGGTAAGAGGATTTACCTTACTAGTCCCTCTAGTCCTTGGGTTTGGCTGCAGGTCAAATACCCAGTAGCTTAATTCCTATCATAAGGTTAATAAGATCTTAAAAAAAAAAAATGTTGTGTAAATATTTGCTTTGTAACCCTAAAATCTAATAGGTTCAAATACCTTCTCAAAACTTGTCATAATAAGCATTGGTGTAATAGTTAACTTCCTTTAATCTCATCAAAGCTTTATTGAGCTTGCTCCATCCATTTGAACTCCATACCCTTCTTAGTTGGTTCAATCAGAGAGCAATAATGATGCTAAAGTTGCAGATAAACCACCAATAAAAGGATGATAGCTCATGGAAACTTCTAACCTCGACTACACTCTATGGGGTCAGCTAACTAACTACGACGTTGATCTTTTCTTCCTTCATACTATTTCCATCCTTCTTGACTACAAATCTAAGAAATATGACCTTGGACACTCAAAAAATGCACTTCTTTAGACTACCATACGACTTCTTAGCTTAAAGTATACCAAGCACTTCTTCGAGGTGTTTAACATGTTCAACAAGGTTCTTATTGTAGATTAAGATGATGTTAAAGTAGACTACAACATGCTTGCCATTCTAATTGTGTTGTAATTGGTTCATCAATTCGCATAAATGTGCTCAGCTAATTGGTCAGTCTAAATGGCATGACCATCCACTCATATAGCCTATGTGGTGTTTTAAAAGTAGCCTTCCACTCATCATCTTCCTCCATTCTAATCTAATGATATGCGCTCTTCATATCAATCTTTAAGAACATCTAAGCCCCATGTAGCTCATCCAACGTATCATTAAGCTAGCTTTGCTATCTATACTCATTTTCCACGATCCATCTTTCTTTGGTACAAAGATAACAGGGATGGCATATGGGTTCGTACTCTCCCATACAAATCCCTTCTCAACTAGCTCATCTACTTACTGCTTCAATTCCTTAGCCTTGTTAGGACTTATGTGGTAAGTAGGACATGTTTGGTGAACTTACACTAAGCTTTAGGTTTATTGCATGTTTTATCCCATGCAAAGGTGGTAACCCTTTTAGTAGTTCATTTGAGAACATTGGTCCAGTAAAGTTCGGATCTTTGCTAGGACCGAATCTAGGTCCTCAACCTTTAATAGTTGCTTAACTATTAGCAAGTACACTAGGTTAACCTTCTTTTGTTACTTGCTTCAATTCACTTAAGCTCATATACAATGTCTTCTTCTTTTAGGCTCAACTAAGGTTGGCCTAAACATTATGCACTTCTTGATGCATCATCAGGTAAAGCACTACCCTTCTCCCATCCTTCTGAAATAGGCAGGTATTCTTATACTTGTTGTATGGTACTCATTGGTCAGACATCCAAGGTTAACTGAGTAACACATAAGATGTACACATCGACACTACATTGTAGAGGACCTTATCTTTATATCTGTCTCCAATGAAGATCAAAACAAGAGCTTGTTGGGTCACATGCAATACATCCTTTTTATTTAACTAGTGGAGCTTGTAAGGTCTAGGGGATGACTAGTTGGCAACCTAAGTTAGGTGGCCAAGCTAACGACTACCACATTCATATAACTCTCTCTATCAATGATCAATACATGTAGATTTCCCTTCACTCTACACCTAATGTGGAAAATGTTCTCTCTTTGTGCTTCTTCCTTAGTTAGGACCACGCTCAAAGCTCTATAGACAACCATGTTCATGAGTTTCCCTTTTCCCCAAAGTACAACGGCTTCTTCATTTAGATAGAACTCGTCAAGAAGTCCTTCAATAGCATCCTTGCGATTATCCCTTTCATCCTCTAACTCTTCTTCATCGATACTCTCCAGTTTATCCTCCTTCATAAGCATTAGCCACTTGTTTGGACATTGTGATGTTATGTATCCAAAACCAAGATATTTAAAGCACTTATCTTGGGTCTTTCTTCCTGAGCTTTGTCCAATGCCTCTCTTTACCTTAAAATTTGTAGTCTTATCCTTACCTTTACTATCCTTAGGTCATTCAGAGGTCGAATAGTGTCGATCCACATCTTACCTATACATAGGTTGATTAGAATGAGGTTAACTCCATGGTACAAGTTAGCTTACAAGAGCTCAACTGATCAGTGTAGCCTTTGCCACTCAACCTGTTGTGCAATTTGTGTGGCTTCATCTAAGAAACCTATCCTCTAGATTTCAAAAATGTTTCTATTATCAAACCTTAGACCAAAGAAAAATTGAGAGATGGTCCTCACTTTAGGCTCATCCATGTCACATCAAATCATCGCTATTAGGAATTCTCAAAGATAATCATCTATACTCTTCATCTTTTGTTTCAATTTTTAAAGCCTCTTGAATGTGTCCTACTAGAAGTGCTTAGGGTGATGTAAGGGTGAAGCGACCTCACATCACCCACTTTATCTTCTTCTAAGTTCTCACTTTACGCTGGACATCTTGCCTCCACAAGACTTGTAGCTTCTTCCATCACATAGCCACATGTCCTGTAAATTCTAAGGTGGTCAATCGAATTCGGTCTATATCATCATAGTCATTACAATTAAGGATCTTCTCAATCTTCTCCTCCTACTCTAGGTACTCGTCGACACTCTTAGCTCCATTAAAGCTAGGTATCTATAACTTGACATTATTTATGCCTTAAGGAGCTCAGCTACAAGGCTCCTCAAATTCATAAAAGTTGTCATCCTCCTCTTCTCCCATAACATCTTCCATCTCATTTCTCCTCTTAACTAAATGTCCATTTACGACTACTCTTCTAGCTTAGTGCAAAGCTAGGTAATGTTACTCATTCTTCTACCGTTATTTGTAGACTTTTGTATGCTAACTTGAAACAGGTCAAACATCAATAACAATAGGTTGGCAACCATCTTGATTATCTTATACTTCCTTGATACGGCGGTTGCTAGACATCTAAGGCATAAAGGTCATCATTTCCACCATCATCAAAACTAAGTCATATATTTTCTCATACATTTTGTAGGGAGTTTAGTTCCCTTAGTGCCCATGGCCTAGAATATCACTCTCAACCTCTATTATGCCACTGTATACATTTGGTGTCAACATCTCACTTTCAAACTTAAAGGTCATGGATAACATTACTAACTGGTAATAACACTAATAAACTTGATTTATAACTACTACTACTACCAACAATTACCATAACTACACTTCCAACAACTCAGAACAATGAAGTCCCATAGCATACTTCTTAGAATCTTATGGCATACCTTACTCTGTTTTCAAAGTGTAAAAGAGAGTACGATAGAGCGCTTCGTAATACCTATAACAAATACACAATACTCATAGTATTACTTGCAGTAATGTAACCTTACACCTAAGCACACAATGCAATACATTACCTTACTTCTTTATACCCCAATCAGCAAGAACACAGCTCATAACCTTCGATCAAAACCTCAAGCTTTGATACCAGAAGAAAAGTTGGTTTAACTAAGGCGATTCTTAACTATGAGGACTTACCTTAAGCTTGTGAAATGGGTGCTTTTTGTAGAGAAGAAATAGGAAACGGGAACCTTCTAATGCAATCCACACACCGAACTAAGGATATGACTCACTTAGGTTCATAAGACAAACTCACACATTACACTTGATATGACTCACAAATGGTGGTAGTGAAGGTACTTGACTCTAATCCCTAACTAGAATATGAACTTGATAAGAGTAATAAGGGAAAATTGAAGCTCACAAGCTTAGCAAGAGAATATACTCAATAATATTCAAGTAGATGATGAATGAGTTGTGTGATTGTCAAAATCGTGATTTTACTGTTCGTTTGAATGCTTGGAAATGATATAATTGTATAAAATCGTACATGAAAGTTCATAATTTTACCAAAAATTTGTATGTAAACAATTTTATATCTATTTGTATTAAGAAAAAAATTATAAAATCCTAAACTCGTAGAGTCATATGTTTGCTCATGGTTTTAACAATTATGGCTGCTACCTTTCACAAGAGTTTACATACCTACAAATGAGGGTTACTTGTTATATAAGGAGATGACTAAAAGGGTATAATCCAAAATAAGTAAAATACAAAGAATAATCAAGGGTACAAAAGAAAATTATTATGAAGAAGCTTTTGGTAGTAGGTTCCCTTACGTTCTTAATGGGCTATGTGAACATCATCTATTGGTTAGGCTTTTAGAATTAAAGACAAGTTAGTACGGATAGCTACCGAGTCGTTTGAGACTTTCTTCCTCGTAAGATTGGAAATTGGTGACCTTTAATCTTAGCTTAGACTTCGGCACAGAAAGGAAGGCTCCTAGAGACCTTGGATGATGGTATAATAGTTTGGTAGATGGTGAGTTCTAAATCTCTTAATATTCTTGAGCTTGTCCTTGTCTACTTACCCTCTAAGTACTTAGGTGACCGTATTTAAGAGGCTTGTTAGTCGACCAAGGGTTAGTAGACTTAAGGTTGCATTCTCAATCATGGAAATAACATGACCTAAGGAGAGATTAGCACACTTGGAGGATAAGTCAACGAACAACTTAGACATTAAATTCCCATCATACACTATGATAGGGATTAAGGATCGATCATGCACTCCCGAGCTTGAGGGCTTTCTTAGGTGGTTCGCCGAGCTATCCAAGGTGAGTTAAGCATTGAAGAGAAATGCTTACTCTAATCCGATCTGCCAAGTTACTTTGCTCTCCAGACAATCCAAGGTATTGCCGAGGTGACCAACCGACATGTCAAACCAAATCCTCTACTATGCACTAGTCCAAGCACTAAATTTGAATATAGCAATCTAAATAGCGTTAATGTCGAGCTAATAGTAAATAGGAACCAACCATCCAAGGTTGACCCTAAACATGAGTTGCCCTTGAACAAACCCCATTCTAGTCCCGATTGTCTGAGCTACTTAAATGTTAATGTCGAACCAACTTGATTAGAACTCGTCCCTGCTCGGCTTACAATGTTGTCAGAAGCGTAAGCTGATTAAAATGTGTGCACTATCCTTTTTAACATTTGTACTGTCCTTCCTAACAGTAGATATTCTTTTTGCACGATTATGTGCTTTCCCTGTAAATTATTCCCCTTTGTTTAGCAAGTTAGGAGACATTTCTATAATTTAAAACCTACCCTAATTAGGTACTATAAATACTCGCATAATGTAATATCATCAACATCATATGCTAAGGATATACTAAACTTTTACTCTCTCCAGCTAAGTATTCTTCTTACTCTTAAGCTACTCTTATCTAGCCCATTGAGCATGAACAAGTAACGAATGACCTTCGGCTATACTTGTGTATCATATCAAGTGTGACCCGAGCTCATGTGAGCCGTTGGTGTGTCATATCCGTTGTTGGTACACGGGAACCCCTACTTAACCTTCGACTACCATTCACTCTTCGGGCTATCTTGTGGCTCGAACCTACCCTGTTGGTTACGTATGACATTAGCTTCATGTGTTCATCTATGGCAATCCGTATCATCTTAGTATCAAAGCGCTAGGCTAAGTTTAAAGCTGAATTCTATTTTTGTGTTCTTAGAGTGGCTTGTTACTGCTCTTGTGTGATAGTGATTTTATTGTTAACCCTAGAGTATAGTAGTTGAGAATTGTTCTATGCTCTGTTTTTCCCAGTTTTCGATACATAAGAATAGTGTGGTTAACTATTCGTTTGTTGTGTGAAGAATCCATCAACGTCAGACTCAAGTGTTTAAGGAATGTTGGGAAACTAAAAAAGCGGTACTCAACATAGCCAAGGATAGGAAGGAAGCTTTACAACTTAGTCAGTAGGTGACCACTTAGATAGGCTTACCAACTTAGTGGCTAGTTTGGTGACTATTATCCAGGAAAATAGACAGTGAGCAAGAAATAGCCCCACTAGGGAACGTGAACAGCAAGGGCGAGACAATGGATAGTTTGGTCAAATTAATGCCCCAAGGGTGCTTAACCACCCCAAGCTGAAAGAGTTGGTAAAGATGCTAGACGAAGACTAATGCTTGAAGAGATTGAGGAGGAAGTGGAAAGAGATGATGAGGCAAAAGAGTACTATGAGCATGAGGAAAGAAATGCATGAACCCCTAAAGTCGAAGGATTGAGAATGCATATTCAAGTTTTTCTGGAAGTGGTGATGCCGAGGACTACCTAGATTGGGTGGATAAATGCCATGAAGTGTATGATAATGCAAAGGTAAGACTTACAGTGTTAAAGTTCACTAGTTATGCCACTTTATAGTGGAAGAACTTGCAAGCCACTAGAAGAAGGGAAGGAGAATGAGAGATTAGGAGTTAAGATGAAATGAAGAGAGTTATGCGGAGGAGGTTTGTGTCAAGCTATTATTTGTAGGATGCCTTCAAAAGACTGCAAGAATTGAGACAAGAAGGATCGAGTGTGGACACTTATGTTAAGGAATTCCAAATATTAATGATCCGATGTAAAGTCATAGAGCCAGAGGGCCGAACTGTATCTCGGTTCATTAGTGGATTGAAGTATGAGATTAGGGATGTCTTGGAAACCCTGGATGTTAGGACGCTTTATGATGCAATTCGAGTCGCCTAGAGGATAGAAAGGCATCGAACAGGAAGATTTCGACCACCTGTTAACCGACCAGGCAATAGCTGAACTATTTTGAGCAGACCTATGTAAACAGAATAAAGCAAGGTTATTGAGACTTAACCTGTTCCAACTATCCGAGCCAAGGAGAAGGAACCCTTGAGGAAGTTGAAGAAGGGCTAGAGTTCAGGGAGAAAGATGAGTGAAATCAAGTGTTTCAAAGGGCAAGGATATGAATACATGGCCGCTTAGTATCCGAACAAGCAAACAATGGTGATTCGAGGTGAGGTGCCGACTATTGAGGTCAACAGTATTAATGAAGAAGTTGAAGAGTTAAAAGAGGATGAACAGACCAGACTATCTAAGGAGAAAGTTATCTATGGAGAGGAAGGAAACCTTTTACCAACCACTTTAGTAATTAAAGAGGACGATGAGCATCAACCCTGTACCCGAAGACGAACAAAGGGAAAATCTCTTTTATATCGGGTGTAAGGTGAATAAGTCGTTGTGTGCCTTGATAGTTGATAGTGGAAGCAACACCAATGCATCCTCTACATTTATGGTCCAACAACTGAAATTGCCAACCATGCTCCACCCGAGACCTTACAAGTTTCATTGGCTTAATGATAAGGAAGCCTTACAGGTGAACAAACAAGTGTCCGTATTGACCTGCATTGGAAAATATTGAAACGAAGTGCTTTGTGATGTGCTGCTTATAAGTGTGTCCTACATTCTACTTAGATAACCATGGATTTTTATTAAGCGGTTATGTATGATGGTAGGAGGAATATATGTTCTATGGAGCATGAAGGAAGAAGTTTGAAATCGAGTCCCATGATTGCCAAGTAGGTAAAGGTCTTGTAGTCCTAACTTAGCCAAACTCTGAAGAAAGAGACTTTGGTATTAACTTGAGCCGAACTAAAGAGAGAAATGGAGCTAGAGGGACTGACCTATCTATTTGTCTGAAGACTTTTAAAGATGAGACCCAAGGAAGAAGAGCTATCAACCGAAGTAAAAACCTTATTAGAGGAATTTACCGATCCGATTCCAAAGGAGCTACCGAATGGTCTGCCCCTAATATGAGGTGTCGAGCATGCGATCAACCTACACCTAAAAACTGCATTGCCAAATAAGCCTACCTACAGGCTGAATCTTGAACAAATCGTCGAACTGTAGAGGCAAGTAGACAAGCTACTAAAGATGGGGTATGTGCACGAATCCTTGTGCCCCTGCGCTATGCTGGCCTTATTAGTACCAAAGAAGGATGGTTCTTAAAGAATGTATGTGGATAGCCGAGCAATCAATTAAATCACCATCAAGTACAGGTATCTCATATCCAAGCTTAATGATGTGCTAGATGAATTAAGCGGAGCAAAAGTGTTCTCTAAGATCAACCTTAAAGCTGGGTACCATCAGATTCGAATGCACAAAGGTGATGAGTGGAAGACCGCATTCAAGATACGACATGGTTTATATGAATGGCTTGTAATGCCATTTGGACTATCCAATGTGCCGAGTACATTCATGCGCCTTATGAACCATGTGCTTTGAGAATTATTAGGAAGGTTTGTCATAGTTTATTTTGATGACATTTTGGTGTACAATCCCGACCTGAAGACTCAACTAGAGCATCTCCGACAAGTGTTTGCAAAACTTCGAGTTAAACAGCTCTACGCTAATCTAAAGAAGTGTGACTTTTGCCGTTTTGAGGTGATCTTCTTGGGTTTTGTTATGAGCGAAGGTGACATCCGAGTTAATGATGAGAAGGTAAGAGTAATTATAGAATGGCCTAAACCGACTTGTTCTATGAGAAGTTTCCACGACCTAGCATCATTCTATTATCGATTCATAAAGGATTTCAGTACGATTGCAGCCTCGCTTACCAAACTATCAAAGAAGAATATTGAATTCAGATGGAGAGAGAGAGGAGGAGGAGGAGTTCCGAGGAAGTGAAAGAGAAGCTAACTATAGCACTTGTCTTAGCTTTACCGAACTTTGATAAGGTGTTTGAAATGGAGTGTGATATGTCCAAACTAGGCATAAGTGTTGTGTTAATGCAAGTAGGCATAAGTGTTGTGTTAATGCAAGAAGGCCAACCTATTACTTATTTCAGTGAGAAACTTCGAAGAGCCACACTCAATTATTCTGTTTATAACAAGGAGTTCTACTCTTTAATCCGAGCCTTGATAGTATGGCAACACTATTTACTGTCTAAGGAATTTGTGATCTACACTGATCATGAATCCTTGAGGTATCTAAAGAGCCAACCAAAGTTATCTCAGAGGTAAGTGAAGTAGATCGAGTTCATGAAGGGTTTTTCTTATATTGTAAGATATAAGACTGGAAGAAACAATGTAGTAGCCGATGCCTTGTCAAGATAACATACCCTCACGACCGAACTACAAACAAAGCTATTTGGTTTTTCAACCATAAAGAATCTGTATGCTGAGGATCCACACTTTGGTCCTATCTATGCCTGATGTGAGGAAGGATGGATATTGGATGACTATTACAGGGATGATGGATACTTATTCAGGAAGATGAGGCTATGTATATCGACTTGTTCCACAAGAGAATTGCTAGTGTGCAAAGCTCATAGAAGGAGATTAACAAGACACTTTAGCCAGCATTGAACTTATGAGGTACTATCCTCCAGATTCTTTTGGCCAAGGATCAAGAGAAATGTCTAATCCGTACTAGAAAAGTATACAACCTACCGAAAGGCAAAAAGCCAAGCTGAACAAGGATACTACCAACCCTTGTAGACCTCGACTAAACCATGGTCCGAGTTGAGTATCGACTTCGTGTTAAAATTGCCAAAGACGTTCCGAGGGAAGGACTCCATTATGGTGGTTATAGATTGATTTAGTGAGATGGCATATTCCGTACCTTATTCTAAAACTAATAATGCTTCAACTATCTCTTTTGTTTTCTTGCAGGAAATAATCAAGCTATATGAAATTCCTAGAACCATTGTTTCGGACCGAGACCTAAAGTTCATGAGCTACTTTTGGAGGACATTGTGGAGGCGAATGGGAACTAAGCTATTGTACATCACGTCCTGTTGCCTACAGACCGATGGACAAACCAAAGCTGTTAACAGAACCATAGGAACTTTGCTACGGGTTGCTATTGGACAAAATACAGTCGATTGAGATCTATGCCTACCAATCATTGAGTTTGCCTACAATAGGATTGCCCACAGTGTAATAAACATGTCTCCATTCAAGGTTGCCTATGGGTTCAACCCTAAGCTGGCATTGGACCAAGTGCCTCAGCCAATGTTTGATGGTGACCGGCCAACTATTGAAAGAGTTAAGGCCATTAAAGCCATACACTAGAAGGTTGTAGAGCAATTGGGCTAAGCTAATATTAAGCTTGAGAAGTGAAGCCAAGAGTGGAGGAAGAGAGCATTTCAACCAAGTGATTTAGTCTAGATACACCTTAGTAAGGAATGATTCCCAAACTTGAGGAAGAGCAAGTTATCTTCCAAGGCCGATGGACCATTCAAAGTGCTTGAAAAGATCAACTTTAATGCCCATAGGATTGAATTGCTCGAAAGATATGGAGTCTCAAACTCTTTCAACATTATCGACCTCCAACCTTACACTCCTGAAGACAAGTAATCTAGAGTTAAACCAGATTTGATCCTAAATCTCAAACAAGCCGGAAGGGATGATAGGGATCAAGGACTAATCATGTGCTCCCAAGCCTGAGGGCTTTCTCAAGTGATTCACTGAGCTATCCGAAGTGAGTTAAGTGTTAAAGAGTAGTGCTTACTCTAGTTCAATTTGCCGAGCTACTTTGCTCTCCACACAATCCGAGGTATTTCTAAGGTGACCAGCCGACGTGCCGAACCGAACCCTTTGCTATGCACTAGTCCAAGCGCTAAATCTGAATACCGTAATCTAAACAGTGTTAATGCAGAGCTAACAGTAAATAGGAACCAACTATCCAAGGCCGACCCCAAACATGAGTTGCCTTTGAACAAACCTTAGTCCAATCCCGATTATTTGAGCTACTTAAATGTCAACATCGAACCGACTTGATCAAAACCCATCCCTGCTTGGCTTATAGTGTTGTTGGAAGCGTGGACTGATTAAAACGCACATGTTATACTTTCTGATATTCATACCGTCCTTCCTGATGGTGGATATTCTTTTTGTACGATTTCGTGCTTTCCCTGTGAATTATTCCATTTTATTTAGCAAGTTGGGATACATTTATGTAATTTTTCTGTAATTTAAGACCTAACTTAACTAAGTACTATAAATACTCGTACAATGTAATATCATCAACATCATACGCTGAGAATATACTGAACTTTTACTCTCTTGAGCTAAGTATCCTTCTTATTCTTGAGCTACTCTTATCTAGCCCATTGAGCGTGGACTAGTGGTGAATGACCTCTGGCCATACTTATGCGTCATATCAAGTGTGACCTAAGCTCATGTGAGGCGTTGGTGCATTATATCCTTCGTCGGTGTATAGGAACCCTTGCTCAACCTTTGACTACCATTCACTCTTCGAGCCATCTCGTAGCCCAAACCTATCCTGTTGGTTACACGTGATATTGGCTCCATGTATTCATCTACGGCAGTCTGTATTGCACTATCCATTAAATCTTCTGCATGGTTTTATGTTTATTTATGATTCGATGGGTTATGGACTAGTTTTATATAAATTTTGTCTTAAGGTATATCAATAGTTTTATGGCCCGTTCACTTAGGGGAAATGATATTCCATTCACCTCTTATTCGTTATTACACTGTTCAATTGGTTTTTTACCTCGTAATTGCAATTCCATAAGAATCTTTATGATTTAAAATCAAATAATAGGGATTTCTTCTTTTAACTCATGAATCTCTATTCCTTGCAGTGTAATCCATTTTTTCCCCAAGTGACCCTATCCCAATTTTTCTTTTCAAATCACAAACCTTAGCAGATCAAGCCATAATATCTCTACCTCTACTATCACTACTCATCACCTACGAGTGTTACCACCTCTACGGTCACCTACCATCATCAACCACCGGTCTACCCATCACATTTTTTTCTACTTCTCTCATAAGCTAGCTAATGTCTATTCGCATGATTTCAAAGCTACTATTACCATCAAAGTATGGGCCTCATCATCCTTAATAACCATGCTTTCACCAAATTCATCATGTAATGCCAAAGATTGATAACTAAGACAATGACTTATAAAAATTATTACCTTTTTCAAAACAATTATTGGCAACAGAATATATTTGATACCATATCATTGCATTAAGTTTATTATGGTAACATATTTTACGTTGTTGCTTAAAAGTGTTGCCTTTATATAATTTTATTAACAACATTTAAATATTTTATTATAGATAAATTGTATAGGTAACACGTTTTTAAGATGTTACAAAATTAATATTACCTTAGAACTTTTCTAACATAGTGAACTTAGATACTTCTCCCTACATATCATTGATTTGGTTTTCTATTTCCCAATACCTCGTGAGCCCGCCTTCATATGAGCCCTTCACAAACTCTTTCACGGTTTGCAAGGCAAGAATGTCCTTTTGAAGCTTGTCGATCTTTTCAAGTGCCTCAATTTTGCTCAAACCGGATTTAGAAGCGGTAGAAACCGTTGCAAGACATTTTTTGTCCTTTTATTTTGCAGTTTCCCACATGAATATATGAATTATGAGGTTCGTGTGATTAGAAATTGACAAGATGAGGTTCGAGTAAATAGAAATTGAGGTGAAATCAATTTATGGTGAACACAACTCATATTTATATTAACAATTTGTAATAGTTTTAGAATAACATCTTCGTTCCAAAGTAATATGAAATTTAAGTTCAAATTTATCCATATGAAATATTTTCAAAGAAAGACAAGGGACAGTACATAGTAAATAGAGATTAGGGTTTAGAAAGAAGATCATGTCAATTTGGACATTTGGCTTTTATTACGGAATTATTCCTTAATTGCCTTTTTTTTTATAAAACTGAACAATGTAATTATAATTACGGGCTTATTCAATTACATATGAATGGTATCTATTATATACAGCAATGTGAATGGGCCGTTAAAAAGAAATTGCAAGTTGCCTTTTTATGCTGTGCCTTGCTTATCTTTTTAATTGCTACTATTTTCTTATTTTATTACAAGTGGCCTTATCATTAACCGTAAAATGATTTAGGATTTGTTTTAAACGTTTTTGCTTAAGTCGGTTTCCTCGTGTATTATTAAGATTAGGTTAAGTTTAAGCACGAAAAATCTCGTTAATTGCAATATCAACGTGAACTTTTATCGATTAATTACCGAATATGGTTGCTTTTTGGCTGATGTTTGGATTTTCTGAAGTCTCATAATATGAGACCTTCTATCTCCTAAGGTTGCAGCCTTATGTCGACGTTATATTATAGAAAATTTCAACAAGCAAGAACAAGATTTCCTTCTTTATGGGAGATTGATTAAAAAGAAAAGAAAAAATAATGGCACATCCTAATTGTCCCTTCTTTAAGTGAAAATGCCTCTTCTTTTACGAGTTTGACCTAAACAATAAATAAATAAACAAACAACGATGATAGTATTTTTTTTAATGCCGACAAAGATAATGATATTAAAGGGAAAATACTTTTCATAGTTGACAAGAGTTCAGAAAAATGAATCCTATGACAAATAGCTATAATATTGCATGTTATGCTATTTATTTATTATTTTTTTCATTGGGTAGGCATCTTATATGTTTGTAATGTGGAAAACGTCTTCTCAAACCTCTTTTTTTTTTTTCCCTTTTTCTTGTTTGGCATTGTAATTGCTAAATAATCCCAATAATCTAAAAAAAAATTATGGTTTCTATAACATTTAATGGCAACTAATGGTGAGAGACGAAAATTGTAGCCAATGGCCATATGGTGGGAACCAATAAGCATTGTGGATAATGAAAATGGAAAATAGAAAAACAATTTCCCTTTTAGAAAAAGGAAGTAATTCTTGCATACTTAGATAGTGTTTTTTGTAATTACAAACTATCACATCTAATTGTCCACTATTGCGAGTCACCTTCAGTTACCATTTATTCCTAAAAGATAATAGTATAATAGTATCTAGAAATGTCTTATAAAACTATGATGGCATATATGCAACAACCCTATAACTTTAGTTAGTTTTAGTTAATATAAAAGAATGTCCCAAAAGAAATGTTTGATGCAAAACAAAAACACACTAATATCATAGTTGGAAGTATAACAAAATAAAATAATATCAATGAAATGATAAATCATTTTTTATATTTATAAATGCCCATAGAGTATAATGGAATATGCATATAGTAGTATTTACCAAAAATAAGCGTAATTTTGGATATTATTTTTAGGTTAAAGGTTAAATAAGTAATCTTGAATTAATGATAGTTAATGATAATAGAATGGAATCACGATTTCACTTAATAAATATGAAATCAAAATTTCTTTAAAACTGAAATTGTTGATTCTAAAAAACCGTATATAAAATAAATCTAAGAGTCGGCTTTTCAAAACACCGCTAAGTATGCCTCAACTTAAAATAAATCAAGGAGGGGGGTTAAAGAGATAGCTCCGTTTCTTCATATAACTTAATTTGCATGATAACAGGACGTAAAATAATAATTTATTTTCAAACGAACGATGATGTCGTAGTAGTCCATACCACATCATGTTTGTCAATTATAAGGGAGAATATCTGCTTTGTTTATAGGTGCTCCATAGTTTGTAATGGCTTGAATGGGTGTCCTGGAGACACAGATTTTTCTTGTACACGACTGGACATAAATACATGGTCAGAAAAGCCACGTTTCCCTTCTGTTATTTTGATTTTTTTTTTGTCTAGCATGGTAGTCTTTGTCCCTGGATATATGCTATAGATACTTTAACTACGGTGTACATGTCTTCCATGACAGAAGCTCTTCCTTTACTCCGCATTATGTTGATTTTCTACGGCTCCATTCTATTGCTCTTAGTCCCGTTCACTTGTCGGATACACGAAAAAATCATTCAAAATCAAGGGTACTAAAGTAAAATTCTACCCCTGATTTTTGTTAGGTCATCTTTATTTTTAGGAAAAATCTTACGACAAAGTTCCTAAAAATAGACCCTTTGTATATTTTCTTTTAACATTAATCATAAGACTAAAAAGAATAAAATTAAAAACTAGAAATCAAAGATTGCAAAAATAACAACTGAGAATCACAAGCATAATTGATAAAGTCTAACTTTGATAGACTAAAATGGTTAAAGCCATTACAGTTTAATGGTATAAATATTGATTTTTCAATAAATCAGATAAGGTTTAATTTCCTCCCTCACTCCAAAAGTTATATAATATATAACGGTTAGAAAAAAAAAAAAAAAGAATAAAATAACTAGGAACCAATTCTTGACCTTCCTGGGAGGTCCGTAACCCCAGTCTTCTGCCAAGGAACTAAAGATATTGATACTCTTATGAATAAGTAACTAACCTGATGCATTCACTCCACAAACTCTTTTCCTCTCCATTTTGATTCTATAGTTAGCACCGCCTTCTTTCCTCACTATATCGTCCCGGGATTTGTTCATCGGATTTTCAAGGTGAGAAATCTTGCTTTCTGATTAAGAAGTCTACTTCTCAATTATAAATTGAAAATAAGTATGATGACTGGGAGATTTATCTGACCATTGCAAGGATGTTATAGGTAAGAAAATCATAATCTCAAGATAGAAATTTGAGTAATAATGTAGTTGATTCATTTATACTCTGCTTTATATGCTTGAAAAAGGAAAGTCAAAACAGGAAGACAAAGTAATCGCGGAGAAACTTAGAGAATAATTTAACGAAATTCGTCAGGTTCTTTTGTAAGATATGAAAAATTATGGAAGAAAATGACCGTAGGTATATAACCTCAAAATTGGAGATTTATAACTGTAAAATAGATGGGTTAATCATGATTATCAATGGCTTCATAAACACACGTAGAAACTTAAGTCAAGTTGTAAGTCCTAAAGATAAGTCAAGTAACCATAAAATCAAACTTAGTACACAAAGTTTAGGGCGATCGATTAAAGGATCCGATCAAACCTAAATTATAAATTATAGTTAGAAACATTAGTAAAAGTGGCTCCATAAACTTGAATTTAAGAAAATAATTAATAAAATAAGAGACTATAAAATTTTTAAATTTTAAGCATATTACTTGTTAATTATCGGAAAGGCGAAAAGTACAATCTAATAACTAATAAATTACTAGAGATAGATTATATGTATATTAAAAATCATAGAATGATCTAAATAATAATTAAGAATATTTACTTATACCCCATATGTATTTATGTATAAATAAAAATACGCGAAATTATCTAAATTACTTGAAATTAGTTAGAAACTTATTAAATAATTAAAGAAAATTATAAAATAATTAAGGAAAAATCAGAAAAAAAAATTAGAGGAATAGGGAATGACCCAGATTTGGTTGTGGTAGGTCAGGAATTAAAGAAAAAAAATTAACCAATAAAAAATAAGCAACACAAAAGGTAAATTGAAAAAGATTTAAGTATTGTCTTGTTTAATTAATGTATAATAATTCCTACAAGGCTTTATAAATAGCAAGAAAAATTACAGAACTTATTTGGATAATTAGAAGCTTAGAAAAATTGGGAAGAGCCAAAAACAAGAGGGAAAATTAGGATTTGGAAAATTCTTTTGCAAATCTGTATAGTAGGGGTTTGTGAACCGAAACCACACATCACCATCATCTGGAACCGAACCACCACCACCACCACCCCAATCCAAACCCATTGCTTAGATCGACCAATACACCTGAACCGATGTTGGAAGCCAAAAAGCCATTGAATCAAGTAAGTCTCACATCTTCTCCGATTTTGTAAAATTATTTATTTTACCAAAAAATTTATGAAATTTATTATTCTGAGATTTTATTGTATGTAGATTTTGGAAAAAATAGTGATTAAGTTTAATCACAACTGTAAATATATGGTTCTTAAGAAATTAGCCAAAACCTAGCATGATTAGAATTAAAAATAAATGGGCTTAGAAGTGTAGTTTGGAGCTCAAATTTTTTCTGTAAGATACTAAGTGATATAGAATAGTGCTATGAAGCCATTTTTTAAAAATTAATTTTTGAAATTTTTAAGTAATTTTTTAGCCCTAAAATGATGAAAAAAAAAGGTAATTTTGGCTTAATTAGGTGATTAAATGATTAATCACTGATTTAGAAGGTAATTAGATGTTTAAGGATATTAACCTCTAATGTGAAAACTTAATCCTAGTCTTTGGAGTGTTAAGTGTAATTAATATAGGAATTATGTGATAATTGTAGAAAATTAGGAATATGTGGAATTGAATATTTAATAAATATGAAAAAAAAATTAGGTTTATTTGGATAATATAATAATAAAAATTAGTACATAATAAATCTGAAACAAAATTTAATTTTAGATAATTGTATAAAAAATATAAGATTTCCTCACATCGGGAGTAAATCCGCTATCCCAATTAGGATTAAAATATATCAAATAGGTTAAGACACTAAATTAAGGCCCAGTGTGATATTAGAATACTCAAGCTTAATGTGATTAATTTCACTTTAGGATTTAAGCGTATTTAGGATTCCTTGAAATCAAAGATAATATAGAATCAAAACTGAAATCTAATTTAAAAACTGAACCCCAAACTAAGGTAAAGTGAATTATTAGTAAATAATATGTATACATGGAGAAGTGAGTTAAATTATAACTTAAAATATGTACCATCAAAGTATAAGTACTAAAAAGATGTATTTGTATTATAGGATACTTGGAGATGAACTGACCTGCAATTAAGTAATTGGGCGATCAAGAATTCCAAGTAAGTTGAGTTATTACTTTATCGTATTGGAGTACTATTTTAAGGTACTCAGAGACTTAGGATTATGTATGATTGTGATTGTAAGTAGTTTATGCATGTGTTTGTGTATCTGAATCCGTGTTGAAATTTGTATTGTGATTGATTGTGTATTATGACTGGATTGATGTGAAATTGTCTGAATATCCTAAATGGAACTTAATCTTAATCGACTTTAATGCTCTAAATTATCATGCATTGCAACCCTTTAGGGGATTATTAGGATTGTCCAACCAAATACTGATACCTTCAAAAAAGATAGTGCTAGATAGTAAATTGGTCTTTTCCTCATCCTTAGTTGAACTAAGTGACAGGAGAGGAGGTCACGGTGAGGATGAGGGCATTGGTTCGAAGGATAGTTTTAGGAGGAGTAATATCTCTATTGCACAAACTTAGGTTTGGTTGTGAGCTGTTGCATAACATGAAAACTCTTCAACCAGGATTAGAGCAGGTGAAATTTCTCTGATTTCACAACGGACCGAATTACGTTGTGTGATAACACTTGCTTGTTGCATTGCATGAAAATAATTGCTTGATAATCGCTTGATAATCTTGTTTGTGTTTGTATATATTCATGAGTCTCTAATTCAACTTATTGAGCTGTAGTTACTCATACCTATATAAATCCTTTGGTAAGTCCTGATTTCTGAATACTCCGAGTAATATGCCGCCCTACAACTATTCGGAGGTTAGTTCTTTTGAAGCCTAGGGTGTGAGAATCAATTCGCCTAGTAGTTAATGTACATCTAAAATCGCTTTAGTAGCTTAAGACTGAAAGATTAATAGTTGATATGTAAATTAGCTTACTATTTCATTTGATGTAGAATTTCCTGGGAAATTTTGTATAAGTACATGTAATTATATATGTTAACCTAATGTTCTTGATAATTGCTATAACTTTAGCAAAATTCTTAAATGGACTGTATACTTCAAAGTGAAGAGTCGTCGACGCCTTGTGTAGATCATGTCTATAATAGGCACTGTGAGGCTAGTTATTTTCATAGGATGATTTACACAATGGGATTGTTGTAACTCTACAACTTCGGGGTGTAATAGTTCTTTGTGGTATTAGAGCGTAATTTTAGTGGACTTGCTTTGAAGCGTCATGCTTTAAAAACAATAGATATTATAGAAATATTAAGAGTGGGTAATATTAAGTGGGCGATAAAAGATTGTATTAAGCATATGAAAACATAGGTAAGTATGATGTTTAACAAAATAAATGTTAATTGGTTTTAACTATAATTACAGGGTTGAAGGGGGGGAACTAATATATAGTTGGATATGGTTCGAGTGGAATGGAGAGGTGTCCCTTATTGACTATAGGGTTAGATTACAGCAGTTATTGATGGAACTAGCTGATTGGAATAGCTTTAAGACAATTGATGGGATTATTGACAAGTTTCATAATAAGATGTGCTATAGCTGGAAGGATGAGTGGACATGAATGGAGATGAGTCTAGGACCACAGTATGATAGATATACTGCTATAGCAGCTTTTGAGTAGAGATGGTTGGAGATAGAGGGAATTGTAACTTTGATTATGCCCTTACGATATTTTCCTACTAGGTTAGAGGATGGGAGACCATACCCAGCTGGTATTACACATATCCCTGTTGACAGCCCATACATTCTCAAACAGTACCTACTAGGGATTATTGATTGGTTTCCTCAATTTCTAGAACCTGCTAAGGAAGGTATAGAGATACCATTAGACCCTAACCTTGAACCTGAGCTTGAGATATAAGAACCACCACCAAAAAACCCACCTCCAGTTGAACCCCAAGAGAATGGAGTTCATGTTGAGAAAGACCCCGAAGAAGAAGATCCAGAAGAAGACCCTGAGGAGGAGCAAGAGATAGAGAATGAGGATGAACTTGATGTAGACATACATGCTTTAGTTATGCAGGTGATAGCAGACATCGGGATAGCTGGAGTAGGGACTGGCGATACAGTCGAGTCAGATGATGATGATGTGCAAGAAGTAATTGTGATTCTCGAGACTCCATAAATAATATTTATATACTCTATGTCAGATAGCGAGCATAAGGATCGCTTAGTAGGAGGCCATATGGGTCATGATCCCTTTGATGGAGTAGCTACCACAGATTCAGAAGAGGATTAGCTCAGTTAGGTGATTGACTTGTTTTGGTTAGATAGATCTTTAGATATGATCTAGTAACAATTTTGATGAAAACTGATGTATTTCAAGATCTTTTAATGTATTTTGACTTTTGATGTACTTTGTAGCTTCTGGATCAAGCTAGATGTACGCTGTAATTAGGTCTGATGTAGCTAGTTGATGTAATCTTTTGTGTTATACAATTGTAAAAATTGAGTCTGTACTAAATTGTATAAGTAATAATGTAATCGAGTTGTAAATTTTATATATGTATTCAAAAGCTATCGAGTTATACCTTTTTGTTTCTAAAGTTGTAATGATAATGATGTAAAGGTTGAATGAAGTTAATAGTAGAAGTCAGACCTACTAAGTATTTTGATTACAATGATATTGTTATTACTATTTTATATGAGTATATATTGTAAGCATTCGTTAATTTTACAAAAAGTCTCTAAAACAAAGGTATGGATAACTTATAAGTAGATATGAATGCAGGGTTATAAGTTATAATTATTAAGCAATTATGGCTGAAGTTGGAAATGGGAGTAATCATGGAGGAATTGAAGGAAATCAAAACCCTCCACCACGAGTATCATCATCCCCAAGAGAACAAGATAGAAAAGATTTACCCCCACCGCCTCCACAAGAGAATATGCCTATTGGATAAATACTTGCCAGTATGCATACGATGATGAGACAGTAAGGAATGTTGATTCAACATCTTGTAACTAATGGTAATGCGGGAAACAGAAGACCCTAAGAAGCTGAACAACAAATGGAGTGACCTCAAGAGGTAAATAAACTTTTTAAGTTTATAAAGGCCAACTGTTATTTTGAAGAGGAGATGGGTATGCCAGATGTAGCTAATGATTGGTTAGCCCAAAATGAACGAAGTTTTAAGGCTTTTAGAGTCCCTGAATCTCAAAAGTTATCTTATGGCACATTTATGTTAAAGTTAGTTGCGAAAGTATGGTGGGACTCGAAAGCAAAGTAACTCGGAAATAACATTGATTGGCAACAATTTAAGGGGGAATTCAGGGAGGAGTATTTTCCTCATAGTGTCCAAAATAGAATGGTGCAAGATTTGTTTGAACTGAAGAAACGAGGTATGAGTATAACCCAGTATAAAATTGAGTTTAATAGATTGTTACAATATGTACTTGGCTCATACCAAGATAATGTTGAGTTAAAGAAAGATTTGTTTTTTACCGGATTTAACCCCACAATGTGCTGTAAGTTGTTGGATTATGGTTTCATCACTTACAATGAAGTGGTAGATAAGGCAAGGCAACTGGAACATAATCGTGTAAGGATGCAAGCAATGTAGAGTCAAAAGATCAACAAAGGATATTGACCTGGTCCATCATTTAAGAGATCATATCCTGGTGCCGCTAGTAGCAGTTTTAGATAGAAGAGAAGGAAACCAGCAACTTTGGCTAGTAGCCTAGCACAATCAGTGCTCGGTTTGAGTTTTTATGATAAGGATGGTAATGTCAAATGCTAAAAGTGTGGTGCAAATCATTTTCTAAGAAATTGTGCTCAACTTAAAGGAAAATATTTTATATGTGGAGATTCAAACCATATGCTGATGGTATGCCCTAGAATGAAATTGGTGAAGTGTAATAAATGTGGTAGGAAGGGGCATTTCTCCAGATACTGTCCATAGTTTGGACAAGGAGCTAAGTGGACGAAAGGTTTTGATAACACCACCGCACCTGCTCGTGTTTATGCCCTAAAGGATATGGGAGTTGAGGAGAATGAGGATTTCTCATATTTGATGGAGGAGTACTACCATGATGATGTCGAGGAGATAATGGGAGTTGAAGAGGAAAATGATGAAGGACTGGTGATAGGTACGTACTCAAACTATCTATTTAAATGATATTTTTAAGTGTGAATTAAATTGAAGTGTTTGCATTTTATGATTTATGAATGCTAATGTAGTTAGTAATCATAGTATTAGTACATTCTAGGACACGTACAGATAAATGGATAACCTGCTTTTATGATGTTTGATATTGGTGCATCTCATTGCTCTGCAAGTCAGAAATTTGTAAATAAACAAGAGATTAGTATGGTTACTATCACTACAACTTATAAAGTTAGAACTCCAACTGGGGAGAAAGTAACGACCCAAGAAGTAATAGCCAATAGTAAAAATAAAAATTCAAGAGAAGGAGTATCCTATAAGTCTTCTAATATTACCTTTACAGGGTTATGATATAATAGTGGGAATAGATTGGTTGTCTAAGAATAAAGCCATTGTAGAGTGTAGAAATAAATTATCAATCTTAATGAGGGAGAAACGATGTTTCAAGGAAAGGTTGGTGGAAGTAAGTTGAATTTATCTGTAATGGAGATATGTGATGAACTATGTGAGACAAAAGTAAAGGAGAATGATTGGAAATTTTGCTAGGTGTTTGTTATGGATGTAAAGAAAGAGACACCCAAGGTAGTAGACATACGGGTAGTGAGTGAATTTCCAAATGTATTTTCGGAAAATTTACCAGGTTTAGCCCCATCTCGAGAGTTGGATTTCACTGTAAAGTTAGTCCTTGGAACTGAGCCTATTTCTAAAACTCCATATCGAATGTCACCTATGGAACTTCAGGAACTAAAGAAGCAGCTTCAGGAGCTATTGGATAAATGTTTTATTTGACCGAATGTTTCACCATGGAGAGCACTGGTATTGTTTGTAAAGAAGAAAGATGGTACTATGAGATTGTGTATAGACTATTGGGAGTTAAATAAGGTTACCATTAAGAATAGGTATCCACTACCTTGTATTAATGATTTGTTTGACTAACTATAAGGTGCAACTGTGTTTTCTAGATTTGATTTGAAATCAGGATATCATTAACTACGAGTTAAGCCAGAAGATGTGCATAAGACTGCATTTAGAACTCGATATGGTCATTATGAATTTTTGGTAATGCCATTTGGTTTAACGAATGCCCCGGCTATATTCATGGACCTAATGAATCGCATATATCAACCATATTTGGATAAGTTTGTCGTAGTGTTTATCAATGATATTTTGATTTATTCAAAAACCAAGAAGGAGCATGCAGAGCATTTACGATTGGCATTACAGAAGTTGAGAGAGAATAAATTGTATACCAATTTAAGTAAATGTGATTTTTGGCTAGATAAAATTTCTTTTCTGGGCCATATTATATTTAGTGAAGGAATCTCTGTATACCCTAATAAAGTGAAAGCAGTAATGGATTGAAAGCAACCAACTACTGTGATTGAGATAAGGAGTTTTCAAGATATGGATGGATATTATTGATGATTTATAAAGGATTTTTCCAAAATTGCCAAATCATTGACTTGATTGACCCAAAAGGATATAAAATTTGAATGGAGTGAAGATTATGAATTGAGTTTTTAGGAGTTGAAGAAACGACTGGTTACAGCATCAGTATTAACATTACCTGATTCGGATAAGCCTCATAATGTGTACAGCGATACTTCACGGAATGGATTATCTAGGTACGTAAGTTACTACTGGTTATTAGTTATGGGTATAGGAGTGGAAATCAAACTTAAAATTATTAATAATTATTGAGTGCTTTTTATGTTGCTACTAAAGCTAATAGCTATTTTGAATAAGTGGATCATGAACCAAGTGTTCACCTCCTATAGCTAAACGAACATTTGGGTTGAAGATTGAAGTGACTAATAATATTAGGCATAGAACTACCACATATGAGTAGGCATAATATCAATATGGAGATCAAGTATTTTAAGAAGGAACTATAAAAAGGTTACACTACTAGAATAAGATGTTACAATAGATGATTAGCAAGTACTGATGGTAAAACTAGTGTGAGACTACTAGTTTTAGACTTCTAATGACAGCATTCATATTAGAGGACCTACGTACATATTTAGTGTTGATAATAGGATCAGATGACTCTAACATTTATTTCATTTCGACGTTAAGATTAGATGTCACACCTTGAGAGTGATAGAGCCATAATAGTCTCGCCGTATATACTAATCTACAACAAAAGCTAAGCATTCAATTGCTATTGTAGACTTGGTATACATAAGGCACATACATAGAGCATTTGTAGTTCTACAAATACAACTACTTAGAAAACAATTTACATGTTAAAATAAAGATATACATTATGTTTAATAAAGAAATTTTCCAAACATAAATTGGATTTAATATTGAAAATTTGTAAAGAAAACTCAAATTTCAATATAGACTACACTACAAATATCATCGAGTCACCCAAGAGGCTTAGTTGACTCCCATACTAAAGAGAAAGTACTGTGCTCTAGCTTCAATTTATCCTCACTCAAAACTTTATGCTAGTCTTCTATGCATGGTATCCAGTTATCCATAATATATCTTATAAAACTTGCATAAGAAATATATAAATGTAAGAAACTATTGTTCAGTAAGTGGGATTGAGACGAAAGCATGCACAACACAAAGACGAAAGCTTGCACAACACAACAATGAAAGTAGGGGGTTACCAACTAAGTTAGTTAGATGCAATGCACAAACAAGTAACCAACTAAGTTAGTTAGATGTAATGCATAAACAAGTAAAAAATCATCATACGACATTATCTAATGATTCATGAAATTAGAGAAATTACACTAACTCTAGTTTGAAGAGTCTCCATTTCTCTAGCACAATATCTTAACTCACAACCAAACCTAAGCTTGTACAATGGAGAACTTGCTCCTTCCATAACTATCTTTGAACTAGTGCCCCCAAACTTACCATGATGTTTTCTCCTATCATTTAGTTTGACTAAAGGTATGGAAGAGACTATACTTACTATCACTTTTGAAGAGATTAGTATTTGGTCAAAAATCTTAGCATTCCCCTAATGGGTTACACATATTAGAAGTGGCAAACACATGCTAAAAGTGGCAAACTTACAAGATTTCATGTTTACATATGATGGTAATGATGGAAAAAATGCAAATAAATTGTTCTCTCCATGTTGGTCATCAGTACACCTAGTAGCATTAGCTACGGGTATGTACATTTATCATACCTATGCTAATGAGGCTAATTGACCCATTTTTGACATCCCTATGTGGCATCCCATATCTAAAGCAATGAGACCATAGAGGAAACCTTTAGAAAAAAGTTTCAAAATGAGATAGATATTTGGGAGGAGCCTCTTACATATACATGTAGCTTGTGTTGTAGGAAGGGACATAATAGAAGAAGATAACCTTAAGGAAATCGACAACAATCTTCAAGTGGATCCATTAGTACACTTTGCAAAGACCAATCACAACATGTAGGTCATATTTGAGTGCATTTGTGGTTATACTTGATCGCATTTTTTGCTTTGTGTATACTTAACTATATGCTGACATGTTTTTCTATGTTTCCTTTCTTTCCATAGGTAATGTGAATCTAGAATCGTCGGATAACTCACTTCTGACTAGCCAGTCATTCCATAGATCTAAGCTAGTGTTGAGTGTTTAGGTAATAATTAATAATTGGTTGCATTTTACTTTTCTATACTTGAGTTATCATTAATATAGTCTCTTCACGAAAATGTGATGGAGAGTATTTTGCTTAAATGCCATCAACAAGAGACAATCTTTTGATGACAAAATGGAGATGAAATCTTAATAGATGAGAGGACAATCCCCTACTTAGAGCATTCAAGATTTCTAAAGGTGAGGCAAGTATAAACACTTCATTTTTGCCTGATACCAATTTCATTTCTTGAAAATCTTAGTTTTAGGAAAAGGTCAATAAATCAAGAAGATACCTAAAAAAAGGAAAAATAAAAAAAAATCCTAAACAATTGGAAAAAATCAAGAGAACGTAAAAAAATGGAAAATTAAGAAAATGCAAAAATCTTAAGAAAAGACAAGAAAATAAAAAATAATAGCAACAAAAGAAGAAGATGATGATGATAGATAGATAGAAACTAGAAAAAATGGAAATTTTCAAAAAAAAAGAAAAAAAAAACATTTTGATTTGGCATGCTATGTCAACATCCATGTGGTTACTAGTGGCAACCATGTTAGTCACACATAGATCTATGCATGATTAGTTTCGAATCATGAATGGCTCAAGAGACTTTGTGAAAATACTAAGTTAGGCCAACATCGAAAATTTAAAAAAATATATATATTATGGAGGTAAAAGTAATGGGATGGCACATGGCATAGGAATATATAATATACTATATATATAATATGTATAATACAAAGATACTATATATATGCTATATATTATACTATATATAATGAAACACAAACAAAAGACCAATACATATAAATATATAGTTGTAGGGGCCACTTGAATTGAAAATAAAATTTTAGATTGAATTAGAAAAAAAAAAGATGAAAATCCACAAATCATTTAAAATAAATAAATAAAATTCTAAAAAAAAAAAAGGGGGCTTGGTTCAATCCCCTTACAGCCTATAAATCGGTGGTTTATGACCAATTCTAGGCCAACTTAGCATGATACACATGTCCATATAGAGCATGTGCCACTAGTAACCAAGCAAAAATAAATAAATTAATAGTAACACGTGTGCGGTATGTGCACCAAGTGTCTTCTTCTCCTTACTTTAAATTTAAACTAGAAGCTCTAGAATAAACTTGTATAATTTTTTTTATACCCGATTTTAATATGTTTTTGTACTCCTAAAATCAAATAAAAATAGGAAATCAAAAGATCAAATGGAATATTCTTGGAAACATCAAAATTCAAAATTTTTAAAAGGAAATTGCAACAAAAAAAAAATCGACTAATTTCAACATAATATATGATAGGAGTTAAATTGATTATTGGATCTCTTTTATGCAAACCCACCATAAAATAAGGTTATGGAAGTAGTAATGAGGTATCATAGAATATTTTGTATCTTTAATTTTTAAAAAATCAATAAAAAATGGTCAAATTAAATAAAAAAGGTAAATGTTTTAGACCACACCTGTTTAATAAAGATTCAATTTATCATTAATATGGACATTTCTTAAGCCTCAACTTCAACTACCCATTGTAAATAGACCTCTATACTACTCATTTGAACAGATAAGTAATGCCAACACTCTCATTGTGAGAAATTGCTCATCTCTCTCTATACCTCCCACTTGCTCAACCCTTTCTCTCTCTCTCTCTCTCTCTTCAATTTCTCACTCCTTAAAGAAAATTAAAGCAAATCATGGATATAAGGATGTTCTTCACTCTTTGAAGATCAAAACCCAACTCTCAATTGTGTTTAGTAGAGCATCATGTGAATTTAATTTAAGTTTGGATCAAGAGCATACACTTTTAAGGTTTGTTTTTTATAGAGTTCAGTTTTCTAAGAAATTGGGGGTCTTATACTTAAAGGTTCCAAAAATGAGTTGCATATTAGTTGTAGAACACATCATTGAGAGTTGGGAACCACCACCATCACATTAAGAATTGGTCCAAAACCCACTAAATCGGCCTCCGATCTACTCACACGCAAGGTGAGTCCTTGCTTTTTTGTTTGTTGTGTATGCAATTTTGAGTTATGGTATTAAGATGAATTGTTTGTATGATCTTGTATAATATTGTATGACAATTTGTTAGATTAAGTGTGTAATTCATGTAGTTAATATGAATTATTATATAACTAGAGGATGATGCACCCATGCTGTAGGTATAAAAACAATTACATGCAAAATTTATAAAAAATAAAATAAAATAAAATAATGCAAATGATTTTTTAGTATTTTTAAATTACAATATCTTTAACTTATTTCTACAATCTTTTTCAAAAGGTATTTCAATTTTGTTTTCTCTCACCAAAGAATGTTCACAAAGAACCTCTCAATCAAATAAAATCCTCCAGTAAATTAACACCAAAAGATTTTAGGCAACAAAAAAAAAATAAAACTAATACCAAAAAAATTGGTAAATAAGCACAAATGAATTGTCATTATAATAAAAAAAAAACCTTTAAAAAAAATTTGGTAGACTATTCTTATCACAAGAAAGCTCCTGATAAAATGAATTTCTCTTGTAAATTAACACTAAAAAGATTGGTAAATAAGTACTAAATTATCATTATAATAAAAAGCCTTTATGAAAAATATCGGTAACCTTACTAACGTTAATATAGAAAGTGACAAATGATTTTCCTTTTTCTAATATTTCAATGTATGTGTACGTATTTGAAATGGATTTGGATGAATTCAATGTGATAGCTTATGCATGTGGGTGGATCCAAAGTTGCGAGGAAGTTAAATGTGATATTCAATATTTCCATGAGTAATGGAGAGAGAAATTAATGGAGAAAGATTTTATAGGGAGTAAAAAAAATTAATAGAGAGAGATATGAAAAGAAAAATTGAAGAAAATGTCATCTTTATCGTATTATAAAATATTTATAGTTTTAATAAGTTATTTTTAATATAGAGGTTTTTTTATATAATTTTCAATTGAAGGTCTAAAGAGTAATTTCAAATAGGATGGTTATTTATACCTGCTCTCGCTTAGATAATATAGCTATAATGATGTGTTATATGCTTTAACAATAAGCTAGCTTATGATTTGTATATAATAATATGTTGTATATGTGTTGTAATTCATTCAATATAATACATTTAAATACTGTGTTATAAATTATAATGTGTCTATAGTTGATATTTTGATAATTTCATGTTTGTTAAAAAGCATTGTATATGATGATTAATTGTAAATAATTTGAAACTTTGTAAATGATAGAGTGATTAATGTTCATTAATAATTTGCAACATGTAATATGTGGTGTGCATAATCTTCAGTTAAAATGATTGACAATTTGATAAATGTAATAGTATATGTTGACAATTAATATAATAGAATGATAGTTTATGGAATTTGATAATGTATTGATATGTAGCCCACAATATGTACATAATATTGATTAAATTAAATAGCCTTGTAACATATAGCATGGTCTTAGTTTACTAATGTGATGGTTTATGATATAATATGATGTCTTGGTAAATGTAATAATAGATGTTGACAGCTTGTAATATTCTGATAATTAGTAATTTAATAATATAGTCCATAACTTGTACATGTTCATTAAATTTGATTAGATGATAACTCGTAAAATTAAATAATCTAGTAACCTATAATATATCATGTAATTTGTAAATTAGCCTTTATGAGTAAAATTTAATAATGAATTGACTGTACATATTAGTGAATTGGTAATTTGCAATGTGACATGTGATGATAATTTGTAAATAAACTTGGTAGTTTGTAGTAATATGCAGTACATGCTAAATAAATCCTTGATAACATTATCATATGAATAGGTTAAGTTCATACATGCAAATTTGGATAATATGTAATCTTCGTAATCTCTGGTACCATAATAATTGTGTCGCATTGCATGCTATATGTTGTATGTTATTTATCAAGAAAAGAGTCTTTTAAAAATTAAAGGGGTTTTTATATAAATGTTTACTCACATTTAGAAAATGGTTTTTCTAAATGAAAAGTTAATTGGGCCATTTTGAAAATTAGAGAATTTTTAGGATTTCTCAAAAATTGGACCAAAAATGATTCTACAAATTAATAAATGGGTAAGAACTTTAAAAAAATATTTCACAAATAAAATAGATTAATACACTAAAGTTTTACAAAAATACAAAACTATGTAGGTCTATTCTCAGTTAACAGGTATATAAGCACTTCAAGCATCCTAAAATATACAAAAAGATAAAATTTTCTCTTTTCACTAACAAACTTCTTTCCATTTTTAATGGACTTCATCCAAATGAGAAATTAAAGGCTCAATTCTTTGATTTATAGACTTTTATTATGATAACCGTATAAATTTTAATAGGTTAGCCCTGGATCTATTAACTTCTAGTATTCATTTTCTATAACCATTTAGAAAACCGTGAATCATTAGTTAGAGTTAGAGTTAGAGTTTATCTACCCACGAACTCTCTTTTTCCAACCTAGTTAGGTGACGACTCCATTTCTAAAAAATGTGTAGATACTTAATTTTTGTTTCCTTGTTTTTTATTCTTAAAGGGTCTTAATTCAAAAGTAAAAAAAAAAAAAAAGTTTTTGAAAAATGATAAAAATACAAAAGAATGATAAAAGAAAAATTATAAAATTTTTTTTGAAGAAAATATATTTTTAGAAAGTAAAACATTTTAAGGCTCATTTTAGCTTATTTCAAATAGTTTCATTTTAGAGGATCACATAACTTAAGTATAATTTAATTGTATTAAATATCAAGTTACAAACCAACAGCCTAACGAAAAAAATACTTGAGCATTAGTATTAAGTTAGAATTGTGTTTAAATCATTATTGAAGATATGTAAATATTCAAATTTTATTTTATTTTTTATCGAGATGAATTTAAATCGATATAAATGATTTGATATAGAATTTTATAAATATCGATGGGGTGGCATAAAGTTATTGATTTACACCCTCGCTAAAAGACACCATCCCCACGCTAACCGAACACCCCACGCCACTAAACTGTCTACTGATCACGTCTCGTACTATACATAGACACTACTGACAGCCGCTCCAACACACGTCCAACACGACGCCAATTGCAGCAATGATGCTCGATCATCCTTAGCTAAACCGTGACCTATGACGACCAAACATTACCAATCAGCAACGAGCCACTGAACATTGCCACACATCCTTCCACTGTCACACCTCGCGAAGCGTTACATCCTCAGTCCCCACACACAATAGCAGCATCCATCTCCAAGCCACAGCCAACATCTAACCGATAGCTATTAACCCGATCAAATCTGTCGAACCAACAACCACGACTCACACAATCCCAAACTCCACAGTCACAACACTCACCCTTGTCACGACCATCGTCGACAGCCAGCATCCTGATACGTGCACAGCCGCTGTTGCACACGACTACACCCCCACTGTCAGCAACTATCACTTCCTTCCTCCACCAAAACCCAACTATAAACCACCATCATCAATTATTGTAGTTCCTTTCATCTTCACCACATCGATCAGCCTTGTTGCACACATGATCCACTGCACCGCATTGTCCAACAGACCCAATAGCACAGACTACTTCGGCCCACATTCCAAACCACAGCTCACGCTTCATAGCTGCTTCTTAACATACGCTACACATCCAACTCCACTACACAAATATAGTCAACCTCTCACTCTCACGACTGCTCACCATACTGCCCACACAACCACGCCCCATCGCACTCACATCATGGCAATCCTGAACAGCCACACATCACAGTGAGACACAGTCGCAACTCGTCACCGCTTGAGTACATTGACCAGCCCACACTTCAGCACACAACACACAACGCCCAAACTTCACTGCTGCACTACCCAAACTCTACCGTAATTCACATCGCCTCACACAATCATTTTAGGTTTGGTTCTACAATTATTATTATTATTGTTATTATTATATTCATTTATATTTCTTTAGTTATTTGTCTTGATTGGTTGTTTTAAAATATAAAAAGAAAAAAATATATATTAGTTTAGGAAATCTTTTTTAGCATTAGATTTTCTCATTTAAAAAAAAATTTATTTTTTAGAAAGAAAAAATTAATAACGAACCTTTTATAAAACTAGGACTTTTTAAATATTTTTTAATAAATAAAAATATTAGAGTTTTTAATAAACTAAATTGATAACCACATAAACTTGATCAATTTTCAAAATTAAAATAAATCAATATACTAAAGTTTTTAAATGGGCAGATAGGTATCTCTAGAGCATCGTAAAATCTGTAAAAACTTAATTTATTATTTTATTTTATTTTTATTTTTCTTAAAAGTATTAAAAAGTTCTTGTAAACATCTCATTTTTGCCATTTTTTTATTTTTTTCGTTAATTGAGCCAAGTTAATAAATAAATAGAAAAAATATAGCAAAAAATAAAAAAAAACGAAAATTAAAAAGATAAAAATAAAATAATAAAAAAGAAGTCGAGTCATAACGAGTTTAGTCGAGTCAAGTTGAATAGTATCAAGTCGAGTTGGATTGTTTAGTATTGAATTGGACAAAGGTGTGCAATTAATTTAATAAATCATTAAGTTATTTAAAAATTGGGCATTATTAAAATAGTTTTGGCCTTGTTCGATTTAAAGAAGATTTTTATCTAATTTATATTGGGCCGAAATAGACTTATGATTTATTAAGTGGTTATTGAGTTGTATCTAATAGAATCGGATTGGGCTCGGAAAATAGAAAGCCTACAATAAGGAAGGGTTTCTAAAAGTTAGGTCAAATCTTAAGAAATTATTATTGTATCCATTGTATGTTTCGATCAAATCTATAATTAAAATGATATAAAAGATATGATTGAATGGTTTATAAATAACTAGTCAATACATAACGGTGGGGACGTCTTTTTTATGCAATCCCATATCACTTTGCAAATCCGCATAGCCCCTAAAACTTACCATTACCTATACAATCGATCAATAACCTACAATACACGAACAAACTCCATAAGCCCACTATTACACACTTCAGCAATCACAACATAACATACCCAAAACACACGCTATAGCCGCTACAACATCTTACCGCACGCCAATCCATAGCAGCTAACGCGTACCATACAAACACTCCACTACTCCTTTCTACGCCGACAGCACCGCACACATAGTTCCTTGATCGAAGATTTATAACTTACCCGACCAAAACACAAGCTCTTGGATAGTTTCCTCGATAAATCTAACATGTGTACTGAAGAAACTCCACATCTTAAACTCTACTAATCTGAACCTATACACAATTTGTACACAAAAAACACACAAGTACCTACACTATTTCTCACTCACATTGGCACGACGAGCACACACGCAATCATACTTTAGCCCATATGCTGTGCACAAATACACGACCACAACAATCAACACGCCCTTGATCACGCTCGTGATCTATGGAGACAGCAACCATCACACTCGTGATCAGTGAAGACAGTAACCAATACACCCTCGATCACACCCTTGATCATTTGAAAACAGTGTTCATCCACCCTCTAATCACGTGCGACTAGACTTGTAGGTAAAAATTTTGTTATTTTATTTTATTAGTTAATTTAATTATTCTTACTAACTTATTTATTTATTTTTTAGTGTAGGTTTTTATTATTTTCATATTGTGTGTTATTAGATAATCTCAATTTTTAATAAATTTAGTTTAATTACATTTTTAGTAAAATTGTGTTTTTTTGGAAAATAAGCGTATTTAGATCATATCTTCGACGTATCTTATAGTTAGAATTTAGAAAATATTTTTTGACACGTAGTGGTTTTAAAAAATAAAAAAATATTAACCGGAATTTTTTCAAAAAGAATTAGTTAGTTAGGGTTTTCTTTAATTCGGGAAAATTAAATTTCTTAGGTTTTTTTAAATAATAAATTGATAAATAAACATAAACTTGACTTGGCTTTCAAAATAAGAATAACTCACTTACTAAATATTTTATAAAAAGATAACTACCGCTGGTTTGATCTCGAATGATGGGTATATAGGCCCCTTCAGGGCAACCATTTAAAAAAATAAAAAAAATTCCTTTTTTCTTAGAAATTCATAATAAAAAAATAATAAAAATAACTTTAGTTATCTTTTGTATATTTAGATATATTTTTAGTAGTTTTAGAAAATTATAAAAATAAAAACTTATCAATTTTTCTTTAGTTTTTACATGATGACTTAGTCTTAATAAGTTAGCCCCTGAACCTGATTTTCTCTAGTTTATTTTTTCTAAGAATCATTTTCTTAGAAAATCCGTAGATTAGTGGTCAAATTAGGGTTTTTCCACCCAAAAACTCTAATTTTATTTTTTACTAGTTGAATTGGTTGGCAACTCTAATTTTTAAATTTTTTAAGAAAAGTATTTCCTTAATTTAATGTGGAGTAATTTATATTAAGCGGGCTAAGTTTAATATAGGTTAAATTAAGGGAACCGAAATAGGGCTCGATAGAATTGATGACTCCACTGGAAAAGCTTAGTGGGCTAGTCGTGTGAAAATTAGGAATTATTTATGAGCTTTTGTATTATTATTTTCTTTTTGTATTATAGTTATACTAATTTTTTTTTATTAATGTAGGCCTTAAGAAAAAAGCTCAGCCCAATGGGCCTTCTTAGAAAATTGGGGGAGTTTTATTTTCAGTAATCATTTGCATGTTTAGATGTAGTCGGACCTAAGCTATCTTAGGAACTTAAGATGGATCACTATTATGTAACCCTTAAGTCGTTAGGATCTTTACTCTCGCCGCGGTGATAGGTGAGTCCACTTAGGCTTCGATATAGCCCTTTAGGCTTTTCTCCGAAAAGCCTTAGAGTTATAGAGCCTGAGATTCATAAACCTTACCTTCTTGTATCATTCTTTTTGAAAAATAGGTAGTTATTCTTAAATTATAGAAAAGTTTGATCAATTTGCAATTGAATCAATCTCATTCTTCAAAAATGGGGAAATTCAAGAAAAAACCAGTAACCCTTATATATAAGTATTCGCGAAATTCGCTTTTCTGAAAAAAAATCTTATTTTAGATCTACTTATATATAAGGATATTTTCCAACCGTGGATTTATCATACTTTCTATAATCTATTAATTATCGCCTTTATTACATTGCATGCGTATGTAGCATACTGCATTGCTTTTATTTGATTTTATTCTGTTGATGCTTGTTTCTATTTAATTTGTTTTCAACCCTTGTATTATATGTGTTTTATTTTATTTTATTTATCATCTGAGTAAAAAGCTGTGTAATTTATTAAGAAAATTTTTGAAAATGCTACAAAATTATTAATATCATATCCAACTTTATAGGAAATTTAGTGTTTTCGTTGTAAATAATTGCATCATTTCATGTTTTGTGTAATATAGCTATGAAAAGTTAGGTCGGTATTAACCTCGTGAAACTTGTCTTAGCCAGATTTATCGACTCTTATAGATATAGGATTTGAGTTTTTTTAGAATGATTAGTTAGGAGTTTTCTTTTATTTTAGTCCATTGTATAGGTTAGATTTTATGATTGTTAATAAATTTGCAGCTTTATTAAACGATAACCTTTATTGATTGTGTAGTTTTTCTTCTTTTACTCATTTTTTTAATTTCTTGATAGTTTCCTTAAACAAAAAACAAAAAAATAAAATAAAATAAAGAAAAACAACAAGAAAAAAACAAGTAAGAAAAACTTTTGTATTAACTTATAAATTTTTAGGACATGTAATCATGGAAATTAACTATGATAAAGATTATTATGAAACTATTATTTTTTAAAAAAGACTTTCCAACATTTTTTTTTTAGAAAAAGAAATTTCAAATGGTATTTTATGATCAAAAACCAATTTCATGATAATTATTTACTTAATTAATTTTTTTTTGCAATGCCCTACATGTATCATACTATTAGGAACTGACAAAATAAAAAAAAATCAAAAGATAAAAAATATTTAACTATCATATTCTTATTGTAAATTATTTCCCATCTCAGAGTTATCAATCTTGTAAACGTCTAGGTTCTCGCTCTCCATATTTATCCATTAAGTCGTCACGGTCCTAATAGAGCTTTTTCTATAGATCAGTACCTTTATGTTATCTTTTAATTAATCTCTCACTGTAAAACAATTTTCACTTTTTTATATCACCCTTATGTCAACTATGTCATCGGTTGTAGTCTCAATGTTTCCAATTTTTTTAGATTCGTCAACATCAATATTAAGCTTCTATAACATAAAATTAACATTTTTTTTTCCAATAAAATTTCCCATAAAAAAAGGGGGGTTTCAAAATAAAAACTTGATTTTTTTTTTAAATGAATGCAATGTTACTAACAGGAAGGGATTCTTGCAGGCTTTGAAATATTGCTTTCAAGCCCAACTTGAAGCCTAAAATCACTTGTTTAAAAAAAAAATCAAGATGTTTGAAGCTCTTGAACTAAAAGTAGCTATAGCAGAAGGGGTTTTGAGCAAGCACGAGAAACAAGTTGAAGCCATAGCTCATATCCAAGCCCAAGAGCCTATTGACATGCCATCTTAGGCATACAAGTCTAAAGAGTTGCAAATTCAAGGGCCTTTTATCAACATGATACAAAGCTTGGAAAAGTTACCAGAAGTAAATTTGAATGGTCAAGCCTGGGGGCTATGTTACTAATAAGTTTTGTAAGAAAGGGTTGTAGCCTTCGAAGAAAAATTGATGATATTAGAAGAAAGGCTCACTGGTACAAAAATGGTGATGGGTTATGTGCTTAAGCAGCTCGGAAACCTATATCCTAATACGAATAGGACATTAAAACCCAAGCATGAAGATGATTCAATGAAAGAGAAGTCAAGAGCGAATGTGTCCATTGGGAAAGCCTAGAATCAAGAGAAGCGCATCCATAACAAGAAGATTCTAATGGCCTAAGTGTTCAAGCAATTAAGAGATGTGGAACTATTGACATGCGAAAACCCAATAAAGAAATAAAAGTTAAGGGATCATGACCCTAACAAATTGTGTGAATATTATGTAGGCCAAGTAGGGCATACCACAAAAGACTATTGAAAACTGAGGTATAAAGCATAACATTTGATCGATGCCAAGATTATCCGACCAAATTTTCTAGAGATTGATGGGTCAATTAGCATTAATATCCTTAACCTAAAGGCATTAAACAAACAACCTTTAACATCGAGCATTGAGGATTTACTACTATCATCTAATAAGGTGGCTTGCCATTTGAAGCAGTTGGGTATATCTTCGAAAGATCAACTCAATTAAATGGGCCACGAAGTAATAGAAATAGGGGCAAGAAGTGGAAAAAAATTTTAGTTCTTGCATTTTTCAAAATAAGCTTTCATTTTGGAGCTTGTAATAGATATGAGTTATTGAATAAAACGGTTTTCATGTGTATTCTTGTTTTTCTATGCTACGAAGCTAGCTTAATTCAAATAAGGGCATTTCAAATAAGTGAAAAGGGATAAAGAAAATGTGAAGTTGAAACTTAAAACTTTCCACCTAAGGAAATGATAATACATTACTTGAAAAGTTTAGGATGAAAAGAGGTAGCTCATGTCTCAAACATTAACCTTAGACCTACATGGGAGAAGAGTGCCATCAAGGTGAATAATTGAGCTCATTCCTTAAAGGAGATCTGTCTTGAACTTAGTACAAGTGTCAAGATGATATTAGGCATTCATTTCATCATCCTTAATTTAAATACAGTTATCCCTTGCAAACCCATTTAAACCTTTAAGAGATTTTTCTTAAAATTAGCCCTACCAAGAACCACCCCAAATTGGGGCAATTAGGAGGTTAGGGTCATTAATTTAGAGAAAAAGAGGAGACTAAATTGTTCTTACCTTAGTTGTGCCAATTTATAAGCAAATGTTATCATAGATAATTCAATTTCTTTATGATGAAGAAAAATTTCAAACCATATACACCTCACTTAGACCTACACATTCATTTAAACACATCAAATCCGTGCATTCTTTCCCAAACACTTTAAAGCCACATATACTTTTCCCAGGCTTATACACCTTGAACCTACCTTTTAGTGCTTTACATTCTATTAAGTGAAAACTCAACAATAGAAGGTAACCATCTTGACCAAAAAAAAAAAAGGAAAAAAAAAAAGAAGAAAAGAAAAAGGAAAAGGAAAATATGAAAAGAGAAAAAAGCGAAAAAAGAAAAAAAAAAAGAGAAAGAAAAAAAAAAAAGAAAAATGAGCAAGGTGATCACCTTCAAAGACGAGTCAAATTACCAAAAGTCCAAATCTGTAAAGGATATCTAAAATCTGAACACTTTCAATTCCTAAGCCCAAAAGCAAAGCCCTCATTTTATGATCACATTCACTATACTAGCTTTAATGAAACTCTTTTGACTAAAGAAACTGAATTATACTAAGCAAAATTTGCTTATGAAACTAGGGTAAACTCATGTTTAGTTTCCCCTAGGTTCTTAGCTTGTAAACCCAAGATAAATTATATATAATTTTTTTTTCAAAATTAGCAAGAATATTAATATTCATTTGCTCAAACCATTGACCAAAAGCCTTACTTTATAAAGTAAAAAAAAAAACAAACCTATTGATTGACCAGAATATACTACATACAAGATAGGACTACAAATTTTGGAATTGATGCTAAGAGTAAAAACAGACCAATGAGAGTGTAAGGAAGTTCAATTTGACTAAACATTTCAAGTAATAATATTAATCACCTTAATGGAAAATTGAAGAGTTGAGTGTTTTCTCAAAAACATGAATGATCATTTATTTCAAGTTGGAAATTAGTGATTCTAAAAAAGTTTAAAGGTCATGAATTATGCTCTAGGAAATAAGACTGAAAGGATGGGTGATCAATGGGTAAGGGGTAAGTTAACCCCTTATTAGTGATCTTTAGAGTTTCCGAGATTTTCTTACTTATTAGCAACATAATTTTCTATCGAAGAGTGTTTTTTGAATTTCTTGAAAAAAAAAAAGAAAAAAAAAAATTTCAAAAGAGAAATGAAACTTTTAAAATTATCCAGAGAGATTTCTTAAAAGAAAAAAAATGTTAAAATTTTTCAAGGGATTATCAAAATCCCTCAAACTCAAGTCACAAATCAATTTATCAAAACTCATGAAAGTTTTCCTCCTTTTTAGGATAGCGATAGGATCGCTATCTTATCTAGTCTTTTGTTAGGATCGCTTGCTCAAAAGACCACTATCCTATCTATTCCTTAGTTGGATCGTTTGCTAAGACAAGCAATGTCCAATTATTTAGAAGATCGCTTGCTCATGACAATACTATCTCATTTTGTCTTTAATAAAATGTCATTTTATCTTATCTTCGAAAGATCTATCTTTTCAAGCAAAATCAGTTTTTGAAATCTCAAAGAAATCTATCATCTTCGGATTATTCACCAAATCAAGAGAAATCTCGAAGAGATTTATCCTCTTCAAATTATTCACCAAATCAAAACAGGACAAATTTTGAAGAGATCAATCCTCTTCAAATTATCAACTAAACCAAAATAAAACCAGTGTTTGAAATCTTGAAGAGATCTATCATCTTCGGATTATCAACTAAACAAAACCAGTGTTTAAAATCTTGAAGAGATCTATCCTCTTCGAATTATCAACTAAACCAAAACAAAACCAGTGTTTAAAATCTTGAAGAGATCTGTCCTCTTCAAATCACTTAACTAAAATGAATCTTGAAAAGATTTATCCTCTTCAGATTAACTAGAATTAATCTCGAAAAAATTTATCCTCTTCGGATTGTCTAACAAGTAAAAAATAATCTCAAAGAGATCTATCCTCTTTGAATTGTTCAATAAGTCAAAACGAATCTTGAAAAGATCTATACTCTTCAGATTATCCATTGAAACAAGTTATTTTTTTGAAATCTCGAAGAGATCTATCCTTTTTAAATTATCCACTAAATCAAAAAGAATCTTGAAGAGATCTATTCTCTTCGAATTATTAACCAAAATCAGAAAGGAATCTTAAAGAGATCTATCTTCTTTAGATCACCAAAACAAAACAAGAAATCTTGAAGAGATTTATCATCTTCAGATCACCAGAACAAAACCAGAATCTTGAAGAGATCTATACTCTTTAGATCACCAAAACAAAACAAGAATCTTGAAAAGATCTATCCTCTTCGGATTAAACCAAAAGAAATCCTCTTCAGATTATTCAATAAATCACAGTGAATCTCGAAGAGATCTATCATCTTCAGGTTATCCACCAAAAGGAGTTTTTGAAATCTCAAAGAGATTTATCCTCTTCGGATCACCAAAATAGAAAAAGGTAATCTTGAAGAGATCTATCTTCTTCGGATCATCCACCAACCAAAACAAAGCAAAAATCTCAAAGAGATCTATCCTCTTCGAGTTACCAAAGTAAAATCGATTTTTGAAAAGATCTATCCTCTTCAGATTAAACCAAAATGATTTTTGAAGATATCTATTCTCTTCGGATTATCCACCAAAATAAAGAGAAATCTTGAAAAGATCTATTCTTTTTAGATTATCCAAGTCGGGTTTGGCAAAAATGAATATCTCTTTTGTTTTTATAGGAAAGTTCTAATCAAACTTCATGACAAAGAATGGTAGCTATAAACACCTCATTTTTACAACTTTTTTAATATTTTTTTCATTAATTGAGCCAAGTTAATAAATAAACAAAAAAAATATATATAGCAAAAAATAAAAAAAATGAAAATTAAAAAGATAAAAATAAAATAATAAAAAAGAAGTTGAGTTGTATCGAATCGAGTTATAGCGAGTCTAATTGAGTCAAGTTGAGTAATATTGTATCGTTTAGTATTGAATCGGATAATGGTGTGTGATCAATTTAATAAATCATTAAGTTATTTAAAAATTGGGCATTATTAAAATAGTTTTGGCCCCCATCCGATTTAAAGAAGATTTTTATCTAATTTATATTGGGCTGAAACAAACTTATGATTTATTAAGTGGTTATTAAGCTATATCTAATAGAATCGGATTGGGCCCAGAAAATAGAGAGCCCACAATAAGGAAAGGTTTCTAAAAGCTAGGTCAAATCTCAAGGAATTATGATCGTATCCATTATATCCTTCGATAAAATCCATAATTAAAACGATACGAAAGATACTACTGAAGGGTTTATAAATGGCTAGTTGGTACGTGACGTTGGGGACGTCTTTTTTATGCAATCCCATAATCACTTTGCAAATCCGCATAGCCCCTAAAACTTACCATCACCCATACAATCAATCAGCAACCCACAATACACAAACAAACTCCATAAGCCTACTATTACGGACTTCAATCGTCACAATGCAACATACCCAAAACATACGTTACAGCCGCTGTAACATCCCACCGCACACCAATCTACAGTAGCTAACATGTACCACACAAAACACATCACTGCTCCTTTCCACGTCAACAGTATTGCACACATAGTTCCTTGATTAAAGATCTATAACTTACCCGACCAAAACACAAGCTCCTAGATAATTTCCTCGACAAATCTAATACATGCATTGAAGCAACTCCACATCTTGAACTCTACTGCTCTGAACCTATGCACAATTTGTACACATGAGTACCTACACTATTTCTCACTTACATTGGCACGATGAAGATACTCACAATCACACTTTAGCCTATACGTTGTGCACAAATATACGACCATAGCAATCAACACGCCCTCAATCATACTCGTGATAAGTGGAAATAATAATCAACACGTCCTCGATCACGCCCATGACCATTTGAAAACAATGTTCGTCCACCCTTCAATCACACACAACTAGACTCATAGGTAAAAATTTTGTTATTTTATTTTATTAATTAATTTAATTATTTTTACTAACTTATTTATTTATTTTTTAGTACATGTTTTCATTATTTTCATATTGCGTGTTATTAGATAATCTCAATTTTTAATAAATTTAGTTCAATTCGTGTTTTTTTGGAAAATAAGCATATCTAGATCGTATCTTCAACGTTTTAGAAAATATTTTTTAACATGTAGTGGTTTTAAAAAATAAAAAAATCTTAACAGAAGTTTTTTCAAAAAGATTTAGCTAGTTAGAGTTTTCTTTAATTCGGAAATATTAGATTTCTTATATTTTTTTTAAATAATAAATTGATAAATAAACGTAAACCTGGCTCGATTTTCAAAATAAGAATAACCCACCTACTAAATATTTTATAACAAGAGAACTACAGCTAGTTTGATCCCGAATGACGGGTATGTAGGTACCTTCGGGGTAATCATCTAAAAGAATAAAAAACTTTTTTCCCTTTTTCTTAGAAATTCGTAATAAAAAAATAATAAAAATCACTTCAATTATCTTTTGTATATTTAGGTATATTTTTAGTATTTTTAGAAAATTATAAAAATAAAAACTCATCAATTTTCCTTTAGTTTTTACATGATGACTTAGTCTTTATAGATTAGCCCCCAAACTCGGTTTTCTCTGATTTATTTTTTCTAAAAATCATTTTCTTAGAAAATCCATAAATTAGTGGTCAAATTAGGGTTTTTCTACCCAAAAACCATAATTTTATTTTTTACCAATTAAACTGGTTAGCGACTTTAATTTTTAAATTTTTTAAGAAAAGTATTTCTTTAGTTTAATATCGAGTAATTTATATTAAGCGGACTGGGCTTAATATAGGTTAAATTAAAAAAATTGAAATAAGGCTCGACAATGATAATTTTGAAAAATAAAGCCTAAGTTTGGAAAATCTATAGTTGTATCAATTAGGATTTAATAGGTAGCTTTGAATTTAAAACCCTCTAGTTTTTATTAAATTGAAATCAAAGGTCGATAGCTAAATTGGAGTCAATTTACTCAATTAATTACGATTTTTCTTTTTTCAACTCCAGTTGGGTGGCGACTTTAAAAGATTTTCAACTAAAAAAGAAATCAAAATTTTCCATTTTCCCTAATCGATGATTAATATTAAATGGGTTAGGGTTTAAATTTAATCAGAAAATGGGAAATCAAATTAAAATAAGAAAAAACGAAAAATCAAACTCAACAAGGTGTTTTCTTAAAAAAACAAATTTTTTTCTCAATCTAGTCAAGAGATTTCTATTAAAGTGGATTGAATTTAACAAAAGTGGAAATAAGAAAAAAGGGATGCTAAAGTTCAAGTTCAATAGCATATCCTATTCATTTCACTCAATTGGCATCTAATCACTACTCTAGTTAAGCGTTAGAGATGCGAGACACATACACTCCACTTCTTAATAGGAGAGCTAAGTGTTATGCTTCAAGATATATCCCTACTAGTTGGTTTCCCAATAGATTGCTAGCTTATGACTAGCAACACATACAGGAGCTAGGTTGATATATGTCATTAGTTACTTAGTCTTTACCCCTTCACCAATCACATAAAGGGGGTATGGAGGTTGTCTTGGTTAAAGTACCATTTTAGTGTTCTGCTAAAGGATGTAGACGACATTACCATCTAGTGCTACATGCGAGCTCATATTGCACAATTAATTAGTAGGATACTATCTATTAATAAGTTTTCGAATAGGATGCACCTGATGTTTCTTCCTCTACTGTTAGAACTCAGGGCAATTGGGCAATATGCTTGGGGGGTAGCATAGTTATCTTAGTGATACTTAGGTATGAGCATAGGAGCATCTTCCTCATATTGCACAATTATGCAAGCATTTCACTATAGTAGTTGAGGGTCGACCTCCATTGAGTTGATAAGGACCTAACTTTGACATCACCCGATTGCCTGCTCATGTTGTCTCTCAATCTTAGGACACCTCTAAAGTAGGTATTTATACCCCTTGACTTCATTTAATTTATCTTTCAAATTCATTATTATTGTATAATCTTACTTGTAAATTTTTCAAGTAATTTAGGTACCGATACGTCTCAAGGTTAGGACATATGAGAATAGATTAGGAACAACTTGAAAACAAGGAAAATGTTAGCAAACCTAAGTATAACCAACTAAATATGACACATCAATCAATCTACAAGGCCTAACACACACTTGATGTGATGTACAAGTGGGCATTAGGGTTACTCGCCACTAACTCTTGCTAAAGGAATAAGATAAGAGTTAGGTATTGTCAAGAGGGAGAAACTCTTGAAGAATAAAGGGTTATCTTGTGTTTAATGTTACTCCTTGCGAATAATTATGAGTATGGCTTTTATACCTGGCCATTAGTGTTTATAAGAAAGAGAATATGACTAAAAGGGTGGATTACAACATTAACTACATGAAGATTTCTAATACACAACTAAAAGGGGTAAAACGGACCAAAAGGAATGAGAATCTATCAAAGAGTCATCTTCATAGGATCACTCATCAAAGACATGTATCGTCTATTGGTTGGGAGCTATAAACCCTACGAGTTATCGGACCTAAATACGGAATCGGTCAAGAGAATTAATGGATAATCCCTAGAACTACTTAAGATATAACGGTCAAAGACCCCCAACTAAAATGAATAAACTCTAAATGACAAGTCAAAAACCCTAATGAAGATAAAAACCTTAATTATATGTGTAAAACCCTAATACACTAAAAACTCCAAAATGATTATAAAACCCTAATAAACCATCTAAAACCCTAACTTAACCATTGAACCTTAATTACATAGCTAAAGTATTTACTAAATATAAACTATTTAGTTGATCGCACTAAAACCTTAACATTTCCCACTTTTTACATGTAATTCGCTAGGAATGAACAGTTCTGATTACTAGAGATCATCAATAATCTAGATAATATGGACTAATACATTTAATTAGGACAATTGAGCATAACAAAACCCTAAATTACCTTATGTAACGCCATACATGTATATAAGGATAAAAAACTTCTTAATTACATTCAAATCCTCTAATTAAGATTGCATGTTAATTAATAAGAGGCCAAGAGTAATTAGTGAAAAAGGACAAATTAACTAGTTAGAGATATTTTGCAACCAATGATGACAATGTCTAAAAAGAAGAGACAAAATCATGCAACTTTTGGCAAATAATCAAGGTACAAGTGGTCCCAACTTAGCAAGGGTACATGATTACTAATTTTAGAAAACTTTTGTTCCTTCTCTCTCCCCTAGGCTAGCCATACTATACCCTAAATCCCCCTCATTCTTTGTCATTTTAACATACTCAAAACACTTTCAAACTCTCTAAAAACAAACCCCACAAAAACATTCCCTCACTCATCTCTCAGCATATACATACATGCCATCATTGAAAACCCACACTATTGACCACCACATCCAAACTATCTACCACAACCCATCACCTCTTCCTCTCTCCTTTCCTTAGCCTACCAATAAACACCATCATTGCTAAGAGCTTCACCATTTTGGCATTCATAAGTTAGAAGTGAGGAGTTCACAACTTTAACCACTTTTCTACTAAAGGTTCATGCCACTCCATTTCTCAAATCATATGAGTTTACATTAGTATTTCTTAAGTGTAGTAGCCTAGGATAATTGACAAATAACTTCAAAACTAAAAGTTTATCAACTAAATAGTAGCCATGGGAACCTTATGATATCATAAAAAGTGAAAGCAAACCATAAGTGTATGTTTAGGGGTATTATCATTAGATATCCTAGTAAAAACAATGGACAACTTCTTGGAACCTTGCAAACTAAAGCATATCACCACTATCTAAACCTTTCCCGCATCTCATTTTAAAAGTTTGGTGATAATCTCTAGCTAGATGTAGTTTAAAATGTGATTTAGATAAGGTATAAATACATTAGAGTGCATTTCTCATGAAGATAAGAAGAGACACCCCGGTAAACCTCCTTGGCCACCACTTCTAGATTACATTTAGAGCATATCACCACTTTTAATTTAATTAAGATTTAGGACTTAATTAATAAAAGTTTAATAAGTTAGCAATGATTTACAAGCCTAAATATGCTTAAAATGTGATTTAGGCTTTAGTAACTTAATTAGATGTCCTATAATTGATGTACACCAAATCTAGACACTTATTAAAAATGGGATATTTTATGGGCTTATAGTAGATTTAGGCCCAAAAGAGTAAATAGGATTGAGTTTAGAACCTTAGAAGGTAAAATAGGCCCCAAACTCATTAAAAGGCCCCAAAAATAGATCCCATAGCCCAATAAAATGGACTAACCAGCAACTTGATAAAGCCTTTACGATAAGACAAAGCTATGTAGCATTCCACGTCAAAGCGAATAATACCTCAATAAGAAGAGTTCTAATTAAGTTATTACAAGTGACATCGAAGCCACTACACCAAAAGTGCCTCGATGATTAGAGTTTTGTCACTTAACATTTAAAAGGTATTACAATAAATCAAAAGTCCATTTAGTCCAACATATCATTTAGAAAACCCCTCTATAGGCCCAACATAAGATTACTACATAAAATTAGAAAAAGGGGGCCATTTTAACTTATCGAAGTAATTGAGGCCCAATTGAAAACTTTCAAAGATATTTTGAAAATTTTATTAAAAATACCTAAGTAAAGGCCCAAGAGCCCATTTAGGAAGCCTAATAACCAAACCCTAACCTTAAGGCCAAAATAAGGCCTAAAGCCCATAAGAGTGAAACATAAGGTTTAAGTAGTAGGATGGAGGCTAGTATTAAAAGCCTCACCATTGGTAATATGCTTATTGCTGCCGACATAATTCTTCTATCTTAGCTTCATAATAACCTTAGCGTCCTTGCATTTTCATCATTCAAATCTCCATGTTTTACTAGTATCACGCACTTCCTTTACAACGATCATTATATCACCAAAGCAATAGAATAACTCTTTCATTGTATAAGGGCAAGATTCTTTTTCTTGTTGTTAGCATTATTTGTAGCCTCCTCCCCTTGTTCTAAATCCCATTGAATGATGTTCGTAGCCTCCTGCCACTAAACAACAATCTCTTCTAAGTCAGCCTACAAATTAGGTAGGCGAATCCTTAACTCCTAACACCTTTTACTCAATCCTGAGATCATCAAAACTTACATGTGCTTGAAGGATTAAATTGATGCTAAGATCCAAAATCAAGGTGAACATTCGTATTTGGGTTTTAGGTACTAATAGCAATACGGGATCGAGCAGCTTGGATTTATCACCAAGCATCCCGTCGAGTAATGAAGCAGTTGGAGATTATGGTGAGAATAACAATGACAATTACGATTAACTTGTTCAGATTTTTCAAGTTTTCTTTTTTCTTTTTTTAATATTCCATTGACCTTGAATCAAATTTAATTATCAAAGAGAAATTCGTGAATGACAATGTTGCTTAATACTTTCCCCTTTCCCCTATTTTAACTTTTTTACAAATGAATTATCTTACTAAAAAAAATTTGTAATAGTATTCATTTTGTAGAAAATTTAATAAATACATAATTTAACGTTTAATTAAGTCAATTAATAGTAGATTAAGTAGAAAAATATAATATTAGAATTAATTTTACTAATATTTTCAAATTTTATTGATATTCCTCATTATATTCATTGTTAATTTAGTATAAGTGCAAAAAATTAACATGTAAATGAAAATTTATAGTTTTGCTATAATGATATTAAACCATTTAAATATATAAAAAGATTAAAAATTGAAGATACATTTCTTAATTAACATATGAATACATTTGTTAAATAATTTATCAGTAAAAAGTCAAAATATAATTCATTAGATTATATAGCATTTGCTAATTAAATATTTTTTAAATATATTTATTAAACAAAAGAATTATATAATTTATATAATTACATTACATTTATAATAAATAAAGGCCTTGTGCTACCAATATGCTTGTATACTCGTGTCTAGACAGCTCGTGAAGTAATTGTATTTGGCATGCCTAGGCTTTGCATACTCTTACCTAGCCTGTTCATGCTCGTATTTCTAAATTTTTTCATATGCCCATACTTGAGTCTCTCAAGCTTGAGCCTGTGCATGCTTGAATCATGTCCTTGAGCCTATTCACCTTACCTTTACTATAATATTTTTTGACACCTTGTTTTCTTAGAAATGATAAAAAAATTTACTTTCAGTTATTTCAAATTTCGAGGAATTAGTATTACTATCATAAGACAGTATTTTTATATCCTCTCCAATAAAATCTATATAAATATGTTATATATGTGTATCAGAATGTTACATTATCCCCGAAACTGAGGGACTCTAGCAGTCGGGTCAATTTTTGCTTTTGACAATATATTTTGAGCTAGTGCATAGAAATCATTGAGCGCTTAACAGTTGAAATGGGGTTAAAATGTTGCTCTCAGTACAATTCGCCAAATATCAGACATGTTCCATAAGGGCTTATTCTTTCATATCTGAGTTCAAGAAATGGCTCCTTTACTATCAACTGCTTGTACGAGATTTTATGTATTTGTTATTATCTTTTCAATAAAAATAACAGTTTTATTTTTTTTTAAAAGAAAAAAGAAAGGAAAAGTATATCTCACAATTTCTTTTAAATTTTTTTCAATTATTAGATGCTATAACTATAGAAGAGGGAGAATTGAACCTAACTATATCTCATTAGAAAACTGGTTTCTGACCATTTGGTTGCAAAAATATTAGCAATTTTTTCTTAGACCATATACGTTGAAGAACCTTAGCACTTTGACCGGGGGCCCAAAGGAATGCATTGTTCGTTGACCATTGCATCTCGTTCCTTGGTAAGGGAAACTTGTTCCTCTATTTTTCAAGAAAATATGTAAGAAACATTTTTTTAAAAAATAAATGGGGATAAAACAATGAATTTCTTAAAAAAAAAGAGTTATATATTAATATAGATTAGGAACACGAAAAGGAGTTCATACCATGCATGTGTTGTTATATTTCACCTCCTTACACTTCTACGACACATGGTTACGCGGGAAAAACCCTAAAACTTCCATCTTCTTCTTCAAACATTCCTCTGTCTTTATGTTTATTTACGTCGATGTGAATAACTGAAGATTTTAATGTCCAAAAACAAAACCCTAGAACAAATTGTTATGTCCCTTCTCCAAACTTCCACAAATTTCACACACTTCCTCCAGACCCACGTTCTCATCATTAAAACCTCTCTCCACACCAACACTTTCATCATCACCAAGCTCATACGCCAGCTTTTTGCTCATCCTTCATACAAGACAACATGTGATTGGAGAGAATATAGATGAAAATACCATTTGGGGAGAGAGAAATTCTGTCAACGCTTAACTTGTGCCCGATCGCTCTTCAATTTGCTTCCATGCCCAGATACATTCATTTTCACTACCATGATTAGAGCTTACTTGATTTCGGACAAACCCCATGAATCCTTGTCCCTTTTTACCCAAATGCGATGTCGAAACAGTGTTAAATTTGATAGCTTTAGCCTTAGTTTGGTTAGTCTAGCATGTGGGAGTTTGAAGGAAATTATATGTGGACAAGTTGTGCATAGCTGTGCGATATAATTTGGGTTCGAGTCTGATTTGTTTGTTCACACTGCTTTGATTGAGATGTATGCGAAGTCGGGTTTTTTTTAGATTGGAAGGAGGGTTTTCAATTTTATGGAAAACCCAGATTTGGTTTCATATAATGTGTTGCTGGCAGAGTATCGTAAGGGTAGGAGAAGTAAGCTCAGCGCGTGATTTGTTTGACAGAATGCCTGAAAGAGACTTGGTTTCATGGAATACTATGATCCATGGATATGCATCACTGGAAATGTAGAAAAGGTGTGAAAGCTTTTTGATAGAAGTAGTGAAAGGGATACGGTTTCTTGGAGTACGGTGATTGGAGCTTATGCTAGAGTGCGGAGATCAAATGAGGCTTTGAGTATGTTTCGTGAGATGCAGTTAGCAAATGTGAAGCGGATAAAGTCACCATGGTTAGTGAGTTGGCTGCATGTGGTGATATGGGTGCATTAGGCAATGGGAAATTGGCTCATGAGTACATGGATAGAAAGGGGATTGAAATAGATATGAAGCTTGGAACTTCTCTTGTGGATATGTATACAAAGCGTGGGGATATAGAAAGCTCATTGAGTATATTCAATTGAATGAGATCTAGGAATGTTTTTGTATGGAGCGCTGTAATTTTAGGATTGGCAAATCATAGATCTGGCGAAGCTGCACTACATTATTTCTCAAAGATGATAGCTGAAAGGGTTGTGCCCCGTGTGTAGGCATTTTAATTGCATGCAGCTGCATTGGTCTTGTTGATGTGGGGTGGAAATATTTTACATCTATGAATGATGATTTTGGTGTTACTCCTAAAATTGAACATTATGCTTGCATGATTGATATCTATGACCGAGCACGGCAACTTCAAGATGCCAGGGAATTTATCAGAAGCATGCCCTACAACCCAGATGCTGTAGTTTGGAGGGCCCTTCTTGGAGGTTGCAGGATATACAAGAACATTGAATTTGCCGTAGAAGCTGCTCTAAATCTGTTTGAATTGGAGCCTCATGCTGATGGGAATTATGTACTCTTGTCCAACATATATAGTCAAGCAAAGATATGGGACAAAGTTGCAAATGTCAGGAGAAATATGAGAGATGCAGTTCAATTGAAGTTAATAACAGAGTCCATGAATTCGTTGCTGGTGACAAGCCGCACCCAGAATGTGAGAAAATCTAACGAATGTTGGCAGAGATAGTAGATATGCTGAAGCACGCTGGATATAAACCTATGACATCTCTCGTTTCTCATGATCTTATGGAGCAAGAGAAGGAGACTATACTGGCTCATCACAGTGAGAAATTGGTTATTGCATTCGGACTTCTTAATACTAGGCCAGGATCACCCATAAGGATTATGAAGAATTTGTGGACATGTGAAGATTGTCACTTCTTGAAATTTGTTTCTCAAGTTTATCAGTGAAAGATCATAGTAAGGGATCGCAGCCGCTTCCATCATATTGTTGAAAGTTTGTGCTCCTGCAATGGTGAATAGAAGATGGATATTCTTGCTTTCTAGGTTCTCTTTCTTCCTTGCCATTACCAATTACACAAGGGATTGGGGATGAGTAACGTTGAAACCACAGCCTCTCAGGGAAGGAAATGTCACATTATGTGACTAAAAAACTATCTTATAACCCAAGTTACATCAACTTACTAAAAACTTCTGACAGTAGTATTGATATATTTTTTATGTCATTTACTAGGAAAAACAGGTTTAATATGAAATATTATAATATGCTCCAAGTACTTCCATCACTTTCACTTTGCTAAATAGAATAAAGGGGAAATGGAATTTCAATTATTAGGGAATGAAATAAGATTGTAATAGCCTATTACATTATTTAATTTGAACATAGCCTATTACATTGTTTAATTTGAACAAAAGTTATATGAGGAATAAACATGTAATAGGTTTAAAAAGATTGTTACCTTTACTAGGCTTAAAAAGACTGTTACCTTTACCAGTCTTCTTCTATCTCCATCTTCTTCCCCAATTCACAAAAAACATGAAGTATAAAAGTGCTCTTTATAAAATCAACAATAAAAAATCATCCAAAACTTAAACCCATCACTACTAATAGATAAGAAAAACCATTCAATTTCTACTTTTCAAAATTCCCGCTAGAAACACCAAAAGGAAAAGGAGAACAAAAATCAATGTAGGAAGCCCCCATCCTAATCTTTTTTCATGAAATTGAAGAATCAAAACAAAAAAACAAAGAAGCATACATGGTAGAACGCCCTTAAACCATCACCCAACAATAACAAAAAGGTAGTTATAAAACAAAACCTAAATGAATTGTTACAATTTTTGTCTATAATGATGGCATTGGTTACGTGGGTCTAGTGGTTCATGTAGATATGGGTGCACATGGTCTGGGTCACGTGGTGTAGGTTGCAAATCTAAGTAGTGGTTGCATGGTGTGAGTCATGGTTATGGTGGTGGTCACGTGGTGTGAGCCTTGTAGTGGTGGTAGTAGTCGAGTGAGGTATAGGTTGCATGGTGGTGGTGGTGTTCGCTTGGTCTTAGGGTTGGTCACTTGTGGTGGTAGGTGATGATAGGTGCAGTTGCAATGGTGGTTCTTGCTAGGTGGTGTGTAAGGAGGTGGTGGTATATGACCATGTTAAGTTAGAACGAAGAAGAAGAAGAAGAAGAAGAAGATTCAATGCAACTTAATGTTTTTGTTTAAGGGTAAAATAGAGAAAATGAACTAAAATATTGGGATTCAGAGGATGCATCCAAGAAATGCCAATTCAATGATTTGAGGGAATTGGAATTCTGTGGGAATTGGGATCCAGAGGTGCTTTATTACAACTAAACAAAGTAACAAGGGATGAATGATAATTCCATTTCCTCAAGTGAACATGTAGTTAGATTTGATAGTTGATTATATGTTTTAATAAAATGATCCACAGCATACTTTGTCATGATCTAGGATATTCAGGAAGAGGGATAAATTAATGCTGCTAAAATATCCTCCCAAAGAAATATAATCTTTAGATGAGTCAAATTTAAGAGTTCTTCCTGGGCAAGAAATATAACAAATATGAAGTTCATTCGTCCGTTGCACATGCCTTCCTTTTCAAATCTCAGGGTTAACAGAATCACACACCATGGTAATTTGTCGATCAGACATTGCAGAGAAAATCTTCTGAAGCCGCATGTTGCTCAGCTCATTGAATAGATATTGTCATCTGATTCAAAAATTCTGCCGCAAAGCTATGAAGCAAGATTTTCGGATTTAATCTAGCATAAACGGTAGATCCGGAGAAATTCCTTGCGAGCCTCTTGGCAATCTTAAGTTCGCGTAGGCCCACCAAGCCAATGACGGTACAGTCCTACTTTAACATAGTACACGTAAAATTTTTCACGTTCCGCATATAGCTGGGTTAGCAATTCCTCTTTCTTATAAGAAAGAAATGTAAAATGATCTGTCTGCTTCATTCCTATGCATCCATTTACAGTAAGTTGAAATTTAGGTTGGTGTTCATTCAAAGCTTGCCAAAACATTTTCCATCATATACCTATGAAAAGCCTAAAAAATATGAAATCCATTCCCAAGCTAAAAGAAAGCCAAACTACGCTTATAGGCACATGTACATAACTCTTTCAGTTAGTCTCCCCAAGCTTCACCTCCATGCTGAGGAAGTGGCCATCGCTCTATTTATCCAGTACAGATAGAGAGCCCCATCACTCTCTTCAGCTCTAAAATTCCGGTCGAACTCCTTAAGCAAATCTCTGACAGCATTAGTTACCGATGGACTCAATTGACACTGCTGAAACCCTGCCATCCTTAGTCTTGACTTCCATTTCCCGAAGAGTTCATGCCTTTCCACCCTATCTGGTCCCTCGCAAGCTATCATGTTGACTATATCCCGAGCCACACAATGCTGCTCTGCATTAATCCGTTGCTTGTCATTTCTGTCCCGTGCGACATCAATAGACTCAAACATCGCTTTGTAATACTCAAATGTCTCTTTGAATCTTATAAGAAACGGTGATGTGTTGGTGTTAGATTCTTGCTCAACGATTGTCACCACCTTTGGTGACAGACTTTTAACCAGCCGCAGCAGCCTATCTCTGTGATTCTCAGTGCTCACACTCTCATCTGGCATATGATGCAGCACATAAGGAAAATTTACAGCCACAGCTTCCCCAGGCTGAATCCCAAGATTCTCAAGATGAACCTCACAACCAGTCATGGCAGCATTATGGAACGAAAATGGCACTCCATGTGATTCAGCAAGCTTTTTTAGCTTTTGCCCTACAATTTCCAGGCTTCCTCCTCGAGCATGAGCTGATTGAGAGTCATCAACACCAGTTATCCGGATGGCAGGAGGTCCCCCTGGTCTGCCTGCAAGAGCTATGATGAGCTCCATATATTGGCTGCCTTGTGCAATCTGGAAATCAATTATGTGTATTCTTGGCTCATTTCTCATGGCTTCCTCAATAATGACATTTGAAGACTTGTAGGCAAACTTCCAGTATGGACAAATCATATACAATATCCCCATGTAAGTCATTAGTTCAGAACTTGTGGGCTCTTGGCATTTCAGCTTTCTGTAAATTATGCTGCCAGAATTTTCCAGCCTTGCTCGAAGCCCTTCCAGCATGTATGCACCAAGACGTTGGACAGGATCCCCACAGACCGATACCATTTGTTCCAAGGCATTTATGTATGCAGAAACTGAAGCCATATCGGAATTATCGATTGCTTGAGCACAGAGAAGGAGCCCCTGTGCCAAGTCTAACCTTCTGATATCCACTATCTGATTCCAGTTACTTTGGTTGGAAGAAATGTGGCAGGAACCACTATCTACACAGCAATTAGAGCCCTCATCCATATCTATATCAGGTCCCAGCAATGACATTTCAAGTTCTCTTAGCTTATCTCTTTCATTTGCAACAGAAGAACCACTTAAAGGGGATCCATAATGGTTTTCAGGGGAAAGATAATGGTCTGACAGGCATGACTGTGAACCTTGTGTTGAAAATGGGCTCCTATTTGATGAAATGCTAATGACAGGAGAGTCGTATGAAATCAAGCCAGAAGCTGCTGGAGAAGAATCCAATGTGAAGTACTGCTCCTTGCATTCTTGAAAAGAGAGGTTAATTCCTTGGTTGCCTAAATCAGAGCTGACATTGTTGTCAGTAATATGGAAATGTGGCATGCAATATGGATCATTCTCCTGCATTTGTTGGGCGTAAAACCCATACATAGCAGCTTGACGTTCCTCTGATGTTTGCATCTTAGAAAATCTAGAGACAATAACTGAAGTCCTTGTCCTGCGAAATGCTCGAGGAGAACCTTCTAATAGAATCTTCTACAGACGATGGAATATAAAATGTTTGTCAAAACTGAATACTTTATCACTCAACAGATGGTGGTGGTGATGACAAACCAACTCTTGAAGCACCTCCACGTTGTTTAGTAATCAGAATCATAACTGCTACTGCCTAGTGATCAGCAACTGCACAGTGAGGAAAAACCTGTGGTAAAAACAAAAGATAGATGTCAACGCAATATTAAATTTGGGAGGAAAGTAGAAAAAGAAGAAAAATGAATTTCAAAGGGAGTAGCCGTGGATGGCATCTATATCATTAAAAAATACAATAGACACAAAGGAAAAAGAAAAGAAAAAGGAAAAGAGTAAGACATTGGAATGTGGTATGCTAATTAATACAAGCCACTCAACATTAGAATCATGACCTAGGTTTCTCATGCCATATAGAAGTTAAAACAATCTATAAAACGTATTTGCTCATCTATTTCTGCTATGCAAACAAGAAGGAAATCCATAGAGCCCAAGCGCTAAAGCCTGTCTCTAAATTCCTATAGAAGAACAACTATCAAAATCCTTCAGCCGCTACCAAGTGCAAACTGGAACTTAGCTGAAACAATGGCCTTACCCTTTCATGGAGAAAAACATAAATTAAGATATCAAGAGAAACCAGGGCCTAATATTGCATTGCTTCGAAGAGTAACAAAACTCCTCTTCCGAAAATTGTGTATTTACAACTAAAATATTAATATAGCTGCTTGTATCATTGAAAACTCACATTTCTGATCAATCGCACAGTCCTAGCACCAGGTTGATACTTTATCTAATTTCCAAGGGAAAACGAAAATTTTCCATTTCTCGATTTATATTTACACACTATTAAACTTAATTTTTACTCAGAATAATGATAGGAAATTCCTAAGTCAACCAAATCGCTTAATACTCCAATTTTAGATGCTATATATATAAACACTTCTCAAACAAGAAATTTCTCACATACCCATCTTCACAACTCAAAAACCCATAACTAAAGTTCGAACCTTTACATCAAATTCAGCATAAAAATAATGGGTATACCTCAAACAACTCAAATCAATCAAAAAACACCGCAAAGCAACAAACTTTAACTCGTACATGACATTAAATCTTCCAAAAGAAAACCATAATTGTGTAATTCATTCGCATACCTTGTCTTTCAAGAACCCTTCAGCTCAATGTTGGTTTGTGTTGTACTTTTTTCCTTTTACTTTGGCTTTCTTGTAAAGTACAGAAGGGAAATATTATTCACTCATTTGTGCGTGCGTATGCGTTGTGTCGTCGTCAGTCAATTGTTTTTTATAGCTCTGATGGAGCAGCACTTCGCCCATCGAAGCAGGCCAAATTACATTTATGGCATCCAACCGGAAACCCACGTTTGTTGTGGAGTGAAGTGGGGGTGCGCGTAATGCAAAGATTGCTTTGCGTGTTTGATGTGCCTATGTTTTTTTATTAAAACAAGATATGCATATGAAAAATCGTAGCTACAAAAATAGCAAAATGGTAGTTTTCAACTTTATATGAAATTAGGTGAAGGCAAAATTTATGTTTTATCATAAAAGAGAAATATATATATGTATATATTTCAAAAGTGAATAACTGATATTTTAGGTAGATTTATTTAAGCTTTTTATTTTATATACATGATATTAACTACTCGAATAAATATAACGAAATCTAAAAAATTACTTTTCAATATTCATTATATACCCATTAATATTTTAATAGAAACAACATTTTTCCTTTCTAAGTTTTCTAACTTCCAAGCGACAGACAATTTTTTTCTTTTACGCTCTCCTTTTTTTCTTTTCTATGTCTGCGCTCTTACTTTCCATTTCTCCCACTTCCTTATTTGTAAATATTATTGTGCTGGCGTCTTTATCGCTATTACCCAATGATATGTAAGTACGGAATTTTCTCCTTTTTTTTTTTCTTTTTATTCCTTAAAACAAATGGCCATGTCATGTGTCCTATGGACAACATACCACCAGGAGTAGACCGAGCGACGAATTCACAATAAAAGTTTATTTTAACAAGAAAAAAGAAAAATAATAGCAAGAGAGAGTGGGTTTGCTTCAATGTCGCTTTGACCAGCCAAAGTTGATGAGTAGGTTGGATATGGCCACTACGTAATGGTAATATAGTATTTCTCGTATTAAAAAAATGAAATCATAATTCTATTTTTTTTTTTTCATATTTAGAAGGTAGAATCATTAATTGCGAGAAATCACAATTTATTAGAATTGACAATTTTAATTTTAAGAGAGAATTTGTTTCTGTTTTTGAAGAGGAAAAATCGCAATTCCATCTCACCTCATTAATCATTATTAATTTAAATTACTTATTTAGCCTCTAACTTAATTATAATATTTAACCATTAAGAACATTTTTTACAAACAACACTATATGTGCATTCCATTCAATTTCATGGATATTTCCAAAAATGTGAAAAAAATTAATTATTACAGTCTTCATTGCATTTTATTATATTTCAATCCATTTTATTCTAAATCATTTTTTCAATTAAAAGTTATGGTGATATCTTGAATGTAGTTAGGAAGAGGTGATATCTTGAATGTGCGCATGTAAAAATTGATTAAACTTGATATTTTTAATTCGTTCTTGATCGAATTACTTGTTTGATTCTTTTTAAAGTGATCCTAACAAAGTTCTGGTGTTTATCTTAAGCTTACCATTATTCTGAATAAATCAAATAATAAAAGAAACCTATTATTTATAGAGTTTGGAGATTAATCTTGTTCATTGAAATGACTTTAAGATAAATGACGGAGATTGAATTCCTTTATTAAAGCTTATCTTCTTTTTTAGCCTTCATGGACCTGAATATGAGCCTAACTAAGCTTAAGGCTTTTATCAGCTGAAGAAGATTCATTATCATTATTATGCAGCTTAAAAATCAACTGAGTCTCCTTAAGGCCTGATAAGACTAAATGAAGCCTAATTAAGCCTAAAAGAACTATTTTCAAGTCTTCTTTTTGCATACAAGGTAACTAAGTAAGGTTAAGAATGAAAAATCTAGTTTAACGATCTCCATTTCAAGCCTATCAAATCAAATTTTCCTAAAACATCCCTAAATAAACTGATTTCCCAAACTCTATCATTAGGTGAATATATCGACCTATAGAATTAAATTGGGTTAAAGATCTAATTACCGAAACGATCCTTTATATCATCAAATAAGAATAATAACAAAAAATAACATGAGAGGAGTTAAATTAAAAATTTAGGAATTCCTAACTATAACCAAATGGGCATTACAATCAAAAGAATTTATGTTTACCTTCAAGTACAAATTAATAATGTATGTTACAAGTGATGCAAATTGATAGTAAACTTTATAACATGTGGTGTATACCGGGGATGTTGCTAACTTCGGTCTATAATGACTCAAACATGTGTTGTATAGGAAGAATGCATGTTTGTTCCAAGTGTAAATAGAAGATAGATGTATGCAGCGTTAATGCATTTAGGGAAACAACTACATCACGTGTGCATTACACAATATAATGTTTATCTTTAGTTTCTACCACTTAAAAAACACACGTCTTCTATCCGCATTTGAAAGATAGTCCTCTTTGTTGTAAGTTCTCGCTTAGACAAAACCATTAAAGATATAAAAAAATTAAAAACACCAAACATGTAATTATTGATCTAAACTAATTAGGACCTATAATTTAAGACAGTGATTTAAAGAATGACATAACTATGTATAGTTTTTTTCTTTTTTTTTTCCCAATATTATATAGTTTAGAAGTTAGAAATTTTTAAGCATGATTGTCAAAATAATTACAGATATAAACCATAAGCAGCTCACGATTATATGTACTTTATTAAGAGTTATAAACAAATAAAATTAGAATTCAATGAATAAATCAAGAAATTGTTGTTAATAAATGAAATCACGATTAAGTAAAATTAGAATAAGGATGAAAGAGAAAGAGCCAATGATATGGATTCTAACCCTTACTAAAACATTCATACTTTAATACTAGAAATTAAAATCCATTACGGGAAACAAAAGAAAAATAATGATAGCAATCCAAATTCATTATTTATAAATAACCGAATAACGAATTGGTCATTTAATTTCCAAATTATTGAATTCTAAGATAAGAAACCAACTAGGCCTATATCCATTATAAATTATTTTATATTACTAATGTTACCGTAAAAAAATCCAGAAAACCAATAACTAATATTATCTTTTCTAATCCTTTATCCATAAAATTAAAACGTAAGAAACTCATTTTACTGTTACACCTCTTAAAAATTGATATTTTACCAATAATTTCCTGCACTTGCTCTTAAAATTAAAATTACTCCTTTTTTATCATAACAGTTGAAGGTTAATGTCAGTAAATTAGGCCCCTTTTTTTTCACTTTAGTAATTTTTTCTTTCATTTATGCCATGTTCTCTATTTTAGGTAAGGAAACTAAATTGTAGCAAATAAGAGTGCGGAAATTGAAATGGTCTTTTCACTCTTATACAAAGCTTCTATTTTTAACATATAATATATATGATGTTTTTTATTTTAGGCATGCATGTTGCGGTCGCATATCCATCAAATGTGAAATCATATGAAGGAACCATTTATAGGTTTTATAGTTTTATCGAGAGAAATTCAAGAGGGCTTATGTTTTTATTACTTTTTCATTTTAGAACGTATTATTTCCTAGCTTTCTTTTTTTATTTCAAAACGTAACTTTGACAGGCTTGTAACAGAAAGTGATGGAGACCCTATTTTATTTCATTTATATGAAAAGTATAGATAATAGTTGGTCCCAAAAAAAAAAAAAAAAAAAATCTTGGTCCGTATTGAGAATAGTACATAATATTTATACTGAATTCGCCATATCCTTTCCTTTCATTGTTACTCAGTTAAACAAAAACCATAAAAATAGTATTTTTATTGTTAGTTCCACAAAAAGCCTAGACACAGTCATGGATTTGTTAATTAATCAAGATCTGATCGAGATGCCAACCAATCCATATTGAAAAAAATCTTATGGAGTACCATAATGGGATTTAACGACTTCGAAAATATCTTACCTCTCTATTAAATAGGGTTTAAGCAAAAACATTCCCAATAGCCTCTCTCTCTCTCTCTCTCTCTCTCTATATATATATATATGCCTCTTCTCAGGCTCAATAGCCAATGCCTTACTTTCTGAGAGGCCCTATACCCAAAGTTCAAAATAGATGCACTACAAACATGTTACCATCGTAAGACCTTGCCAAAATGCATTAAGGACAATTATAAGAATACAACATTTAGTTCTGATATCAACTTGTTAAGCTATAAAAGAAAAATAGTAACAATAATAAAATAAATTTGAAACAACCTTAAAAGAATAAGTGAAACCACGAAGATGAGAGAGAATTGAAAAACGTGATGATTTGACATGCAAAATTATGAATAGAGGTTAAAAAAAAAAAAAAAAAAAAAGAACAAAGGAGGTGCGGTAATTCACCATGTGTGAAAAAACATGTCCTCGCATAAATCTCATAAGACTTCCAAAAATATATATATATATATTTCATAAACAGTTATAAAATGAGATTTATTAAGTAAGACTTCTATTCATCTACTTATAGGCCTTAACTGGAGTAAGGAATGAGTGAAAATGAAATTGAACAAAATCAAAAAGAGAAAAATGCCATAATATTTAAAAGGCGATTGATATGATCAAACAGTTTTAGGATTCAGTTAACTTAACCATCATATTGATCCATTATAAATGATTATCAATCACTAATTTTTTCTTAAATTACGAAGCTACTTATCCTCAAATATAGATTTTCATTGAATAGATTCCTAATTTTGAGAGGTTTTACCAATCTTCAATGTCTCAAATCTTCATCAAATGAATTCGCATTAACATGGTTACTGGAAAAAGAAGTTTACACACGTACCGTTGCTCAATTAGTACAAAAACAGAAATTCAGTAAAAATTTGTAAACCCCCTATTCAAGATGAAATCCTTTCCACAAAATTCCTCTATTCGAGTCAAGAACTTACAAAAAAAAAAAAAAATCCTACAAACTCATTATTATATTATGAAACGAATAGATAATTGTCTACAATTATATGGATGACGAGTTATACTATTACATACAATCACTAATATTTAATTAACATCTAACTACGAACATGGAAGGGACTAAACTAATAACCCATTGATCTTTTTGATAATATTTCGGGTCGTAATTTTTACCTAACCTAAACCTTGTCCTCAAAATTCTAAGTAAATAAAGACAAAGAAAGAGAGGAAATTTTTGTGAGGGAAAAAAGTAAAATTAAGAAGTTGATGAAGCTGCCAGCATCTACGTGAACAACGTTTTGACTTGTTAATATTAGGATAACATAGAATTTAAGCGGCTTCTCTATTTCTTCTGATATAAATTCAGAATTGGCGGGGCGGCTGCGAGATTTTGAACTTAAATGAGGAGTTGAAATGGCCATATACAGTTGACAAAGACGACGGAAGACCTTATCACCGTTTTAGAAAGGGTAAGGTGTCAAAACCCAAAAGAAAAATTATAAACATGATAGAGGAAAACTATGACAAAGTTGTAATTATTTGCAAATAATAAAGTTTTATGTGTTAAATCCGTTAGCATTTGATTCTTTTCTCTTACTATTATGGGATTCCGAAAATTTTGAAATCATTAACTCCTATTTTATGTCGGTAGTTATGAAATGCGATCAAACTTACGCTAGAAATGCTAGTGATGAATTGAAACGATTTGCTTCAATCTCTTAGTGAATGGAACGCTTTTAATTCTGCCATCTAAGAGCTTATTACCAGATTTATGACGCTGGTAGCTCATGATTTCACCTTCGCAGATCAAAAGCTTTTCTATGACTAAAGGATGACCATGAGGGTAAAAAGATTGAATATAATATATCTAGATTAATAGTATGTAAGTATTCATAATAATATATAATTTTTTAAAAATTATTATTTATCTTTTCACATATTAGAATTTTATTAATACATTTATATAATGTGGCATATCAATACAATTGAAGTTGTTTTTTTTATTATGGACCATTTCACAAACATGGACATAAAATGAATCCACGTGGATATATATATATATGTATATGTATATATACACTCTTCCATTTTGCATCATATATTCAAATCCTCTGCAATGCATTGAATAAAGGCAGCTCCTCTTTAGCTACCACCATTCTAAAGCTGTTAAGAATAATCACAACGTAATTGCTATATAATTCATATAAAAACATAGCAAATCTAATATATATAATATTCTTTTTTAATATCGATTATGATGATATTAGAGAAAAAGGCTAAGATGAGTCCAAAACCCCACATTCATTTCATTCCTATTTAAAAAAAAAAAAAAAAACGATTCAACTCACTTGTGATAAAAGTATTATACGATTATTATGAGACAACATCTAATCTCATAAGCTTAAATTTTTATATTAGAGGGATGAGAAGATTCATTTCCATCCTCTTAAACTATATATAAGAAGTGTGATTATCCCAAAAACTTTAAAATGATGTGTTTTTGCTTTGTTTTTACATAAAGCTACAAACACTACGGATTTTTAGGGGACTTGTGTATTATCCTATATACGAGGTAGAGGTGGGTATGGCTCAATTCGGTACAATTCGTCTCTCCTTACCGAACTTAATCTAATATAATAGTTCATTTTTTTTTTAAATCAAACCTAACTATACGATTCAATTCGTAAATTTTTCAAACTTAATTAAAACGAGTTCGATTCAATTAAAACCGTATCATATTTTTGCTATTTTTATTTCTAATAACATATTTTTTTTTCTATTAAACTTTTATATATTTCCAATTAATTTCTCATATATTTATCAAGTGTAATAATACTTATTAAAAAGTTATATAAGATCTTAACAAACTCAATTTAATTTAACAAAAATAAAAAACCTTATTCCAATGAATAAACAATAAGGTGAGATAAGTAAAGCTGCCTATCGAAAAGTAATACAAAGAAAACAAAAGAAAAATACTAAAGATTGAAAAAGAAATAAGAAATACGTAAAAATCACCAAGATGAGATATTTACTATGAAAATATATAAGAAAATGATAATTTAAAAAATAAAAATTTATAAATATAAAATTTTAGATAGAACTCACTCAACTTAATTTTAATAATTTATTAAAAATAAGATGAAGAATAAGAAGAAGATAATAAAATTTGATTTACGGTTTGATTCGCAACTCGCATATTGTTTACCTAGCCATTGTATGAGCCAAGTGAATTTGCAATGTTGTCGTATAATGACATGGACAAGGATTAGTATTCCGCTCATAATTTTTGGCTTTAATTTTTCAAAAGTCACATGGCTATTTCGCATTCGTCAAACTATAGTTTTGTTCAAAGAGGGACATCTAACCAGATTATTTTACATTTAAATTAAGTTATGCACGTTATCCATTAGTCATTTTTACAATTAAATTATGTTATGCAGTTTTGTTCCATCAATGGAACCCTACGAGAAATCTCTTACGTTCTTCATTTCTGCAATTTTTGTACCAAAACTAGAGGTGAAAATACACCTTCTCGTAGTTTTGTGATATCATACACGGATTTGCCTCTAATATGGATTTATTTAATACTATAGTTGAGATTGACTTGATTGAAATTATATTTTGGATAAGTAATGAGAGCGTAAATGAGCTGTATGTATCCAACGTTTTTAATCTCCACAGGGAAAAAAAATTTTGAGATGACTAAGCCAATAAAATTGAGGAAAATTAAATTTAAATAATCCATGTCCATATTCATCTGTTAAGAAAAAAAAACTTTTCTCAACTGCACGTTTCTATATCTTGCCAACCCTAGTTATGAAATAACAATGTATTGTGGATTTTGTGGTATACTTAAATGATGGTCCCTTCCGATAGTAATTTAGTAGTTAGTAGTTGAATTATATGTTCCCTTAAAAAAGGGGTTTTTGCGACCTCATTTCCCGTGGCCATCTTTTAATGAATGAAATGAAGTTAGCCCCAAAGTCATTATCAATATTTAATAGCTGAAGTATTAGAGGGCTTGTGTGTATTAGATCGCAAAAAACATAAATTTATTCTTCATGGTCGCTTAAAGTGCAAAAGAGGACCCAATTAAATTTCAATTCAATTTTCCCCTAAAACTTTAAAATTTATAACAAATTGATCTCAAATTGGAAGGTCATCCCCTTTGTCGAGGCTCCCTAGTTGTACTTCCATAGTCCGAGAATATAGGTGATTATAGACAGGAATCAACTCAATATTCATTTTCTCAATTTTTCTCAATTTACGAATTAATGGTCAAGATAGCCTAAAAATTTAAACAATTTTATAACATTATTGTGGCATCATCTATTTCCTTATAACTTTAACTGTTTGTTTCACCTAACCATATTTTAAGAAAGTAAATTGTGAGAAATTGAGAAAAAGTATATTTACACAATGTAAATCTTATGCATGCTTTGAAAATTTGTACCATATTAAATATGCAAATTCTAGGTGGCTTTATATTAAACCTACTTACGTAGAAGACTCCACCAATTTTATTTTATTTTGGTAAAAATATAAAATTCTCTCTACTCAAGACTAAATAGTCTCTTAATTTCCTCTTTTCAAGACAAGGGTGATCTACATAAAAAAATTCAAAGGAAACTCTTCAGGAAAAAAAAAAAAAAAAAAAACTCTCATCCTTCTTTAACAACCCCATCTCTAGTAACCAAGGAAAACAGGGCAATAATTGAATGATCTTATTACAATCTTATGTAAACTATTTATACTTTCAACTAATACTTAATATGAAATTAATATTTAACCGAAAAACTAATTATTATTAATATCAAAACTATTATCAACTAATATCTAATTATACATGTTAAAAGAAAACTAAATTATTAAACTATTATTTTTCTAATTTACTTTTAGGTTATAACAATTTGCCTAACTCTTTTTTAAGAACATTGTCCTCAAGGTTCTATGAAGAAAAATTCAATAAAAGAATCAATATCTAATATGATTTAATAATATTAAAAAATTATTGACAAAATCTTCGATGTATGCTTCATTCTTCAAGATTGTTGAAACATTTTCTTGTTTTTCTAGCCTTAAATTTTCATAAGTTATTAAGTCTAAAACTTGATTAATAAAATTTCTTTTTTTGCAAATTCCATATTATGTTTGCAATTGATGTTGTAAGCATCATGATGGTCGTGGCTTTTTGTTCTGCAATTAGATCTTCCATAATAATTTCTATCTTTGATATTGTTGTTTGTACAATGTCAACTATGAAAAAATACATTTCCTCTAATATCTTGGTATTAGGAATATCCATATCCATATCCATATTTTTTTTTTATCATTATCCATATTAATTTCTTACACCATATTCTCCCCTTTTTAAGTATCACTTTTTGTAACAAGTTGTTTTTTTCTTTTTATAAAATTTTCTCACTTATATCTTTAATAGTTGGTATCGTATCTTCTTCTTTTTTATTTATTACTTACTCTTCTTCCATACATTTCACTATTACTTCATGTAAATGCTTGAAACTTTTCTTTAATAGTTGTGTATCTTTTTGAAATTCCTTAATTTCATCTTATATTTTTATGTACATTCTAACATTTGTATAAGCAATTTTTTCATTTCCACCTGTTCTTTCAACGGGAAAAGCATCATTGTTAAACATATTTGTATGGAAAACTCGATCTACTTTGTTCCTTTTAGTAAAAATATAGAATTCTCTCTGTTCAAAACAAAAAAATTTCTTAGTTTTTTTTTTTCAAAATGAGAATGATCTTTATAAAAGAATTCAAGAAAGAACTTTTGAGTTTTATTAAAAATGATTAAATAATGCCGTTATAATTCTATATAAACTATTTATACTCCCAACTAACATTTAATATAAAATTAATATCTCATTAACTAACTAAATGTTACTAATATTAAAACTATTATCAACTAATATCTAACTATATATATTAAAAAAAAGTTATTAAACTATTATTTTTCTAATTTAATTTAGGTCGTAACACTTTAAGATACTTGATAAGATTGTTATCCACCTTGTAAAAAATTATAAAAGAAAAATTCCTTCGCAAACTTAAAAAGGAAACAGAAAAACATAATTTGGCTATAAACGCTAAATGCGCCGTCTCAAATGCTTTTTATCGGTCCTCCACGTGACCATTTTTCCCTTGAAAAAATTAACAAAAAAGTGATCTAACGAAAATAGCGATAGTGAAATAGGGTCTGAAAATGGTGGTTAAAAAAAAAAAAAGGATATAAACACATTAAATTTTTTTTTTTTAAGATTTAAAAGTTTAAACGTTCGTTGCACTTTAAATGTAGATAGAGCAAATATAAAATAATGTATTTTCTAGCTAGATGTAACTCTATTATTAAATATGAATAGGGAGGTATAAATGAATCAAGTTAGCTCACAAGTTATTTAAACTTGGCTCGAGTTATATTTGAATTTGATTTAATAATAATCAAGTCAAGTTCGAGCTAAAATTTTAAAATATTAAGCCATTATGCTCGTGAATCTAATTAATTTTAATAAAATTTTTAATTTATTTAAATATAAACAAATCTGATATCGATTAGAAAAAAAATCATAAAATATTCAAGCTTAATCAAGTTAATAAAATCCATAATGAACTTACTATATATATTTTTTAGTTAAACTTAAGTTTAAAGAACTTAAGTTAAAATTTTTCAAGTTGAACTCAAGTTCAAACTTAAACTTTAATTTAATACTGTTCGGTTCAACTCAATTTGATTACATCCTTAAATATAAATTTATGCTTAGGAATTATAATATGTGATGTTAAACTTAAAATTATCCATAATTTTCCAAAAATTTTTCATCAACTACCTTTCATCGAAAGAGAGATATATAATTTTACATCAGTAGTTGTTTAAAAAACGTTTCAAAACCGATGAATTAATGAATGGGAGGACAAGAACCTTGTAAGCTGTAAGAATTAGGAATAGATGCTACAATCGTCGGTGGTCTGAAGATGCTTCCACGAACAATACAATACAGGAGGAAAGCAAACCATGGGCGCTTGATGTTGACGAGACAACACACACAGGCGTGTCAATTCACCTGTCCATGAGTCAAATGGCATTCTTGCAAATATTAGGAATACTCCGCCCCTTTTACTAGTCCGTCTTCTACCAGGAAGGATGACACAAGCAGTCAAGCACTCTCCCACTCGTCGTAACCTGCGCGGAAAATGTTGAACATACCGACAATTAGAGATAGGCCTAAACCACGGTTTGTGTTAACAGATATGTTTATTTATATTTTCTATCCGGATCTAATCGGATTTATATTTAAAAACCCCCCAACTCATAACAAGATATGTTTATTTATCATATTTAAAAACTTGAAACCCGTATATCGATTCGTTGGCTAAGCATGGTTGGTGTATAGATAAACCTATTTATTAATTAAAAAAATTCTACAATAAATATATTACAACAATCGAGTATCGGCTTCTTCTTCTTCTTCTTCTTCTTCTTTTTTTGTTTGGCCAATCGAGTATCAACTTCATAGACATATTTTCATTACTGTCTTCGGTTTGCTTGGTGCTTATAAATTATTGAAATCCAATAAAAACATAAAAGCATGATAAATCTAACAATTAACTTGAATTTTAAGTACTTTATAACTAATTTAAACAAAACTTTACGACATAATTGTTTTATGGGTTAACCCACAACGTCACTCGATTAATTTAAATAAAGACTTATTAACTCATTCAATTCTGTTTTCACTAAAAATATCAGGTAGATTCACAAATACGTTAAAACATAAAAAGGTATGCATTAATTTACTTTTTTAAGGGAAAAAAAACTACAAATTAGAATTTTGAAGAAAATAAAAGTTGAAGAGTTTACTCTTACAAAATTGGAGTCAAAATGGACCACAATAATAACTACAAAGAGAGCGACGACCAGTAGCAAGATCAATGGAGGGAATGGAGGGAGAGGATGTATAGGTGAATCTAGAGAAGATTGTAGATTAAAAGGATAATAAAATATACAGCTAAATTATAAATTTTAAAAATTTTAATTTCAAACAAGTTGGTGGGTCAAAACTTGAAATATGTATAATACTTGTCTATTAAACAAGTTTGTCAACGAGTTTAGATGTTGAATCTAAACTTAAAAACACGTTTATAAATAATAAATTTTAAGCAATTTGATCTATTTATTAATTGCATCTTTCAAAAACCTAATAAAGCAAAAGCTATTTTTGCAATGTTTAACATCATTAAATAACTAATGGTAGTGTAAATTATATATATATATATATATATATATATAAGTATGTATGTAACTATGTGACAATTTCTATAAGTCCATTTTTTATCGGAATAAAAGACAAATTTTGTTTTCATGTTATTGTGTATAATAATGATGCTTTCAATGTTACATATTCGTAGGCCCAATCGGTACAAATACGAAAATGAAATTTGTCTTTTATTGAAATTAAAAATGGATTCTTAGTAGCTCTAGGGAGAAGAGAGGATTTTCTAGAGTAAGACTCCCTTAAGTTTTCATTCAAGAATTGAATGGATATTTTAAATTGCCCCAAAAATAATTTCTCGTAGTGCACATCCTTTAGCCTCAAGACAAGGTCGATCCATTATTAACAAGGTAAAACATTAATTGCTTTGTTATCGCTCATTAATCGGAGACCTAATGAGTCTAACTTGAATCTTATTTCATTGCAAATAACGGAATCATCACAACGAGAAGATCAAGAGATAAGGAAGACGAAAAAGAGTTACAACGATTTTCTTAGTCGTCTTTAATCATAAGAATTAATTCCTAATCTTTTCAAGGAGCAATAGATTTGTGAAAGTTCACCAAGCAATGTAAAGGTACTTATTTTAACCCTTTTTCTTCTAGAAAAAACATGAGAAGCCCAATCCTAATAGGCTTTAAATTGAATTGTGGAATAGAATTTCTTAGAATTGTGCTTCACAGCTAATCGAGGCTATGAGAGGTTTTTGACAAGAAGTGAATTGGAGCTATTAGCTGGATCATGTATAAAAGCGTGTCATTATTTGCATCATCCTCTGCCTGCAAGCACTGATATATAATGGTAACATGTCGCGACAACAATACTTTGGGTGTCTTTGTTTCGAAAAAATTTTTTTTTTTTTAATTTTCCCCAATATTTGTTATATTAAAATTTAAAAATTTTCAGATTCTATCGTAATAATCTGAAAGTGTTCCAACTAATATAGTTAGTGTAGTATGTAATGATGAGGGTTAAATAGTAGCCGATCTCAGCGTTGATAGTTAACTGCAATGGAAATTGCTAACCAAAAAAATTGATTTTCATTTTTCGAAGAGGAAATTATTTTCCAAACACATTTGAACCTATTAGCTAGACGTTGTATAAAAGTATGTCATTACCTGGATCCTCCTATAAGAACAAAGCACTAGTATATAATGGTAACATGCAGCAAGATCGATACTTAGGGTTTGTGTTCTTTTGATTATTTTTTCCTTGTCGATATTTGTTATATTAAAGTTATAGAATTTTTAGATGGTAATAACCTTATGAGATTATTGTTGGGTGGTTTTTACTTTTTAGCAATGTTGTAAAGCCTTGAGAATGAGATACAAGAACGAGAAGGCTTAAGAACGGAGGAGGTCGAACTAGAATCAATACAAAATACTAAAATATAATTTATAGTTATTTATATTACAATAAAATTTCTATATTTGGAAAATGAGAGCTTTTGATATTTTACTTTTTTTCTGGATCTAGCTTTATTCTTGTAATCAATTTTGAGTAAAAGAAACAGTATATTGTAAGCCAGCAAAATCGATTTAGACCTATAGAAACCAAATTAGATCAATTGAATGTTGTTCATACGGATTAAAGGAGCGACCCAACCGATTTTGTGGGAATCGAGTTAATAAGATCCAACAACTAAATCAACCCAAGTTTAAAAATATTGGTTTGTAGCAAGTGAATTAGAGCTATTAGCCTAATCATGAGTAAACGTGTCTCATTATTTGCATCATCCTATGTCAGGGTTGGTACATGTCTATACGAGGGTAAGATGCAGCAACACCAATACTTTGAGTGTGTTTTGTTTTAAAATATATATATATATTTATATATATATATATACATTTTTCGGTTTTATTCGATATTTGTTATATTAAAGCTTTCGAACTGTCAACGTCATGAAATCAATTTTAAGATGCAGTAAGTAATGAATGGGAGTTAACTAATAACAAATGGTTGCAGTTGGTAGTTAATTATTACGAAACTATCTGTTTAAGTTAATATATATATATTTTTTTTTTCATTTTCCAAAGAGGAAACTATGTTTTTTTTTTTTTTTT
>JAMXBB010000011.1:87653284-87829103 GCA_024138015.1 Lumnitzera littorea
TTTTTTTTTTTTTTTTATGATTATTAACCACCACTATTATAGACCAACCATTATTATGATCTTCTCCACCGTGACTTATAAAATCATTGGCATTTGCAACTTCTTGACAATTGCAAATTTTTTATCATATCAATATTAAAAAGAATTCCAAAAACATTTTGTATTAAACATACACGCTTGCATACAGAGGAAATTACGATCCAAAAGATACCTAAAGATAGAGAAGATGGTGTGTACCATAGAGCACCTTTAATTATCAACTATACCAAGATCCATAATCAAAGAGCAGTCCTTAATGAAGGACCTAGGTCCTTCTACTTTCCCCCCTTAGTCTTGTCTTTGTTAGACAATTTTAAAGTCATGCCCTACGTGATGTTTGTTGCTTTTCGTCGTTCATTGTCTTTTGCAATATCAGTCTTCTTTTTTTTACCTTAATTTTTTCAAATGGTCCTAAAAATATTATAAAAAAAAAAAGAGAAAAAAACCTTGAGGATCTCTTTTTAAATACCTTTAAAATAATATTAAAAAACTTTAAGATAAAAGATATTCTAAACATATTTATATGACATTTTAAAGATCTTATTGGAGTCTTTAAAACTAAAGATACTCGTCAAATTTATTGTATTATTGGATAAAATAATAAAAAATATTAAATTATAAACAATACATAAAATCAAGGGTAAAATGGTGAGAATAGGATTTCAAAAATAGGCTCTTTTAAAGATTTGAGGTTTTAAAAGGTTTTATTTTAAAGATTTGAGGCTTTAAAAAAATAAATGTAGAAAATATATATAAAGATGTATCTTAATTTAACCTTGTACCATAAAAAGGTAGGTAAATTTGATGCTTTCCCTTTTTCCCTTGCTTTTTCTTTCGCATAATTTTCAGAGCAGCAGAAAAAAGCACGATGAATGGATCTACTTTTTAATCTTGATTATCTCGGCATATGATGGTAAGACGCACCGGACAAAGTTGCAATCGTATCTCTGAGATATGTTGCGTGTCCATCTCGAGAACCGTTGGTCATGTACAAATAAACATCCTTAGAACTAGAAAATGATCGGTCCGATCTATGAATTAGGTCAAAATCAGCTCAACAGTTTACTAAAATGGCTCGGATCCGTATGTCACTTGTTTGAACAGTAGTTTGAACCATGAGACTTAGCAGGTAAGCATGGTTTAATATATTGTATTTGTCAAATCGATTGGTTCAAGTCTGGGTCGAAGGAACCGATAATTCCTACCCGAAAATTAAAAAAATTAGAGAATTTTTTTTATAAATTAAATTTAAGTATTCTCTTTAATTAAAATATAAAATAAAATTAAATATATATTATTATTTATATTTAAAAATTGATATCAAGATCAAATAATAGATACGAGTTTATTAAAAAAATTATTAAAATCTATATATTTTAATATTAATAAAAGTAAACAGTTATAGTGTAAAATATATTACTTTAACCATAAAAAAACCTTTTAGAAAAAAAAAAACCCATCAAAAAAGTTTAGAGTATAAAATATCATAAGTTTCGTACGATTTTGTTTAATTTTTGAAATAGCAACTACTTTTGTAAATTATATATTTTAATAATTTATCAAAATACAAATATATTTATAATTTAATATCCTTAAAAGTTATAAGGAATATATTTATACCATATATAAAATGACAAGTATATTATAAATATTATAGAAATGTTATTCCCTTTACAATATTAGTCCAGCTCCTGCATAAATTATATTGTTTTTTGAAGTTTCCTCTAAAATAATAAAAGAGTACAGTGAACATTACATATCACAAATCAAGTATCGTATTGATTATATTGATAAACTTTTGTTGGGATTTTAACTATAAAAAGAGGTTTACTTACTCAATTCACTAATTATGGGTATAAAGTAATAATTATGCATTATTAAAAATACAAATTATTAATATCATATCCAACAATTAATGACGTACGAATCATTAATATTAATGCCAAACAGTTAAAAGAGTGAAATAGTTAAAACTTAAAATTTTTGTGATTTATTAATAGTTTTTTTTTTCAAATAAAAAATAAAGATAAAAGAATATTTTTTTTCTCAATTATATATAAAAAAAATTAAACAATTCATAGATCGAAAACTGACCTGTTGAACCGTCGGGCCAAGTGAATTGGCTCGGAACTGACTTAAGCCAAACTGGTCTTAGTTCAAGGGGGACCAGGTCCTTGACTCAATGGGTCTAAGCCAAGTTTAACCTAACCCAAAGTCTAAAGATCCAAAATTTATAATAAAATTTAACGAATTAAAATTTTAAAATTTATATTTATACTCCTAAAATCATTGCTAAAATCCTAAGATATTCTTAAAGAACCATAGAACACGACCATTTCAAGATTTTGGAAACATTCCAATATATATATATTAGAAAAATCTATAAAAAAAAGAAAAACTATATTTTAAAAGTTTAACTCATTTATCCCGATAAAGAAAAATTGTAAAGAAGTCTTGAAGAAACCATATTTTATTGGAAACTTTAATTGGATGTGCTACTTTAAGGTGGATAAATGGGGTTGCAAGTGGGGTTCGTTTATGCTCTGAAGACTGGACTCGTGATTAAAGATGAGCTAAACTGAGAGCAACATTGTATGACCGAACTCACAACTAGCTAGAAGACTGAACTTATGATTAAAGTAGGATCGTGGACTATATTTTGATTCTCTGTCTGGTATCTACCAAGAACTAGGCTCCTGAAATATGAAAGACTTTTGCAAGTAAAATATTGACAAGTTTTTAATTGTTTATATTTTATATAGTGAATTTTAGTAAATTTTTTTTAATTTGGGTTTATATTAAAAAAATAATACTTAATTGAATAAAATCTTATTTTTTAGGTTTTAAAATGATTTATGAAAAAAATAAAGAAATAGAAATAAGTTTTATTCAAATTAGAGTTAAAGATGAGCAAATAACATTACTATATCATTTCCAGCAAGAATTTTGAGTAAAAATGAAGCGTAATCAGTGGAAAACATTACCAAAAGATATGTCCACGTCCCGAGTCACGTCACTCACAGATTTTGCAAAAATTTAAAAAGATTCATGAAGAGATAGTGTATCTAAATGATACGATCAAACTAAGTTGTGTTGTAGGCTGTGATATCCGAATTTTGTGACTCTTATATAGGACTTCTTTAGGAATTTTTGTCGGAACTATTGAGAGACTTTAAGAGCTAAACACTCACGAAAGCAAGGCATCTCAACACTCTAAGTTTCAAGGCTTTATTTATTGCTTTCATGATTTGTTTTTTGTTTTTTGTTTTTTGTTTTTCTTTTAGATCTTGTTAAAGATTTTTGCTTTATTATGAATAGCGAGTAGATCTATTGTATCTAGGTCTTGTGAAACCTAAAATTACTATTTGGCGTTGGCTTTTATTAGATCTAATGAAGATATTTAATTTTCTTGATTCAATTATGCATGCTTAATTGTTTAAACTAATATTTTCGTGGGTGTTTATCTAAAATCTAATATTGTATAGGAGAATCAAGAGAGTTCTTGTATAATTAAATTTAGACATAATTGATGAAGATTCTTGTAAGTTTAAAGATAAATTGTGAAATCTTTCCTGATCTTCATTAATATTGTACCAGAATTCGTTGTTCTTTAATGCGATCTTTAATTATACTATTGAAAAGAAATTCTAATGGGTAATCTAAAAATTAGGATTAATAGACTTAAAAAAGTTAGTAGTTTTAATAGAGAAATCCTCCAGTCAAAAAAATTAAAGACTAAATTAAATTATCTGTAGTGGAAATTGCATGTATAATTTTAAAGGAAGCAAAATCTAAGAACGACATCGAATCTTGAGTTGAATCACAATTTGATTGTTTTCTTGTTTATTTTCTTTACTAAAATATGAATTAGTTGTTAGGTTAATTCTTTGCTACAAATTAGTTAAATTTTTTAAGTCTCTTAAGCTCAAATTTTGTCAATTAGATAATAAAGACATAGTTAATATTAGTAATCATAGTCTCTATAGGATAGCATCTGTTCTTTGAACTATACCACTACATAATAAATGCACTTGCCTCCATACCAAATACTAAAATATGGTTCTGGTAATTTACAAGAAGTATTTATACATGATTCTTAGAATTGGACTATAGTTGTCATTCCTCCTATGGAACTCATTAACTATTGATTGCATGTTACTAAAAAACTTTTGCTCTCTATCTAAGTGGGGATTAAATTGATTATCTATCCATGACTCTCCTGTCTTCCCCATATGTGTCATATCCCTTCAACATAAGGTAGAAAAACTCTAATAGTTAACAAACCTTTTGATGTAGTAACCTAAAATTTATCGAAACTTTAAGGACAAGCATATTTGAGGGGGACAATGGCTAACCCTTTGGAAGTAGTTACAATAAGGGATAAAATCGTGTAGCATTGAACGTTAAAGTAAACGATACCTTGAGAGTAGTTTCAATTAGGCCATTATAAGTATTATCAAAACAATTTAGTAGTTAAAAGGGTAAGGCCCCTACTTATTGTGGCACTGAATCTATAACAAAGTTGATAAGGATGTTAGTTTTGTAAAAGGAGTAGATTATGATATCCTTTAAATAGAAGGTAGGAGAAATCTAATCATCAAAACGTAACGTACCTAAGAGTTAAGTTATCACTAAGGCTTACCATAGTGTTGAAAATAATCCTTTGAGATATTGAAGAAAGGATGATAATAAAAAAAAAGAGTAGAACTTTTAGTAGCTTCATGAAGCTATTCACCAGATATAACATACTGACGAACACAATACAACTTGGTCTCCGCTTAATATCATTCAAAAGCAAAGAGGCCAAGGTTCACTCACCATTGACCTCAAACTACTAACAAGATTAGATAAGAATATGGGGGTTATAACTTGGAGATATTTTTCTCATAAGATAGAGGAAGGAAATATTCATTAATAATAGTCTAATGATGCGACTACAAGATAAGGGGACTATTTATAATAATTCCTTACGACAATAAGAATACAAAGAAATCACAAAAGGGTAATTACCAAAGTAAATACCTAAAACATACTTAAAAGGGCAAACAAGACAAACAAGGCAAAAGGAAAAGTAGTACAATGTTAGAAAAAGATTAGGACAAGTGGCATACTACTACAAGGTCTGTACGCTAAGACAATGTTATGCTGAAACTAAGCTATTGGTGAGGTAGACAAGTTGATTGATTAGGTAGGCAGTTAGAGCTTGGCAATATAGAGGTTAGATACATGAGTTCAAACTAGGAGCTCTATACTGGGGTCCCCAACGTAAAGTATGGTTTGGCCAAGCTAATCTTGCAAAGAGTTCAACCATGGGTCGTCTTAGTACAAGAACTCATCTGAGGTCAGTTCAGTAAAAAGCTTGTATCTAACCAAACCCTGAAGACCCTTAAGTCAAACTCGGGTAAGCGGTTTGGAGGTCAATAGTCCATTAACTCTCAAGAAGTATTGAAGATTCACCATCAAATCTTGGTGGAATTGTAAGCCCCAAAGTTAAGCCAGGTAACCATAGGATTGAGCCTAGAACCCAAGGTTTAGGGGGATCGGTAAAAATGACCCCGTAAACTTAAATTTAAGAAAATAAATAGTAAAATAGGAGACTATAAAATTTTCAAATTTTAAGCATAATAATTGCTAATTACCGAAAAGGCAAAAAGTGTAATATAATAACTAAAAAATTATTAGAGATAGATTATATGTATACTAAAAATTTTAGAATGACCAAAATAATACTTAGGAATGTTCACGTATACCCTACATGTATTTACGTGTAGATAAAAATACGCGTAATTACTGAAATTGGTCGAAAACTAAGCAAATAATTAAAGAAAAATATAAAATAATTATGGAAAAATAAGAAAAAATCAGAAGATGATAAGATGAATCAAGATAAGGTCGTGGCAGGTTCAAATCAGAAAAAGAAAAATTATCCAATAAGAATTGGACAAACAAAAAGCCAAAAATCAAGGAAAGTTGACAAAATCTTGTCAAATTAATGCATAATAATTACAAAAAATGTCTATAAATAGCAAGAAAAATCCAGGAACTCATTTGGACAGTTAGAAATCAGAGAAAATTAGGGAGAGTCGAAAATTCGAGAGAAAATCCAGAAAATAAAAAAAATAAGAAAAACTGTGCAGTTAGGGGTTTTAAAGGGAACCCACACCAAACGAGGAGCTGGGAGTGGACGGCCACCACCACCACACGGTGGTGGCAGCGCCCAGGCCGGCTGACAAGGCCACGGCGGCCCGCGGTGGCCGGAGCCACCTGAACCGGTGAGTCCAAATTCCAGCCCAATTCTTGTATAATTTTGTAAAATTAGTTATTTTGCCCAGAAAATTATGAAACTTGTTATTCTGAGGTTTTATTGTATGTAGTTTATAGGAAAAATATTATTTTGATAAAATTATATCCCGTAATATATGGCCCCTAAGAAATCGTGCAAAACCGAGCACATTTCGGTTTAGAAATAAATGACCTTAGGAGTGTAGTTTCAAGCCCAAAATTTTTGTGTAGATTACTCAGATGATATAGAACAGTGCTATGAAGCCCTTTTTCAAAAATTAATTTTCGAAATTTTTAGATAATTTTTAGGTCCTAAAATGAGGCATAAAATGGGTAATTTAGGATTTATTAAGTAATTAAATTATTAATTTCTGAATTAATGAATAAGTAGATGTTTTAGGGTGTTAAGATCTGATGGAGTATGATACTTATAGCATTTAGGGTATTAGATGTAATTATTAGGTTAATTATGTAATAAATGAGTAATAGGAAAAAATAGTTAATTTTGTAAATTAGGGAAATTTGGAGTAAAATCTGATTTAGGATGGATTTAGACATTTTGAAATAATAATTGGTGTTTAGAGATGGTAATTAGGGTAATAGAAATATTAGAAATGCATTATGTGCATAATATGCAATAATGCATAATGTGTAATTTTTGAAAATATAATAAATAGAAAATATTATAATAAAAATTGATATTTTAAGAATAATAAAAATGCACAATAAATCTGATAGGAAACTTGAATTTATGGAATTATATGAAAAATGTAAAAATTTATCACATTAGGAGTGAATTCGGTACACTAATATGAATTTAAGTGTACCGAGTAAAATAAACACTGACAAAGGGTAATGATGGTATTTAGGTTATCGGGAAATAATGTGATTAGTTTCACATTATGGGTTGAAACTAATTTCTAGGGTTGGAATATAAAACGCTACTTAAAAATCGAACTAAAAACCTGGTTTAGAAATCGATGCAAAAACCGAACCTGAACCTAACCCCAAACCTAGAATAATTGTAAAAGACTTAATATCTAGATAATTAGGCATATTAATCCTTAAACAAAACCTAACAAGAAGCATTATAGGATAAAACGAACCTATAACAGTTATATGAAAAGCTGAAACCACATTCGTGTTATAGGGATAACCGGCGATGGCCTGAGCAAATCGGACCTCGAGTGAGTGAGCGAGGAGTCGAGGTAAGTTGGCATTAATACGTTGCTGTATTTTGGGAGGCTTAAGATTATGCTTGGTTGTGCTTGTTAGATAGTTGAATGTATGCATGTGCTTGATTATGGGTGATGCTATGATTCTGTTTGTTGCTTTGCACATATTATATGAATTGTATGAAATGATCGATCACCCTAAACTGGACTTAATTAAATATACGACCAGTAATCATAATCGAACATGCATGGCAACCCGTTAGGGGATTTAGGACTCTTCGGCCAAATACCGACCCCTTCGGAAGGGATAGCGCAGGATTGAAAAATGGTTCCTTCTTCATCCTCAGTCGAACTAAGTGACAGGAGAGGAGGTCGCGGCGGGGGTGAAGACAGTGGTTCGAAGGTAGTCGCGGGAGGAGCAAGGTCTCCATTACACAAGCCTGGGTTTGGTCGTGAGCTGTTGCATTAATGGTAACTCCTCAACCCGGATTAAAGCGGGCGCAATTTCTCTAATCTCACAACGGGCCGGACAACGTCGTGCGATGGCATTTGCTTGCACATGCATTGCACCTAATAAGTGCTTGAAAACCTTGTTGTGTGTATGGTGTAGTTTTAAGTCCTCCGTCCTAACTTACTGAGCTGTGGTTGCTCACATCCCTATAAACGTCGTGCAGGTGCTGGCTAAGAAGCGGATTCTAATTACTCTGAAGCTAGCAACTGCTGGATCCTGGGGAGTGAGGAAAAACATGTGAAGAATAAATATATTTTTAAGATTTAAGCTTTTACTTTAGAACTTCTCATTTTTGAATAATGTAATAACTAGGAAATATATTACGGAGAAATCTTGTAAACCTTAATTGTAATAACTGTATTATAATATATATATCTTTCCTCACTTTCTTAGAGAAATGATTTATTTAAATTATAAACCGTTTCCTTCAAAGCGGGTTAGTCGTGGATGCCTTGTATAGATCAAGTCTAAGATAGCGGTTGTAAGGTCAACTTCTATCTTAGGATGGTTTACACGGCGGGGGTTGTTACGACTCTACCGCTTCGGGGCGTAACAGGAATTCCTCTTCAAGTACATGGGGTGTTAAGTCAACGACATTAAAGGTTAACAATATTCTATACCCCTCGAACAATTCTAGTTCATAGGTATTATCATTAGAGACCACCCAATCTAGGCGAAAGCTTACTCCTCCTCTTAATAGGGAATCTCTCCTTACTGGTATGAATCCAACAAGTTCTTTCGGGTGGTATATGATCTTCTTCCAACCTTTGTTGCCTTGCTCTCGCTATTAAGCCACTATCTTAGCTAACTGCTCGATAACCTTTTAGTGCAACTACTGGAACTCTTCGACGCAGTACAGTCCAAATTGTCTCTCTTTGCTTATGGTTAGGTTCGTGATCATATCCAAGGGTAAGTTTAGGTTAAGCCTGTTAACAATCTAAAAGGGTGATTTTCCTATCGAGCTATGGGTAAAACGATTGTAAGCAAACTCAATGATGGACATGCTTAAATCCCAATCAGGCAGAGTCTTTCTAATAATAGCTTGTAGTAAACTTCCAATCGTCCAATTCGCAACTTTAGTTTGGTTATCCATTTGAAGGTAGCAGGAAGTACTGAATATTAGCTTAGTGCCTAGCCTCTTCCATGAGGTTCACTAAAAGAAGCTCGTAAATTTTGTGTCTCAATCTGAAACAATGCTTCTTAGGACTCCATAAAGTAGCATAATCTCTTTTTATAATCTCTTGTAAAAAGAGATTAACAATATATAAAGCATCTTTAGTTTTGTGATAGGGAATTAAGTGACTCATTTTGCTAAACCGATCAACTAATACCTAGCATGGTTCCAAACTGTTCATGGTAGCCTAATAAGAGTAAATTACTCCACTTTTTCGGTTCATTTTTTAAGTTCTTAATACTTAATTGTGTAATGTATTAATTTTAGATGAATCGAGAGCAAGGAAATAAAGTGTACACAAAAACAATAAATTTTAAAGCAATCATAGCCATGAGGAGAAGAAAACCTTGAAGTAAAATCAAGATATACTCCATCATGGGCACTATAATGAAAGATTGGAATGGCCAGCACTAATTATGTCCCCCATTATCAGCGTAAAGGAGGAAGTTCTTTTGATCCCTCTATTAATCATGGCCATGATTGATTATTAAGAGGATGATCAATCCCTTGATCACAGACGTAATGAGATGTGATACAGCGACGAGAAGTTCATGTCCATGGTCACAACCATAATTAGTGTAGATTTTTATTTTTCAAGACTATTACACCTCGAGTCACGGGCGTAATGAGAGTGAACATGATTATTCTTCTTTAACTTTTTCACACAAACTAGTATATAGAATAGGTCTTAACACTAAGGGATGTTTTGAAGTAGTATATTTTAAGTCTTTCGATGAGAAAAATATATATATACCATAATTTTCAAACAAGAGAACATCAAAGCCAACATCATCAAGAAATACAACAGATGATCAGAATCAACACCATTAAATTCTTAGTGTAATTATGATGTAAACGTGAATTTGTATATTATTCTTTACCAAATTCAAGAGAATTATGAAGAATCCAACGTCTATATATTGTTATACCACGATTCTTCAAGTTAATCAAAAAGGGTTTCCCTCTTATCTTTTCTTCCATGTTACGTTTTATTTCGTTTTCCCTATTTCTCTATGTTCATTCTTTTTCTATCATGTATAAGTAACAATTTAGGGTTTACGAAGTCATTTTAATATGAACTACTTTGATTTGTTGTTTATCCCAACAATTACAAATTTCTGGTGATTAAAACTTCATATGAGTTGAGATAGTATAATGCATGACACAATCTTGTAGTAAATCTCAATTGAATACATTGAGAAATGATTCCACTGAATAGATCTTAGTCACTAAAATGAATTAATCCTGCTAATAGAGATATTATTAAAAAATTTGCTACATGTTCTATGGAATTCAAAGATATTAGTAAACTTTTCATGCAATCTTGACTTATCTATTCTTTTAGAAAAGATTCTAAGGAATGCAATCAGGATTAGAATCGAGCAATTCTGAGAAAAATACTCATAAATAGAGAATTCCTACATATGAGTAATTGTTAAAATAGATAGTTTATAATTCGTGTTAATATGATGAAGCAAACTTGCTTGGTAATTTATTGTTTTCATGTTATAATCTTGTTTGTTGTATTTTCTTGGTGTAATAGTAGAATTAGTATAACTTAGTTGTAGAAATTAGTTTAATTACTTTGTTTGATCATTTAGTGAGGAAGAATGATCGATACTGGTGTTTAAATATGTTCCCAGTTGAGATAATCATATACTTATCTGCACTAACAAACGATAGGCACACTTACCTATTTAACTGAATAAAGGATAAAATATAGGATTTTAAATTGTAAGATACAGTAGCTCCATTTAGAGGCAATCAAGTTTTTTTAGCATCGTTGCTGAGAACGACATCATCATTAGGAAACTTAGGATTCCTATTCTTTTAGCATTTGTTTTCTTTTCTTTCATTATTAGTTTATTTAGAATCCTCGTGTTCATATCGGCTTATTTGCTGATTTTCAAATTATGACCTAGAGCAACACGACTAATCTAGCTAACTTTAATCCTAAACCCGAGAGAACACTTAGAAGTAACTCGAACAAAGTTTAAAAATATTTTGAGAAGCAAGCATTTGGCAGTAAGGAATTAAGAGTATGTAAACCATTGAGAATTAGAGTAGAGACATCAAAGTCATCCAAAATGAATAATCAAAACCAAAACTTTGAGCTACCATTAAGGAACCAATTCATGAACCTAGAAGATGATATCCAAAGAGTTTCACCATTGAATTTGGTCCCACCTCTTGACGGAAATCGGAATGTTATATAAGTGAGGAACAACCCAAGAGTAAATCTGCCTATAGCTCCGAAGATAATGTTGGATTATTGTAGGCCCAACATAGATGGGCTTAGTACCAGCATTGCTCAGCCTAGAGTTCAAGTGAATACTTTTTAGATTAAGCCAAGTGTTATTTAGATGATCCAACAGTGTATCTAGTTTAATGGATTCAGTGATGAAAATCCCAACAACCATTTGTAGCAATTTGTGATACCTTCAAGATTGATGGAGTTTCAAATGATGCTATTGACCTTAAGCTATTTCCGTTCTCATTGAAGTCCAATGCCAAGCAATGGCTTAACTCTATGCCAAGGAATTCCATCAATACCTGACAAGAGATAGCTGAGCTATTCATGAGAAAAAAATTCCCACCCTCAAGAACGGCTAAGCTAAGGGTGGATATCTCTTCTTTTGGTCAGATGGATTTAGAGACACTGTATTAAGCATGGGAGAGATGGAAGGATTTGTTGAGGAAGTGCCCCTATCATGAGCTTCCAAATTGGCACCAAGTTCAAACCTTCTATAATAGTTTGAACTATGCAACCAAGCAACCCATTGATGCAACTGCTAAAGGAAACCTAAACCATAAGTCATCGGAGCAATGCATCCAATTATTTGAAGATACAGCTAATAACCATTATCAATGGTCATCTACAAGAGGAAGAGAAAGAAGGCCAGCAAGAAAACATGAGTTGGATGCTACTTCCGCTTTAGCACATAAGGTGGAGGTGTTGACAAGGAAGCTTAATAGTCTAGTAATGGGCCAAAACAAAGCTTTAGCAGTTTCAGATTCAGAGTTGGCAAAGTTCATCAGAAATTAATCAAGTGGAACAGGTTAACTATATGGGGAAGCCGATCAAACCAAGGAATGATCCTTTCAGCAACACATACAATCTAGGTTGGAGGAATCATCCTAATTTCAAATGAAGCAACAACAGCGATAAAAGCTACAATATGCAACCTCTTAGATTTCAGAGACAAGTATCTCCCCCTCAGAATAAGCCGATGTCCATTGAGGAAATGTTAGCCCAGTACATCAAGACCTCTGAGAATCATCACCAAGCTACAAAAGCAGCCTTAAGAAATCAAGAAACATCAATACACAAATTAGAGAATCAGCTTAGGCAGATTTCTAGGATGTTGTCTGATAGAGCTCCTAGGTCATTACCAGGTAACACTGAAACGAACCCTAAGGAGCATATTAAGGCTATAACTCTTAGAAGTGGTAAGGAGTTACAAACTCCAGAGAAGGTTTAGGAAAAGAGGAAAGAAGTCGAGGCTAGGGTTGAGGAGTAAGTAGTGAAAAATGCGTCACCAAAAGAGGAGGCCTTACTTGTAGCACTAAAAGAGTATAAGTCACCTTTGCCATACCCCTTTAAACTAAGGAAGCACAAGGATGATGAGCACTATAAGAAGTTCTTGGAACTCTTTAAACAGTTATACAGCAACCTTCCTTTGGTGGAAGTCTTGAGTCAAATGCCTAAGTATGCAAAATTCTTGAAGGAGCTTCTTTCAAACAAGAGGAAATTGGAGGAACTTTCCAATGTTACCCTAGGTAGAGAGTGCTTTGCAATTCTGTTGAACAAGTTGCCTAGGAAACTCAAAGATCTCGATAGCTTCATCATTCCATGTTTGATTAGAGACCTCCCGGTAGAGAAGGCATTGGCAGATCTTAGAGCTAGCATCAAAAGAATACCCTATAGTTTGTTTAAGAGATTAAATTTGGGAGAGTCCAAAAGCACGAGAACGAGCATCCAGTTAATAAATAAATCTATATGGTTTCCAAGAGGAGCCGTAGAAGATGTTTTGGTAAATGTACATGACTTTATTTTTCCTATAGATTTTGTAGTGTTGGACATGGACGAGGACATAAAAGTTCCACTCATTTTGGGAAGACCATTCTTAGCAACTGCTGGTGCTGTGATTGATGTCATGGATGGGAAGCTAGTCCTTCGGGTTGGAAGTGAGGAGATGGTGATTAGAATGCCCGATGTCTTTAAGAAATCAATGAGCGGTGATGATGAATGCTTTACTATTGATTCTTTTGATTTCACCATTTTTGAGTTTTTGTAGGATGTTTTGAGTAAGGATCCTTTGGAGTCATACTTGATAAGAGGAAACGGGTATGATGGAGTCAATGAGGTGAAAGAAGTGATCGCTCAGTTAGAGGTGTACGCTGAACAATTGAAGGATTTCAAGGTTAAGGAGATTAACTGGAATAATATTACTCATTTGAAGCCATTAGTTGAGGAGCCCCCTGACTTAGAAATGAAACAATTGCCCTGTTACTTAGAGTATGGCTTTTTGGCTGAGGATTCTAAGCTGCCGATAATCATATCATCAGGGCTTAACTCTTGCCAAAAAGAGAAACTCTTATCTATTTTAAAAGAATATAAGAGGGCAATTGCATGGAAGATATCGAACATTAAGGGAATTAATCCCTCCTTTTGCACCCACAAATCTTGATGGAGGACGGATTTAAATCGGTGGTGTAACCTCAAAGGAGGTTAAATCCTAATATGAAGGATATAGTCAAGAAGGAGGTAGTAAAGTTAATGAATGTAGGGCTCATTTACCTGATTTCAAATAGTTCGTGGGTAAGTTCGATTTAAGGAGTTTCGAAGAAGGGCGGCATGATGGTAGTACCAAATGAGAGAAATGAGTTGATACCGATACATATTATGACTAGTTGGAGAGTATACATTGATTACAAGAAACTCAATGATGCCATAAGGAAAGACCACTTCCCACTACCCTTCATTGATCAAATGTTGGAGAGATTAGTGGGTCATGAGTAATATTGTTTTCTAAATGGGATATCTAGTTATTTTCAAATTTTGATAGCACTAGAAGACCAAGAGAAAACTATCTTTACTTGCTCCTATGATACTTTTGCATATCATAGGATGCCATTTAGACTTTGTAACACACTAGCTACTTTCCAGTATTATATGATGGCTATTTTTGGGGATTTAGTAGAGGATGTGATGGAAATCTTTATAGATGATTTTTTCGTGTTTGGTGACATGTTTGATGGATGCCTTGCAAATTTGAAAAGGGTGCTGCAGAGATGTAAGGAGACGAATTTGGTGCTCAATTGGTAGAAATGTTATTTTATGATATAGCAAGGCATTATCTTAAGACACAAGATATCAAACAAGGGAATTGATGTCAATAAGGCTAAAGTAAAGGTAATATCAAAGTTACCACCACCATCATCTGTGAAGGGTATGAGAAGAATGTGCTGTTTGACAAAGATTCTATCAACGATTCATTAAAAACTTCTTTAAAATAGCTAGGCCATTGACAAAGCTCATTAAGAAAGATGTGCCATTTGATTTCAGCGCCAGTTATTTGGAGGCTTTTAATGTTTTGAAGAAAAAATTAACCAATGCTCTTATCATAATAATGCTAAATTGGAACATGCCATTTGAATTGATGTATGATGCAAGTGATTTAGCAGTAAGAGCGGTATTGGGGCAGAGAAAAGACAAACACTTTCAGCCGATATATTATACCAGTAAGACACTTACTCTGACTTAAGCGAATTATACCACAATTGAGAAGGAATTGTTAGCAACTGTCTTTGCCTTTGATAAGTTTCAACCCTACCTCATTCTCTCGAAAGTGATTATCTACACAGATCACTCGACTTTAAGGTACCTTCTATCTAAATCCAATGCAAAACTACAGTTGATTCGTTAGGTGTTGTTACTTCAGGAGTTTGATTTAAAGATAAGGGACAAGAAGGGGGTCGAAATTTTAGCTACAGATCACTTGTTTAGGTTAGATAATCTACATCTAGAGGAATTAAATGAAGATGACATCAATGATAAATTTCCAAAAGAAAGCTTGTTTGCTCTTTACATAGATGAGATCCATAACATTATATGGTTTGTTGATATAGTAAACTATTTGGTGAGAAAGGTTCTGCCTTAAGACTTAGATCACCAAAAGAAGAAGAAGAAGTTTTCTCATATTTAAAACATTACTTCTGGGAAGATCCTTTTCTTTATAGAGTTTGTGTTGACCAGATTATCCAATGTTGTGTATCACATAAAGAAGGGCAGAGGATCTTGTTTCATTGTCACAATGGTCCAATTGGTGGTCACTATAGCGTAAACAAGACAACTCAAAAGGTATTGGATGCTAGTTTTTTTACTAGCTAAGTATATTTCGGGATGCTCATGATTATGTTGTGGCTTGCGATAGTTGTCAAAGAACTAGAAATGTCTCCAAGAGGGATGAAATGCCACAAAAAATACATCTTAGAATGTGAAGTTTTTTACATTTGGGAAATAGATTTCATGGGTCCATTCCCTAGTTCTTATGGTAACAAGTATATTTTAGTTGCAGTAGATTACATGTCAAAGTGAGTTGAAGCTCAGGCTTTACCAACAAATGATACTAGGGTGGTAGCAAGATTCTTAAGAAAGTTATTTTTCAAATTTGGGGCACCCCAAGCATTGATAAGTGATAGGGGAACCCATTTTTGCAATAATCAGATTAAACAAGTCCTTAAGAGATATGGGCTACACCATGAGATAGCCACTCCTTACCATCCACAAACAAGTAATCAAGTGGAAGTATCTAATAGGAACTTGAAAAGGATTTTAGAGAAGACAATAGTACATAACAGAAAAGATTGGGCTAAGAAGCTAGATGACGCTTTATAGGCATACCAGACTACTTACAAAACTCCATTAGGTACTACACTTTACTAATTGGTCTATGGTAAAGCTTACCATTTACCGATGGAGTTTGAGCATAAGGCTTACTAAGCTTTGAGGACCGCAAATTTGATTATGAAGTAGCTGGTAGACTTAGGCATCTCTAACTTGGTGAATTACATGAGTAGCGTTGGATAACCTATTAGAACAATAGAATGTACAAGGAATGAGCCAAAAATTTACATGATCCTAAGATTAAGCACTCCAAGCAATTCAAGGAAGGTGACCTGGTACTTTTGTACAACTCTTAGCTTAATTTATTCCCTAAAAAACTTAAGTCTAGGTGGTCAGGTCCATTCTTAGTGAAGAAAGTGTTTCCATATGAGGCGATAAAAGTTGAGCATCTAGAAAAAGGGACATTTAAGGTTAATAAGCAATGGTTGAAGTTATACCATGGAGAAGCTGATTAGAATGAAGATAGGGAGGAGTTAAAACTTCTCTAATTCAAGGAATGAAGCCAAATTCTCCGGAAACATCAAGCTTAAGACATTAAACAAGCATGTATCCTTTAATTAAATTTACTTACTTGTGTTTAATTTATCACTTTGATGTTGTTAAGTTTAAATTATTTGTTGTTGTTCTTGTTATTTGTTTGGTTTGATTTGAGTGTATTTGTTTATTATTTGAGCCAAAAAGAAAGGAAACATTGAGTGGAAGTCATAGCAATTCAAAGGAAAGAAAAGAATTTCACTTAGTGTAGGGACATAGATGGAGTATAAAAGGCCAATATGCATCATGGTCATGATAAAAGGTAAGTATTTAATTTTTTTTTAAGCACAACATTGATCATGAAATCAATCACAGGCGTGATATATTAATAGGGCTAATCTACCTATTCATCACAGCCGTGATCACTTCCCTAGCAGATTTCACATCCTTCTTCACGGCCATGATGTCACGTCCCAAAGTAGCAAAGTCGTAACAGTCTCACCGTGAAACCATTCTAAGATAGAAGCTAGCCTTACAACTGCTATCCTAGACCTGATCTATATAAGGCATTCACGACTAACTCGCTTTAAAATAAACAGTTCATAATTTAAATAAGTCATTTACCTAAGAAAGTAAGGATATATATATATATATATATATACACACACACTAGAATTCAGTTATTATAATTAATGTTTGCAATATTTCACCATAATCTATTTCTTAGTTAATATATTATTCAAAAATGAAAAATTCTAAAATAAGAGCTTAGACCTTAAAAATTTATGTCTGTTCTTCAAATGTTTTTCTTCATTCCCTAGGATCCAGCAATTGCAAGCTTCAGAGTAGTTATAAGCTGTTTCTTAGCTAGCACTTGCAACGATGTTTATAGGGATGTAAGCAACCATCGCTCAATAAGTCAGATAGAAGACTTAAAACTATACCACAAACACAAACAAAGTTATCAAATAATTTATTAGGTACAATGCATGTTCAAGTAAACGTCATCGCACGATATTGTCCAGCCCATCGCGAGATTAGAGAAATTACACCCACTCTAATCTGGGTTGAGGAGTTGCCGTTAATGCAACAGCTCATGACCAAACTCAAGCTTGTGCAATGGAGACACTGCTCCTCATGCGACTACCTTCAAACTATTAACTTCATCCTTACCGTGACCTCCCCACTTATTACTTAATTCAACTAAGGATAAAGAAGAGACCCATTATACTATTTAGCACTATCCTTTTTGAAGAGGTTAGTATTTAGCCGAAAAATCTTAAGTTTCCCCTAATGGGTTGCTATGCAGGTCCGATTTATAGTTACAAGTCATATCTTTGATAAGTCCAATTTAGAGTGATCAATTATCTCATACAATATAAACTAGAACAATAAACAAAATCATAGCACCACACAACCAACTATTTAACAAGCACATGCACACAACCAACTATCTAATAAGCACAACCAAGTATAATCCTAAGCCTCCAACATACAGCAACGTATTAATTCGAACTTACTTGGACTCTTTGCTTGCTCACTTGAGGTTCGACTCACTCAGGCTATTACCGATCATCCCTATAATACTAACGTTGTCTCAATTTTCATATAACTGTTATAGATTAGTTTTTATCCTATAACAATTATTTTTATTTTTTTTTTAGGGTTTAATATGTCCAATTATCTAGGTTCTCAAATCTTTTACAATTATTTTGGGTTTAGGGCTAGGGTCGAGTTCAGTTTCCATATCGATTTCTAAATTAGGTTCTAGTTCGATTTCTAAATCAGTATACATGAACTCTAGAAATATATTTCAACCCATAATGTGAAATTAATGACATTACTTCTAAATATCCTAAATACCATAATTACCCCTACTCAGTATTTTATTCTATCCGATACACTTAAATTCTTATTAGTGTATCAAATTTGCTCCCGATGTGAAAAATTTTTACATTCTTCATATAATTACCTAAATTTAAGTTTCCCATTAGATTTATTATATATTCCTATTATTTATATGATATCAATTTTTATCATAATATCTTCTATTTATTACATTTCCAATAATTACATATTATGTATTATCACCTGTTATGTATATAATACACATCTAATATTTCTATCACTTTAATTACCACCTCCCAACATCAATTAACATTTCAAAATCTATAAATTCATCCCAAATTATATTTTACACCTAATTATCCTAATTTATAAAATTAACCTAAAATTTACTATTTTCCCCTATTACTTATTTACTACATAATTACCCTAATAATTATATCTGACACCCTAAAGGATACAAGTATCATACTTCATCAGATTTGAACATTTTAAAACGTATAATGATTTACTAAATCAGTAATTAATCATTTAATTAGTTAATTAACAAAAAATAACACATTTTATGCATCATTTTAAGGCCTAAAAATTATCTAAAAACTTCAAAAATTCATTTTTGAAAAAGGGCTTCATGAAACTATTCTATATCACCTAAGTAGTCTACACAAAAATTTTGAGCTTAAAACTACACTCTTAAGGTCATTTGTTTCTAATCCTAAACATGCTCAATTTTATTCAATTTCTTAAGCACCCTATATTTACAAACGTGATTAAACTTAATCACTATTTTTTCCTAAATCTACATACAATTAAACATTATAATAACAAATTTTATAATTTTCTAAGCAAAATTAGTAATTTTAATAAATTTTGCAAAATCAAGCTGGAATTAAACTCACTTAGCTATTGGGATTCCAACCACCAGCGGCGGCCCTAAGGGTGTCAGCCAAGTTGGGCGGTAATGGTGGACTGGTATGGTGGCGGCCATTCGTTTCCAAGTGGTTATCGGATGTGGGTTTCCTTCGAAAGTCGTAATTGCACAGATTTTTTATAATTTTTTGTAAAATCCTAATTTACTCTCAATTTTGCCTCTCTCTAATTTTCTATAATTTCATACATCCAAAATGAGCTTTGAAAATTTTAGAGTATTTATAGAGGTCTTGGTGAATTATTGTACATTAATTAGACAAGATAATTGCCTTATCTTTTCTTTTTTTTCACTTTCTATTTGTTGTATTTTAATTGGTTGATTTTGTTACTTCAATTCCAGATTGCCACGACCACTTTCTAGCATTTTTCTTATTTTTCTGATTTTTCTTTATTTTTTCTTAATTAATTATGAATTTTCTTTAATTATTTTAGTACATTTCGCGTATTTTAAGTAATTACATGTATTTCTACCTACATATAAATTCATATATAGTACAAATAAATATTCTTAAATATTATTTAGGTTATTTTATGACTTTTAGTGTGTATATAATTTATCTCTAGTGATTCATTAATTATCATAATACATTTTACGCATTTTCAATAAATAACGAATAATATACTTAAAGTTTGAAAATTTTATATTCTTTTAATTTATTACCTATTTTCTTAAATTCAAACTTACGGGATCATTTTTACTAATATTTCTAATTTTACTTTATAATTTAGGCTCGATCGGATCCTTTAGTCAATTACCCTAAATCCTACGAGCTAAACTTCAAGTAACTGATTGTGGGTCTTATACACAAAGAAAAGTTACACTTGAATTTCTTTGCATAATACTAATCATAGTTTCATTCACGCCCATGACTAGTGAAGGGTGTAGGTCGTTATAGTTCAATAATCTTAGGTACAATGTTAATCACGGGAGTCATGATGCTCATGATTAAGCTTAAAAAACGCATCATGCCTCATGTCACGGCGATGATCATGTCCTTAACATCCCACTATACAAGAAATTTCCCTTTCTCTCTCCTCATTTCTCATACATTTTAAAACTCCACTCATGATAACACTCATCACACTGGTTTCTTAAGAAAATTCATCACCATTTTCTCAACATCAACCCATATTCCAACCACTTCTAACACTTGTACTCTCATTTTCATCCCCACTACACTCTTCTAAGGTATGATCTTTCCCTTTTTTCTTCAATTTTTCAATAATGACATAGATTTGGTTCGTGTAACTTTAGGGTTTGTATATGTGTGTTCACTATGATTTGTAAATGTGTTGTGATCGTACTCGTAGTTGTGTTTATGTAATAATTAGACTTTGATTTGCATGACTTGTTGCTAAAATTTGGACTGCCAAGCTTAAACCCTAATTTCCATTGATGATTACCAAATTAGGAATTTCTGCAAATTAAGTCTAATTTGATGATTTAGTCTTGTCGTAGTAATTAAGTATTATGTAAGACTGTATGCTAGTTGGTCTTCTATATATTGAAATGTTGTATGGCATTTAGGAATTGGATTGTGTGTATGTGTTGATGTTGTAAATTAGAATGTTTTATAGTCAAGGGGAGATACAAATCCTTAATGAAGTTTGGGTTATAAGTTGAGTTTGTTATGAATTCATTTGTGTAATTCGTACTTGACAATAGGCTAAGGTTGATCATGTTTAGTTTGTAGATAGTTTATATTTGGAAAATGGAGGAAGTTGGAATGACTATGCTTGGTTTAAATTGCCCTCAAATTGCAAATGAATTTTGCTTTTCTTGAACTAACGCGGATGTTTGCAAATGGCACCTAAGAAATCATCAACAACTTCTCAACACAAGAGACTTAGAGTTGATCATTCTCCTTTTCCCCCTCCTAGAGGATCCGATACAACAAGTTCAAGTAAGGCAGATGCTCCACTAGCAAGTATGATTGTGGACCAGAAAGAGAGATTCAAGGAATTTGCCACCAAAAAGATAATCAAGAGACATTATGTTATAGACTAGGATGTGTTAGGAGAGTATGGGTTGAAGATAACCATGCAGAGGTTGTTGGGAAATTGGCTATGGTTGAATTTATTTACGGTTCAAGAGAAAACCTACAAACAAACAATATTAGCCTTCGTCTCATCATTCAAAATTAAGTATGAGTACATTAGGTCAAAAATGGGCAATGAGGTGGAGTTCTTTGCCTTTAAAAGAACTCATATTTTTTATATGTTGACTTCTATACGTACTATGGGATTATATACCTGAACAGAGCTAAAGGATGATGAGTTTATAGATTTACCAGTGAGTCTTCCCCAAGGAACTTCAATGAATGAATTTTGAAGAGAAATATCAAATGAGAATAGTTTCAAGGTGAGCAAGTGAAAGCCTCAACCTTGAAGAAAAATAGTGCTCAAGTTTTCCACTACATCCTTATTAAGACAATTTATGGAAAGCATAAGAGTCCTAGGGCAATAAGGGAACATGACTTACTACCCTTGTATGGTATACTTAAGAGATATTTGGTGAATGTAGGAATCCTCACGGTATCTGGAATTCGCCAGTAAACATTTGATAAGAGCAAGGGTATTTTTGTTGGAGAACTGATTATAAGAATTCTCAGGAATTTGAGATTGTAACCTACTAGTGACAAGCTAAAAGGCTCTTGTGCTGATCTAGAATCGCTTCCAAGAACCCCTTTCAATCAATGGGGTATTGTAAGAGTCTTTGATCTTAACTTAGACAGTGAGGACCCTGGTTCTCCAAATTTCATGCCAACTACAATAAGCATCTTGGTTAACAATTTGAAGTGATTGGAAACTAAAGTAGCTGAGATTAAAGAAGCTCAAAAGGGAATTGTTGAACTTTTGAAAAACATTTCCACAAAAATAAGCACGGCCATTCCCTTTTGTTTCACATCCTCAAACCTAAGAGGATGCGGGTTTAAGTCAACCTCCGGTTCCCCCATCAGCAAGTGCTCAACAAGAAGAAGAACATAATGGGTCAGAAGAAGAAGACTCTGGTGATGAGGAGGAAAGGTTTGAAGAAGAAGAAAGTGATGATGAGGAAGAAACTCAAGGAACCTAATAATAAGTAACAGAACAAGGGGCTGGGAATCAAAGTAAAGAAGAATCATTTAGGGAGGACGATGACGGCTTAGATGAAGAGATAGAAGCCGAGGATGACTGGCTTATTTTTTTTCTTTTGTTTTATTTTGTTTATTTTTAGACTTATTCCTACTTAAGAGCTTAACCTCAATGATGTATTCTTAATAGAGACTCTAATATTATGTGTTCATTATGTTTTGTTTTTGTCTTGTCTTAATGGTTAGGTCTCTCTTTTGTTGTTCAATTTTTCATCGTGTTTGAAAGATGTACTATCTAATAGTTTACGGCTCATTACATTGGTCAAACTTGATATATCAGGGAAGTCATGTTCTCATTGTTTTTTTTTTTTCATCTTTCTAGTTTTTTTTTTCTATGCCTATTCTATGTTTATTTTTATCAAACATTGAGGACAATGTCTCTCTCTATGTATGGGGAAGGGTTAAACCCGTTTATCAAAAGTCTCCCGTTTAAGCATTTTGTTTGTTTTGAAGTTATGAGTTGACTGAATAAATTGTCAATCTGGCAAAATAACAACTAATTTTGTACCTTGACTCACCTCTTATGGACTTAGTGTACATGATCAAAATTATAGGATCAAATTTAAGTGAAGCAAACTTACTTATCATTTAATGAATAAATTTAGAGGTTAGAAGTAAATCGAAGTCTTTAGTATAAGGTTAAATGGTTGTGCTTCTAAATTTACTAAGTAATATATCTACTTATCGGTTACTTTTAGAGCTTATTTAATCTTGAATGAAAAGGGCAAATGAAATAATTCATTTGTTGATACTTCTTGAGAATCTCTTCAAAATAAAGTAAATCAAAGTGTTTAAGGATGGAGTTAGTAAGGGCAAGCTTTAGTCCCTCAGAAGAATAAAGTCTGACCCAGCTACTAAATTTTGTTTTTATAACTTTGCAATGAGGATATATAGGGATTGAGTTAATAAGAGCAGGTTTTGATCCCTTAGAAGAGCAAAATCTAACTTCGTTGTTAATCTTCGGTCTTTATCTTTCTAAAAAAAAAAAAAAAGAAAGAAATAAAAAAAAGAAAAAAAAGAAATGAAAAATAGAAAATACAACATGTAAAGTTATCTTTAGAGAGATTCAATAAAAGAAGTAGAAATACAAGAAAAAAAATGGATGTAATGTACTTTTCTTCTAAATTAATGTTCTTAAAAAGTAATTAAAGGGTTTTTATACACTTATGAAAGTGAATGAAGTATAACTAATTTTCTTTTATTCTATTTGACTTTGTGTTCGCTTTATAACTTTGGAAGATATCATTAAATAGTAAAGGTGCAGTTTGTTTTACTTGGATTAGTGTTAGAATATTGATTGGTGTACTCTGAGAAGACAATGTGGTAGGTACAAAGTTAAGGCACTATAAATGTTTTGTCAAATATGTAATCAAAAAAGGTTGTTGAGTTCATTAATTGATTTTGAGTGTCTGTTGGAGGACAAGCAAAACTTAAGTGTAGGAAAGTCTGATAAAGGTAAATTACTCTTAGCCTAAGCATGAAGTCCATACTCGGGTTAGTCCATGGTTATTTTGGCACTGGTAAAGGTGTATACTCTTCATATGGTTCCTTGCAACCTTTTATATGTTTACAGACTTCACACCTCTCTAAAACTTTATGAATGTGTTCTTTCAACAGCTTGTGCATCTTCTTTTCCCTAAAATAACCAACCAAGCCTCTTACATGAGCTTCTCAAACTAATAGTTTTTTGGCCGACCTATTCAACACATATACACATCCTGCCTTCATAAAAAAACCTTAGTTCAAGTGGAACCCACCCACAACTCCTCCATAATTACATTTGACCACTATGGGCCCAAAGTAAAGATCTTTTTCATACTGATCAGGTAGGGTATCAAATGCTAGTATCCAAGCTTGTAAGGTCATAACAAGCATATGATGACATAATAAGGCATTAGCTATAATGTTAGAATTTCTTTTCTTATGCTTAATCACATAGCAAAAAGTTTCCAAGAACTCCCTCTACTTAGCACGACATCGGGAAAGTTTCTACTAACCTTGCAAGTGCTTAAGGGGCTCATAATCCTTGTAGATGATGAATTCTCAGAATAGCAATTAATGCTACCAATTCTAAAGAGCTTAGATAAGGGCATAAAATTCCCAGTCGTACGTAGAATAGTTTAGTGTAGCTCTACTGAGTTTCTCACTGAAGTACGCAACAGGTTGGCACTCTTGCATAAGAACAACACTGATGCCTACTCCTGAGGTGTTACATTCTAACTTAAAGAATTTTATCAAAGTCAAGCAACACAAGCACTAAGGTAGAAGTCAACTTAAAATTGATCTCTTCAAAAATCCTTTGAGCTTTCTCCAACTACCTAATTGCGAAGTTCTTCTTGGTCAGTCCCATTAATGGGACAACTATAGTACTGAAGTTCCTAATAAATATTCGATAGAACGAAGCTAAACCATGAAAGCTCCTAACATCTATTGCACTAGTCGACATCTACCAATCAAGGATAGCTTTGACCTTTTTATCGTCAACTTAGATATCTCCACCAAATACAACATACCCAAGAAATATAACTTCATTCTGACAAGACACACATTCCTTTAAGTTGTCAAACAAATGTTTAGCTAAAAAAATGTCAAACATAGGTCTCAAGTGCTCGACATGAGATGAGAGGTTGGCATTATATACCAAAATGCCATCAAAATAAACCACAACACACTTACTAATCAATGATCTCAAGACATGATTCATGAGTTGAATAAAAGTGCTCAATACATTTGTAAGTCCAAAAGGCATCACCAATCACTCAAAGAGATCGTCCTTCATTTTGAAAGCAATCTTCCATTCGTCTCTTGATCTCATTCGAATCTGGTGGTAGCCACTCTTCAAATCTACCTTTGAAAAGATCCATGCACTATGGAGTTCATCTAATATGTCATCCAATCGAGGTATTAGATATCTGTAGTTGACAATTGTCTTATTGATGGCTTGGCTGTCGATATACATATGCCAAGAGTCATCCTTCTTTAGTACTAGAATAACTAGCACAACACAAGGGCTCATGCTTTTCCTGACGTATCCCCGGTCAATTAACTCATCAAATTATTTCTTGAGCTGTACTATCTGCTTGAGATTAAGCCTAAATGCAAGTTGGTTAGGTAGAGTTACGTTAGGCTAGAGGTTAATACAATACTTAATACCTCTGATAAGGGGTTACTACTTAGGTAGCTCATCAGGAAATAGGTGGGCATATTCGCAAAGTAGGGCCTATACATCAATTGGTAATGTTCCTACTTCTTTCAACTCAAATAGTCTCTTTATAAGAAAAAAAAGACGTAGTCTCCTGACTTGGCTATCCTAAAGAATACAACTCAGGAGATCACCAAGGACTTCTTCTATAAGGACATAAAGACCTTATCCTGTGTTTCTTGAACTTCCTTAGGGCTCTTAGGAGCGAGTAAAACCTTCTTAACATCCTTCTAAAACATGTAAGTATTTCAGTATTCCAGTATTCGTCATGGATTACCTTTAAATCAAATAACCAAGGTCAACTAAGAAGTATTTGTGAAGTACACATTGGCAGGATGCCACATAGCACCTTGTCCTTGTACATATCCCCAATAGAGATCAGCACCTTCCCCTGCTCAGTAACTAAAAGTCCACACTTTTCATTAAGCTAATAGATCTTATAAGGTTGAGGATGGGAATAGGTAGATAATTTCAAGGCCTTTACAACTCCTTATGCTACCACGTTAATACAACTCCCTCCATCAATGATTAAGGCATAGAGATTACCATTCACACGACAATTGGTGCAGCAAAGATTTTCTTATTATTCAGTCTCTTCTATAGCAATGTTATTAAGAATTCGTCTAATGACCATGCTAAGGTACTGTCTAAGTTTAGGTCTAGTTAAGGCTTTAGGATCTTATTGGAACTCTCTTAACAAATTTTCTATAGTTATCTCCTCCTCACCTTCACTTGCACTCCTCACCTCAATTTGAAGCTCTTTGCCTATTATAGTTATCATACATCGATTTGAGCATCGATTAGCAACATGTCCAAAACTACGACATTTGATACATTTAATCTCCCTTATCTTCCATCCTAAGCTCTAACTAGGGTCCTTCTTAACCTTAGGCTCCCTGACCTTAGCCTTACTTTAATTATCATTAAGTCAGCTTGGATGTGGTCTTTGTCAATCCACTTTGGAACTATAGGGTGGTCTGCCAGAAACAAGTTGGCTCAATACAAAATTTGGCTGCTCTATGGTTGGTTGAGTTTATTTCACCTCTACCACTCAACTCTCCAAGCCATTCAAATAGTTTCATCCAGAGTCCCAATCCTTTACACCTTTACTATGTTCCTAATCTCAAGTCACAGTCTAAATAAGAATCTTACAATGGTCTTAGATTCTGGTTCATCAATATCATATCAAATCATCAATAGTTGAAACTCTCAAACATACTCATCCACAATTTGACTACCCTACCTTAGCTCTTAGAGATGTTGGAAGGTATCCTGTTCAAAGTGCTCGAAGACAAACCCACTTCTCAAAACTCGTTTCATCTCATTCTAGGTCTTGATTTCTCATTAAGTTTATTAGCATGTGGCCTATACCTTCCTCCATCCATGGCTGCATACCTAAAAAACTTTAGTGATGCTACCTAAATACGTACAGCATCCTTGTAGTCATAAAAGTCAAATATTTTTTCGATCTTCTCCTCCTAATCCATCTATTCATCAGCACTTCCTACTCTAGAGAAACTCAGAATTTGTCCCTTAATGTTCTTAGTTCCTCTAAAGGTTTGGATTTCGCATTCATTAAACTCACGAAATTGGTCATCTGCATCTTCTTCTCTAACTTCCTCTAACTTAAGTCTCCGTTGAATGAGTCCCTTCACTCAAATGGGCCGAGCTAGTGGTGAATTCACAACATCGAGAGTTCGAATCTCTATTCCCTATCCTCTTGGCCTATCTCACACACCATTACCATATTCAACATTTCTACCTTAGGTCGAACATCCACATACCTATGTACAATCACAGTTAAGTTGGTAACAATGTCGATGAGGTTCTGAATCTATTCTTCAGTACTTCGAGGAGTTTGTGCTCAATATAACTATGCCCAGGTGCATTACTATGAACATCACCTATCTCCTTCTGTACACTCGGATTTGACATTCGTTCAAGCAATAATCACAAATTTAACAAGGTATCTCCTTGTAATGTTACTAAACACTACACAATGCACACCTTAACAATATACTCTGTTCCTAGTCAGTTAAAACATAGTAGAACAAGGTATACATATATACATACAACACTCATAGCAATGATTCTACACTGTAACATAATTATACAACTCTCAGTTGCAACATGAAGTTTTGATATTGGGATAACATGATGTGCCTAAAAGTTGAGTTAACATTAGGGTTTACCATAGTGTTAGAATGGGTCCTTTGAGATATCGAAGACAAGGTAATGGAAAAAAGGGTAGAACTTTCAATAGCTTTGTATAACTATTCACCAGATATGACAACCGATGTACACAACACGACTTTGTCTTTATGTAATGTCACTTACAAGCAAAAGAGCCAAGGTTTACTTATCACTAAACTTAAGCTATTAGCAAGATTAGATAAGAGTGTAAGGGCTATAACTTCGAGAAGTTTTCCTTGCAAGATAAAGGAAGGGAATATTCATTAATAATATTCTGATAATGCGGCTATAAGATAAAGGGAATATTTATAATAAGTCCTTAGGGCAATAAAAATACAAAGGAAATTACAAAGGGGTAATTACTAAAGTGGATACCTAGAACATACTTGAAAGGGCAAATAAGACAAATAAGGCCAAAGGAAATGTAGTACAATGTCAAAAAAAGGTTAAGACAAGTAGCATGCTACTACAGAGTCTGTATGCTAGGACAACATTGTCCTAAAATTACGCTATTACTAAGGTACACAAGTTGATTGATCAGGTTAGTAGTTAGAGCTTAGCAATTTAGAGGTCAGATACAGGAGTCTAAATTAGGAGCTTGATAACGGCTTCCCCAATATAGAGTAAGGTTCAACTGAGCTGATCTTGCAAAGAGTTTAACCATGAGGATTCTTGGTATAGGAGCTTTTCTAGGGTCGATTAAGTGGAAACCATGTGTCTAACCAGACCCTACAAACCCTGTAAACCCTTGAGTCGAGCATGGGTGAGCAATCCAAAGGTCGAAAGTCCATTAAAATGCCTTTTAAAGTAACAGTATAGAGTTTATCATAACTCTAAGGTTAAGCATGCTCAAAGGAAAGTGATATGTGACTTCTTGAGAAACACATGTACTAAAGGATAAAACCATATGATGTATCATGTCAAAATGGATAATATCTTAATGAGAGAAGTATAAATCGAATAATTAGAATATAAGTTTAAATCCAATTAGCAGGCCAAGTATAAATAAAAATTATTGTAATAAGATGATTTACTAATTACAAAATGACTAACTAATTCAACTAATAAGAAAAAAAGAAAATAAATTTTAGGGAAAATTATAAAAAAAAAAAAAAAACTAATCTATATTTTGGTACCTTTTACAAACGAGTGACTTGTGTTTAGCTTTTCCACAAATAAATGATCAATGTTTCTTCAAGTTGTGTTAATGATGAATAAAGAACATGCAATAATTTTTTATTGGATCATAATATTATAAAATGAATTTAACAAAATAATACAAATAAAAACCTATTAAAAACATTGAAGAAGAAGGGAAAAAAAAAAAGAGGGTGGATAATTTAGGCATTTTTTGGCTACCTCAGGGTTGGGGTGACTGACTTCCAGCATATTATAGTGGATTGGCTACCAACTTAAATTGGGTAATAAAGACATTAAACTTAGAAATTGTATGTGTAGATTAAATAGGAGTAACTACTTCTAAGAGCATCAACTAGTTATAAATTGCTACACAAAACGAATATCAAGCTCAAAATATTTGTTGAACACTTAAGTGGTGGTAGATAAGGATTTTTATATGGTGGTAAGTTACATTATTTCACCAAAAGATATAATTAAAGGGGAAATGATATGAAAAGTCTTTAAGGTTTTGTCCATCTAGTTTTAAACCCTTTGAGTAAAGCACTTAAGTCCTAAATATTTTCAAAGAATAGCAAAATGAGTACAATCATTACCTTTTCCATTTGTTGATGGTAATTTTTCGTTTAGCTTGCTATTAGGCTTCCTTAAGCTTGTAAAATAATGAAAATCGTTAGAATAAGCATTGGAGTTTCCTTTGGTGCAGTCAATTAGATACTAAAGTAAGCCTTTGACCAATAAATATAACTCAATAAGTATAGTAGACTGTATATGCAAATTACCTTTAAGCTTCCTTACAGTACCTAGATGAGGCTATTTAAAGTCGTGGTTTAGTGGAGTCTAATCCAAGTTGGGCAACTAAGCTATGGCCTAATAGCATCTACTAATGTATGAACCTTGACATAACTACTTAATGATGGGCCTGTTTGCACCTTATCTATAGGTCTTCCCATTACATTAAATTTATTGCCACTTAGTGAACCCTACTAGGTATAGGGTAATCTATCAGTAGCAGGGTGCTTAGGAGTTGAGCACCTTCTTGGTTGTCTTATGGTATAGCAACTCTAAGGGCTCCATTAGGCATGGGGCTTTCTATTAAGGGTAGGGTGCTCAATGGTTAAGCATCTCCCTTAGTCATCCAAGCACTTCTCCTTGCTCCTTGGGCTCAGGGCATATTATGGAGTTATTTTACTTATTTTGGACATCAAGGTCAAAGTTGAATTTTGGTGATCAACACCATCCAAGGAGTTTTAGTGACAATTCTTTTATTGATTCTTTTGCTACATAAGCAAGTTGTGTAAACATGTAGACTCCTCTCTCCCCACCCCCACTCCCTTTTCTTTCATCGGATCCCCTTTTATGTTGCGTTCACCATTACATTGTTGGAAGTTGCCTAAGGCTAGTAGTTATTAATACGATGCAATAATATGAATACAAACATAACATAATTGAGAATATGATTACAAAGGGAAAATACAACACGATACAAAAAACAAAATTAGATATGAATAAATATAAATAATATTATTAATTAATTATTTGCAATCTCCATATAGTTTCTTGTACTTTAGTGCAAAAAAAAAAAAAAATGAGTTAAGAGTACCATAAAGTCAAGAGAAATCAACCTATAATAAAAGGAAAATGAGAGGAGACAAAGGAAATAAGAGTTATGAGAGCAGTATTAGTTGTAGTATTAGTTCTTTAGGAAGAAAAATGAGAGGCAATTAGGAAATAATGGGTTAATGTATTTTTAAGCTTTTTTGCCATGGTCAAATAGGTAAATTGGGCCTTGAGTATGTATAAAGTTTAGAATATTATATTTTGTTATACTCCATATTATTAATAAAAAATTTTAATAGGATGAATTTAGAATAGCTTGAAACTTATAACTCCTATGTATATTTTAGAGTCTACATTTTTTGTTGGGTATAGAGTAAAAAGATGTTGTACCCTATACCTTATACTATGAAAGCAAAATCTAAAGAATCAAAGCAGAAAGCTATACTATAAACTTCATTATCTACTTAAAACCTATCCAATCATATAAGGTTGAGCAGATTTCATATATAGATAGAACTACCCAGTCATTCCGAGTTATCATGGTTAGGAAATGGCAAAAAAAAATTTGCCACAATTAAACATAAACATCAACAAAAAGTCTTACATTATGAATTTTGAAAAGTTACAAGATTTCATAGTACCTTTAAAAGGTTTAAGACTTGTAAAGGTTTAAAACATCGCTCGGTTTCTCCATTAGTTTCTCAGTACAGTAGTGAACAATTCCCGTAGGATAAAATACAATCAAAAGTGGCTGCCACTTATACACATCATATTGGTTGCCATCTGATGACGTCTTTATACTTTTACAATGTGCATTGAACCAGGAAGCTTACTTTATAATGGCAGTACTATATGCACACTAGACAAACGAGTTTGCAAACACGACAGTGATAAAACAATGAACACAAATCCTACGTCAATTATAGGTGTAAAGCAATACAACATTATCCCCGCACCATCTTACTTTTGATTTTATTCCAACAAACAGAAAATGTCAACGGCTAATCACTTAATCTTTTCCTAGCGAAATGAGATTCAATGGAATTTGATTCCATGTGTAATACTTAATGATAAATAATACCTAATAGAAATTCTAGATAATGTTTTTCGAGATCCTTGATGTAAGATCTGGGTTAAGGATTTTTCCATGAAATTTCACATCAAGTTAAAATTGTGTCATTAAATATGTACCAATCCTTTGTTAAGAGTCTTTACTTGCCACCACTAACTATGTACTTGAATCTGCATCGGTATAAACATAACAATAACATAAAACTTACAAAAACTTTAAAAATACTATAAAACTCTCTTTAATAACCTTATCAATAAAGTCGAGAGGTCCTTAAAGAAATAATTGCTTAACTTACTAATACAACAACTTAAATGTCTCGTGAAGATCCTTAAAAATAAAGATGATATTATGAAAGGTCATAACGTATTAAATTATTAGTTGTTCTTATCCACCTCATCACAATGTCTCTTGGTGAATACTGAAACCTTTCTAGCAATCTTAACAACTGATCACTACAAACATATTCATTAAAACCCTTCAAGTTATATTTCAAAAGGGTTCCCTTAAGAAGGTAATTTTAACATGGATTTCCCTCTTGATTGGATTATTAAGCCTTCAAAACATAAATACTCAGCTGCTTCTAAATCATTTTTAATTATTTCTTCTCTTTTAGGCATGTCCAATTTATGAAAGAATCTAAATTTTACATATCAATGGTGGTCATCACATAAAATTTCGTGGAATCAAAATATTGAAGAGACTTGATATTACTTCTATAGTGAAATATTTCCGACGCTGTACATTTGGGAAATGTAGCTATAATCAACCGTATGATTAACTTATATAAAATGTATTTTTAGTTTCAGTTAAGTGAGATCATCATATGTGTTCCAATTTTGATAGAGCTATTGTTGATAGAGTTGATTGGGGAGCTTAGTATGGAGTTCAATTATATAAGGGTAGCAGGGGTGTTATCTATGTCGCCAAGAATTAGGTATATCAAGCAACAAGGACAAAGCACAAGATTTCTAGAGTAGTTGATAAGACAATATTACTTATGAAGTTTGGTATGAAGGAGAATGCAGTGGGCATATTGACCAAAGCCCATTTCTGTGGATAGGCACAAGAATTGCTTAAAGATGGTCATTTCCTTTAGGTGCTAGTGAGGAGACATCATATCTTACAAGTATTCAGTTGAACCTCAACTAATGCCTCAAACTTCCTAAGGGGCAGGTATTCACCAAGGTGAAGAATGTTGGAGTTTGGTTTATATCCTGAGTGCAGTAGTTGGTGCCAAAGTACAGTAGAGTGTAGTGTTACAAGGGTATTGGCTCGCGCCCTCCTTATACAAAATGTAGAGTAGAATATATGTATGGGTGTAATACCCTACTACAACATACATGTTGGAGGTTATAAAGTACAAAATCACATCAAAACTAAAGGTTCGGGTGGGTGAAAACATCTAAGGCCAAGAGCTAAACAGCTCGAGGTGTACATGACCTACTCAGATGGCACGTAGGAGATTGATAAGGAGCCTGGTCGGGCAAGAGATCTCCATGGTCAATCACCATATTATAGCAGTCAATTAGGAATGTTGAATTTGCTTAGTTTTGTTCTCTAATAAACTTTTTTGGATGTATGACGACTTATGTTGGGGTCTATATATAGACTTGTAATAGGATTTTACACATAACAAGTCCATACTTGTATCTAAACACATTTTAGGATAAAGTGATCTCGCCACTCCAACTATTGCGGTTTTTCTCCTTAAATTGATATGGTTTTCTACGTAAATCATCGTATGTTATTTTCTTCTTATCCGATATTCTTTTCTTTATTGTTAGTTGTTTGCATTGTAATGACTAATGCATCTATCTTCCACATTAGTGCGCATGGAAAAATGTTAATTATTGAAATTTATCAAATAGGGAGAAAAATATGTATGATATATATATTTTAAAAAGTAAGTTTTAACTTTTTGGACATAGCAAACTAGTTAAGTATTTGATTTTACGAACATAAGGTCCGTAGATTCAAATTTCATAAAATTCATTTTACTTTTCCAAGTTGTATTTGTTGCTTAAATGGCATTATCTTTTTGTTTTTTTTTTTTCCATAGTAACCGATAAGATTAAATATTATGAATGCTTCATTCTTAGCGCACAATGTATTAATATCTAATACAAACCATATAACTTGGTGTACTCAAACTATTTTTACAATTAATATCAAGAAAATGAATATGAATTATGGATTGACTAATTGCATAATCACTTATATTTTAAAATGATGTGTTGCGAAACGATCTAACAAAGATATTATAAAAGAAAATCTAAGAAGACCCATATTTATGTCATATGTTGCTCGTTTCACTCTATCTCCGTCCTTTTTGATTGGTTATTTATTTTTGTTGGATAATAAAAGCTACGCTAGTTTTATGTACGAATTTTATTTTCTATAAATTGATATTTAAAATTCAATTAATGTATATACTATAATGAAAAGATAAAAACTCAACTCACTTTAGCTTTTATGAAGTACATCAAGCACCTTTAATCATTACGTTATAAATAAAAAAAAAATATGGAGATTTTGATCCTCCTGAGTATTATAAAGTGTTGATATAACATTGTCAAAATCCTTTCGTACAAGTAAGATGAAATATATTGTAAAAATAAGTAGATACTTTCATATAAGGAATTCTAATATTAATTTAAATAAAGTAAACATTCTCTCTCAATCGTATAATTCTATATCTATTCTACCAGAACATCAAAGCGTAATCCAATCCCATTTGGTGTTAAAAAATAGATTACCAAAAGTATTATATAGCACGCGCACGTACTAATTGGTCCTTATTTCACTGGTATGGGACCAAAATCGGCATCATGATCGAAAGGATATCAAATCAAAGCTTGTTTTTTACTGGTTTTGTTTTGCTTTTAGATCTCAATAATAACTAATCGATCTAATATAATATATATCTATTATTCCAATCTTGTCCCTAATCTCACTCCAGCTTCATTAAGTGGACCCGTAAGAAAAAAAAATATGATAATGGTCACTTTCAAATTTATGTATTACGATGTCTTTTGTGGACGTGTGGGAATAATATCTTCTTTTCCTTTGCCAATAAAATTAAAGGTTGAAAATTGTTCGTGTGCATACATTTTTTTTTTTTTCCCCTCCTCGGAGATAAAAGGGAAAATAACTGTTCATAGTGAGTTAAAATCAACGAGTTTATACTCACCTTAAGAATTTACAAGCACTCTAGTATCAAGGCTAAGGCTTATCCATTAAATTATGCATCCACCCATATGGGTGGGCACGTCTACCAGTGATGGAGCCACTCCCTTCTTTTGCAAAAAAGATTAAGCATATAAATATATAAATATGTGGAAGCTTTGAATGTTACTGGCAGGAGAAAGCATGTCATGACTTTGATTTGAGCTGACATATGAATAGTATGTGTTGTACGTGCAATTGCCGACTTCACAGGGAGTTCCATCTTTTTGTTGCAAGAGAGATTATGATTCTCGAATAAATGAATCTTTTGATGAAGATAGAGAAATTTCCTTTCAATTACCTATATATGTGGAAGTGAGAATAAAAAATTAAGAAAAAAAAAAAGAAAAGAAAAGAAAGAATTAAATAAGATAAAAAAAAAAAAAAACAACGTTAGATATAACGATATATGTGAAAATGTTGGATCATTTAGCACGACAATTAAAGGAGATAGATCATAACTTTTTTCTTTTAATTGATGATTACACATTATTGTACCAAAAAAAAAAAAAAAAAGGACTTCCTGGTTGTCTCCAAAAAGGTGTTGTCTCTCTGTAGCCTCTTTTACTTCTAATAATGTTTTGAAGAAAATTATATCACTAATTTAGGTTACAAATGAGCTCAACTACTTAAACTTTACTTAATTCGAGCTCGATTAGTAAGTGAGTGAGTTAGAGTTTAAGATGAAACTAGTTTATTTAAATAAATCGAATTCGAGTTTCATTTTAGAATCATGAGCTAGTTCGTTTAAACTCATGAGTAAATTATGAGTTTTACATATATTACAAATATTATATATGAAATATTATTAAAATTTAAAGGTTAATATATATATAATATATTATAAGATAATATATAATTTAATCCGTATTCATTATTCATTAATCTATTTATTTATATCTTTTTTTCATTTTATATACTTAAACTTATAAGTAGGTCCGAGATCGACTCGACTCAAGCTTAATTACTAAACAAACCGAAATTAAACTTAAAATAAAGCTCATTTATCTAAACAAACCAAACAAAATTACAAACTTGATAAAAAGTTCGGTTTGAACTCAAACTTGATAAGTTTTAAACAAATTGAGCCTAAACCATCAATAACTTGACTCAACTTGGCTTATTTACAACCCTATGAATAATAGACTAATGGCCATGTTAACAGTTGGCAAACACACTAGCAGCTCCGATACAATCTGTTAAGATCCGATTTCAGTTTATCATCATAGATCATGGAAACATACAAGAGACTACAAGCAATGCTACAATCAAAATAGACTAAGGTAATAGCGTGAGCAACAGTTATCACCACCAATCTAATCATAATCAATGCTTCATGTTTGAGTACCCCAATTTTCACATAACTCTTAATTTCACCAATACACCGTAAAAAACATAAATATATAGTTATGGAGACTCAAAAACCCAAAACATTCAACACATGAAGTTACTTAGATTTCTACGAGGATCATTAGTGCCCTCTTAACGTTCATCAGACCCTGTAATCCAATTTATTTTGCAGTTTGTGCTTTCCCTTTTGTCACATGTTTACCTATGCACTCAAATTGGAATCTTACGTAAATCTAAGACACATTTACGGGTTTCCATCTTGACTTGAATTTGCTCAATTCCATATGTACGTAAACTCAAACAAGACGTGCTTTTCAACGGTCTTTCCAATTTGCTTGCCTCCAGACTCCCCAATGCATTGCATTTACTCGCAAGCCTCTATCATACCGTACCATAATAACGTTGTCTATTTACTCTAATAGACATGCCTATTTATTATTGATGCACCTTGACACTGGCGACACCTCTTTACTACCAAGTAGCACACATATCAAGTCATACAATACTCCTTGAACCGACATATAGACTTGGGCAAGGGCCGGTTGCAAACCGAGAATTGGCTTGGCCCGAAAGTAAGCAAGTGAACCATCCTAACAAATTGTCAGGCTTTAAAGATCCAAGCAATTCAAAAAGGCGGAACCTCTTGAACCGGTAGGTTGTGAACCGTTAGGTTGATCTACTATTAAATTGGTAGATTGGTCCAACCGATTCACCCCTTAAAAATAAACAGAAAGAAAAAAAAAAGAGAAAAACGAGATCACTAAATCGAAAAAAATAATTTAATAATATCTAATAAGTCATTACATATTAGAGTTACTTTATTTACAATAATAAAAGATAATTTTTATGAAAATAATATCATCGAATCGATTTGATGATAAATAACTATTCATAAATTAATTATATGTTAAGGATAGATAGAAAATTTAATTTCAGTTAATATAAGTCCTTTTTGTAAAACTTATCATATGTTAAGGATTTCAATATGAGAAAAATATAAAATTCGAGGTAAAAAATAAAAATACTGTAATTATATTAAGTCGAAATAAATAAAAATAAATAAATTATTAATGAATTAATATACTTAAAAAAAGAGAGAAAGGAGATCACATTATTAAAAATTATTAATGCATTAAAAAAATTAATAAAATATAATTATTAAAAAGAAAAAACCTATTTAAGGGCTTCCAACAAGCTCTTGACCCACCGTGCTTAATAAATCGGCCTGAGACCGGCAGCTCATGAGTTTATCATAGTTCACCGAATTACCAATCTGTAAAACGACAATTTAGAATCAATTCGTTTTGACTACATGGCTCCAATTTTCAAGATATTCTATTACTTATGCTCTTTGTGCAATGCCCTAATGATGCCAAAAGGGCGTTTACATCTCTCTGCCCCCAAAAAAAGCTGGTTTTTTTCCATGTTTGATGATAACAATAAGAATATCCACCATAAACCACCAATAATCCATAGTTCCTCTTACTAGTATCAAGTTACAAACTTAAGTTTCTCTCATAACAATTGAACTTCGATACTATAATCGGATCCTGTTGTATTATAGCAATCAGTGTAATTCACTAAACCAAGAGATAAAGAACTACAGGAAAATCTCAGCAAACGCATCACATCTTACATTGTACGCTCTCTAGTATGCAATCCGGCCCGAGCTCCATATACACCAGTGATTTCCAACTTCATGCATTGTCCATCTACATAGAACCAATATGTACCGGCTTGTAGCTCTAAAACCAATCACCCTGCAATATACAAAAATGCACTCTCAATGACCACACATCACATTATCTCCTGACTCAACTATCGCAGCATCAATAATTGTTTTGCTTTTACAATCCCTCATCTAGCATCAACTCTGCCTTACGAGACCCTTATACTTATGTTATATTTAATTACAAGCATCTATTCTCCCCTTTGAAATGCCAAGAACCACCGGATATTGGCCGATCTCTAGCAGTTGGATCAACTTCAAACTCATTGCTTCTAGATTCTATCAACAGTCTAATTCTTTCTTACTCGTAGGTTCCTTTCAGAACCTCTCGGTTGAAGATGTAAGAGACCACATTAACAACATCATAGATTTATGATCTTCTTCTCTTCTTATTTCCCAACACAACACTATTGTGATCGAATTCAGTTATGATGCTATCCATCGCCCTTTATAAGTCTAACTACACTAAAATCATTCTTTCCATAAACTGAAATTTGTCTCTCCATCAAATTTTTCAACATCATACTTAGCTCTATAATGTGCGAATCATGAATCCTAAATCTACAATCTCCTTGTGCTAGTACCAAGCTATTGGCATGCACCACAATGAGTCTTGTTATGCCACTAGCAAGGCCTTGCCAACATGATATGTGCTTCCTTAACTCTAGCCATTATAGCTTAAATATTGGTTTCTCAAAACACGGAAAACTCTAACCATAGTTTTTAAAATCATGAATTAACGATACGATTCTACGAATTTATAATTTATCATATTTTTTTTAACTAAAAGGATATAAAATTATTTATGTATAAATTTTTACTAAAATTATAGACTTGATATATAATTTTATAAGTTTACGATTTTATTGATTTTATATAACGTTATAAGATTTTACTAATTCTAAACATTGAAATGAACAACCATTTTATATGTTAAGAATTTGGTCCCATTTATTATTACTTGATACACAAAAAAGAGATCAGTAAGGAAAGAGAAAACTAATACATGAACTTTGATGTGAAAATGATAATGAGGTGAAAAACCACGAGATAGGTAATCATGTGAACAAGCCTACTTCAAGTATAAATTGCAAATGTGTATAGGATGATCATAATGATAGAGATCGGATCACCGTACTTGTAAGGAACCATGAAAGGAAAATGGCCAGTCATCGAAAGTAAATAAGTAACGTAAACTGGGAGAAAAAGTTACACTATCTATACATAGCAAAATGTACGTCTATTTTTAGGTTTAAAATAAGGATAAACATTACCACATATGGTCTGTATATATAAATACCGTTTGCTTATATATATAAATAGATGATATACTTATGATAAGACTAATACAATTATAATAAAAAGTTAATAATATCCTTGTCATTAACCACATGTTATAAGTAAGATTTATCCTCACCCCCATACTACTTAAAATGTACATCTCTATTTGTATTCAGTGGCAAATATAACCCATCTCCCTAGCAATTATCCCTAAAAATTATTGAAATTTTACTAAGTGCCACTAAGGTTAGGAGAAAAAAAAAAAAAACCACGAACTGGGAAATGAATCGTAAATGAAAACAATCCAAAAAATCAGTTCGGTTAGCGGTTCAGTTCGATCTAACACAAATGGTTGCAATTCTTTTCCAAGAACCAAACCGAATCAATTAACTATTTAAAAAAGAGAAAGAGAGAGGGAGAAAAGTCGATGGCCTTATCTTATCTGCACACATGACGCATCTCTCGTGGCAGTCACGCATCTGAGGGCAAATAGACATCAAGAAACTGGTCCCATAGCGGATAAGTCCAATTAAAGAATATTTAATTTATCGGTATACTCTCCTACAACTGCGTCATTTTGGGATTGATTAGGCAAAAAAACATAATTGAATGGAGGAAGGGAAGGCTATGAACCCCTGTTGGATAATTTTTAGTGACATTCAAGTAAGATAGATCTTACATAGAAGGCAATTTTGTTGAAGCCAACTCTTGAGGTGTTGTACCATTAAGGTAATTGAAAGCAAAGTCTCTATAGGCAAGATAAGAAAATAAAATAAAACATGATGAATATATATGAATATGAAAAGTTAAACTTTAGCTTGTCATATTAAAAAATGTCAGTGGAAATTTGTTTATGACTTTGCCCTAAACAACAACGACAGCAATAATAATAATGATATTGATATTTTATAATTAATACGGTATATCATTATGAACAATTGGCCAATATGATTCTTATTCAACATATTAGCTAATATACTAAATACTAACTCAAGTCTAACAAATTAATTCTATGAAATGTCAGTAGGATTTATATGTAAGAATAATTGAGGGATTAAAGCTGGCCGGTGTCTTTCAACTCATCATTATGGGATCGAAGGAAGGGAGGGAATTAGAAGAAAGAAATTAAGTGGCACCAATACCTGTAGATATGTAGATATGGGCACGAGCTAGTTTCAAACTGTGAACTAACTCGGCCCGATAGTGGTCAAGTTGAACCGTTAGGCTTTTAAGGTCTAGGTGATTCACTTGGACGAAATCGCCTAACCTAATAGTTCAAGGACCATCGAAGTTTTCAAAATATATATATATATATATATATATATGACCGACCCCTACCCTTAGACCCTTACCCAACCCCCACCACCACCACCCCCACCCCCCGCCGTCCTTTGTCCCTTGTCTCTTGTTAAATTTACGGCATCAAACCGTTTAAAATTCGAAATTTTAAAATTTAAGCAACACATTTATACATTCATAAGTCCTTATAAATAACAGCTTCAAATCCAGTAATAATATTTACTCTACAAACTAATTAAATCTCTTCAACTCCAACCATTTTACCTTCAAATTTTTTTTAGTTGTGAAATGTTGTTAGAAATATTTTATTCTACTAACCACTATATCTCTACATAATTTTCTACTCAACTGTACAGAACAATTTGTATTAGTAAATAACACTAACGTACACATATCCATCATATAATTTCTGCTTTATTTTCTCTTACATATTATTTATCTCTTTCATTCATAAATTTTTGTTGTAGTAAATAAGTGAAAAAAATATTTGCATCGTACCTTCTCCAGTAAAAAAACACGTTTCATTATCTAGTGGTAAAAGTAAAGATAAGGGCATTAGAATTTTCAATACATCATTTGCACCACAACAATTTGAAGATGTCCAAGCGTACTAGGATAACGAGTACGAGCTGAATGAGCAAAAGGCACGCGATATAGTTGAAAACGTGAAAGAATAAGTTATACCACCTCAAGGTTTCAATGTAAAACCTCATCTCACAAGTAATCGCAACACACTACCTCTTAACTTTGACATTGAACATCAACACATAAGTTACCAGGACACACTACCTCCTGGTTTCGAACCTCCACATATAAGTATCCTTAAACATCATGTTAGATTCAAACCTCCTCATATGAATGTCCTTATACAACCTGCAAAATTTGAATCCCTATGGATGAGTTGCCCCGTAAGCATGTTCAAGGATGAGGAAGACGACATAGAAATTATTCCTAAAACAGAAGAACAACATATGGGCCAATATGAGCCCAGCAGTTCAAGACCATCCGGCTCAAGTAAGCCCCCTAAACACAGTAAGTCTAATATTTTTATTACTCATTTCCATAAAAGTACAGACGAAAAGAGAAACTCGAGGGCATTCTGTAACTACTGCAACGTAAATTTCTCATGGAAAACAAGAGAGGGATATGGTACCCTTAACAAGTACTTAAGGTCGAAGCATCCCGAAAAGGTGGGAATAGATAGAATGCAGCAACAAATTACTCAAGACGGTAGTTCATTTAGTCAAATACTAATGAAGTATGATGAAGAGAGGCATAAATATAACCTGGCATGGTACTTAGCGAACATACACCTCTCATTCAACGTAGATACATCAGAGTAGTAGAGTCGATACAAGCGGAAGACGTTTAACCCTAACTCGCGACAACTTAACCGTAGAACGATAACCCGAGCCATGTAGGAACTCTACCACAAAGGTAAGAGGGAGCTTACAAGTAAGTTTGCTTCTCTCGATACGCAAGTGTCCATATATACAAACGTATAAATAGATCCTTTTCATAATAATTCTTATATGGATGTTACTATTCACTGGGTAGACAATAATTAACAACTTAATAAATAACTATTGGCTTTAAAGATATTTATCAATCAACACATGGCACAAAACATTTATAAAATTATTGAAGAAATCCTAAATGAGTATGGATTAGTAAGGAAAATTTTTTCTATTAGTTTTGATAATGCAACTGCTAATATTGCATCAATATTTGACTTACAAAATTACTGTCAACTAACGTTGGGAGAGATTTTTTTCCACATACATTGTGCATATTATATTCTTAACTCGTGTCTCAAGGATGGTATTGCAGCTTTACATGACAATATAACTCCAATTAAGAATATCGTCAAGACAATAACAGACAAGCCATCTCTTCATAAAAAGTAGAGGAACTTTTGCATGGAGTGCAACAAGAGGCCTCGAAAGTTTAAGATAAATGTACAACACTACTAAGACTCAACTTACAAGTTGTTGCATAGCACATTTCCTTATAGCGAATTGCTGTGTGATTTCACAATGTACAATATGCAGGAAGTTAACATTTTCCTCAATAACTGGAATATTTATATTTAGTTACTAAAAGTTTTGAAAGTTTTTCAAAATGCTACTAAGACTTTTTCACAAATTTATAGGCCTAGTGTTCACTTATTTATTATGTCAGCCATCAATATACTTTGCATGCTACTTTAGTCTCGTGAGGACCCAAACCTGTACACATGCATATATGATATGATGTTGAAGCGATTAACTTATTATAAATAAATTCCTTGTATTTATCTTATAGCAACTATTCTAGACCCTCATTGTATAACGAAATTATTACTAATATATTTGAAAACTTATTATGATTACATTGAAGATCTAACAGATTCTTAAAACATGTATAACTTGGAAGCATAGTAAGAAATGTTAGCAGTGATGGCCAGCATAAAAGAGATGTTCAACTACTACCAAAGTCAATATAGTGGCCAGTTATCAATCTCTCATTTGCCACCCACTAAGGAGCAACATTACTCTTTTATGAGTGAGCAATTAGTAGTGCAAAAATTGAAGAGGCAATGGTTTTGTAGTCCAATGTCTAAAATGCAATACTACACTAATACGAATTTCGAGTTTTCTAAGAATATCTCTATCGAGGACTTCGATATTTTAGAATAGTGACAAAGGTATAGAAGGAACTATCCACTACTATCTCGCATCGCCCGTGAAGTATTTGTTACTCTAGCTTCAACGATCACCATTAAGCAAGCATTTAGTATAACAGGCCTGATTATCAACGAACATCGAATCTCCCTATCTATTGTCAATATTGAGACAAATGCTTGCACTAAAGATTGATACAAGGCGATTTATAAACAACAAGAACCATACAGGACATCAAGTGAGGAGGATAATTACTTTAGTAATTGGAACCGATTTGATAAAAGCTCAAGCTCACCTACAAATTCCACTCTTACTCATGAACATGAATAGTTACCTCAAGAGGATATATAGTAAGTTTTCTTTTCATCTTTTATGAAAAAATTTTATCACGTAAAAAAATATTTTTTCCTAATTGTTTAAAAAAAAAAACTAAATGGCATGGTTTTCTCAAAAGTGCTAATATAGTATTAAGTTTTTCCAAATTATGACCAACTAAAATCATTTTCCTTGAAAAAATTTAACTTGAATAGTTACGTACACTTAGATACTATTTTAAAAACGTAAAATTGATCAATAAATTAAAGATTTTCTAAAAATCCAAACCGAACAACAACAGTTTGATTCCGATTAGCGGATACATAAGCACTTTTCGAGCGACTATAGAATACTATAAAAAATATTTTTCCTCTGACCACTTTACTCTACTCGATCAGATTAGAACATTAGGTATTTATATTGTAAGAAACTTTTCTATATTTTATTTTCTTTCCGTTTTTAATGTATATTTTATGGAAGGATTGAAAAAAAAAAATAGTTGAGGAATCGGCAAAACTAAAAGGAAAAAAAAATTATGTAAAGGTTTGGGAGAAAAAAACAAAACCGGTTCAAAAACCGTGAACCGACCTTGAACTACCATCTTACAAGCCGATCACAGTTCAACGTAGCCACAACTCATGAATCAACAGTTCAAAGCTAATTCAAACCGCCACCCAGGTCTAAATACATACTTAGAAGATAGAGCAGATGAGATGTATTTGCAATACATTTAATTCTTGAAATTTTATATTATAAAAAATAGTTTAAATTGCAAAGCAAAGCGAACTGAACCTTTCTTTTTTTAAGGTTTAAAAGTTTTATAAACCAAACCATAGATTCGATTTATAAATTATATATAAAAAAGAAAAGGCAACCTAATATTAAGTTCGATTTGATTAGGATAGGAGTGGGAATGAAGGGCAAACCATACAAAAATTGAATCGCACATATCTCTAAGTGCAACATGAGGGACCTTAGTTCCTCCTTGGACAAGACAATTCATCACATGGACCAGAGAAATAGAGCTCAGCCCAGCCCAAACATGAGAATGCCCAAAACATTCTATTAAACAGCCCAACCCAATTTTCTCTTAGGCTCCAAGAACGAGAAATATTTGTTGCAAACAGCATTTTTGTACAGGAATTGAGGACATAATTGTTCAGCTTTGCAGAATCTGCCCCTTTATTAGCTTCTCCGTATCTCCGTTCGAGCTTTCTTTCAAATTGTGATATCAATGCATGAATCATGAGGATAAATGACCCCCACTTGAAAGCTGAAAGCTAGCTTACAATGGACAGAAACGGACACCACCCACTGTGCAGCTGCAGATGAATCGACGAGGACTTCCTTCACCGTATATGAATTTAGCAACTCTAATTTATGATTTACAACTAGTTGGATTTCCGCAGATTACATTGCTTTGATATCATACTATCCCATCCAAAGCTCCAACTCCGACAGGTTTATATCTATAATCTCTGATCTCGAATGGAGCAGTTCATCCCACTGTTTTACATGGTCTTACATTGCTGTGGGTAAAATGTCTTGAGTCATAGTAATATATTTACATCCCTTCTGCTGAGGTAGAAAAAGGCTTTAAATTCCCTACTGGATTGATCAATTGCCATACATGGTTAACCATCGATGCAGCTTCAACTATTAGACGTTCTTGCTTCGCCGCATTCCTTGTAGGCCGAGTACACCTTTCTGGACTCTGGCAAAGTGATCTTTACTACTGAATGTATCCTCGTGTTTACATACAGATGACATGGGATGGGATGTAGTATCCTTTGGATTTGATAACATAATCAGTGGTTACAGCACCTTTGAATAGCTTCCCGAGTAAAAAAGGCTTCTTATATGGGGATTCCATATCTTGGAAAAATTATCGTGTTTCTTTTGCTTGTTTCTCAATAATTTGCTGATTTCTCAGTAATTGTCTTTGAAAAACATTTACAAAAGATAAAACAATCCCTTATTTTTCTTGCTCTCAAATGGAGAAAAGTAGCAAGTCCACTGGACAATTTTTCCCTCCACTTTCCCTCTAAGAGCTCTCGCTAACTAAAGACAGGAATCTCTCTTCCATTTGTTTTCCTCCCTCAACATTCTCATGATCCAAATAAGGTACATTGGAGCATCACGTATTGAAATTCAATTGAACTCTTGAGTTTGAAAATTGGCTTGATATGCTTAAAAGAACAGGAAACATGCGTGTGAGCTTTGAATGGCTAAAACTTCTCCACTACTTTGCCATCTTTGAGAAATATCAGGAGAGTTCTGACACACTACATATTTCACAACCAAGTAAATTATGTACAGAATTTCTGGAGTAAGCAATGTGAGGCTATGAAGATTCCCATTTGCTATAAATAGCATATCCTACACTTGACAACACTGGCAATATCAAGATGCACCCAGCAATAATGAGTTGATCATCAACCACATTGGACCTTTTTAGACTGAGATTCCAGTACACTTCTAGTTGTTTCAATGACTGCTTGTCCACTTACATAGTGCTGGCGACAAACAGGCATGTAGATATCTGCACCACCAATCAGTTCAGTCCGCGTTTCATCAGTCTTCCTCAAGGTAAAGAAAGCCTGTTTCCCACATAGTTCACATCGAGCAGTTAACTTTGTTACAGAGTCAGCTAGAGGAATTATATCGAGTACAGAGCCAAAGCTTCTCCTGAATGAAAAGATACAGCAGAAACGGTCAGAGGTTTCACAACTTTAAATGTACCGGGGCTAGTCAACAAAAGAAATACCATGCACCAAATAGCTTGAAAACATTACACATTGATTCAACAAGTACCTCAAGTAGTCACCATCCAGGCCCGCAACTATGACGATCTTGCCATCATGGTCAGCAGCTTCACGGCAGAAATCATACAGGTCTTCGAAAAATTGAGCTTCATCAATACCAATTACATCCAGCTGCACAAGTGTCATATGCATTGAAATACCCACAAAGAATAAGATTATCTAGAATGACAACCTAAGAAAGGATGTTTAGTTTTCAAAAATTACTCTTCGACATTCTGAGGGAAAAAGAATCTTTGCAATAGCCTGATATTCGGTTACCCTAGAGATGGGCTGTCGCACAAATCTTTGTTAGCATCAAAAATGGATAGTAGCAGATTTTGTCATTGCAATACCTTATCATAGGCTTGAAGGCCAAACTTTTGCCTAAATGAAGACAGATCAGCCAATGCCAAACATGGTAATTTTGCCCCATCATGCGTCACAATAGAATCCAACCCATATCTTGTATCCTTGTTTGACTTAATCACAGCCACATTTCTGCATTATACAACCAAACAATATTAAAACCACTATGCCAGTCTAATACCAAATAAAGATTATGACACATAAGTCTCTATGTCTAGAGCCTTAAAACCAAGAATCTAAACATTTACATGAAATATCAATCTATTGGTTGAAGCCGGTGATATCATTCTCATGGCAAAGTAGGAAGACACCGCAGGGATATGTTAAGTCAAACAGGAGCGCAATGCTGATTTGACAACTAAGTCTCTTCTTTGGTTGAACAAGTCAGTCACCAAGTCATATCCATAGAAAAAGAGGCACCAAATGAATTGCATCCCATGCTCTCAGCAGCTCTGCACATCCTCCAAGTCATCACTTCGCATTGTGTTGACATACATGAGACAATATCAAGGAAAATACACTCTTTTCCTCAATGGAAATGCATAGAAGGAAAATTAAGCAGACTATGTTTCATCATATCACTCTATTTCAAATGAGGCTACTCCATAGCCATTACAGCAATCTTCCAACAAGTGATACAATCATATTGTGTTCATACCCATTGCTAATTATCAAGGACAACCCTGAATAAATCCTCCCTCCATCTTTCTATCAATTAAATTTTAAAGGGTCTAAATTCTAATCAGCCCAGGAAGAAATATCAAAAAGCTACTAACCCAAAAAATATATGAAGGTCTTTTCCATGTAATTCCACATCAGAAGAATATGTCAATACCAGACAGCACTGCTAAATGCAACCAATAAATCCCTCAAAACTGAGATTGGCTCCCATATGATTGATACTATCAAATCTGTTGATGTGTTAGCAAGAAACTTTCAGTTCTATCATTTCCTTTGATATTGTAACCGCAAACATATGGAAGAGACAAGAAAACCCTTCATCAAATTCAAGTCACTCAGGACTCAAATCAGGAACATAACCAAAATCTTTCAAAATATATGTAATATTTACAATCATTTCATATATTTCCTCAGTACGCTTATGAGATTTGTCACCCTTGCAGAAAAAGTAAACCTCATTTTGGACTTCAATCCTGCTATAACCAGGTTCCTTCACCATATCCAACTGCCTCATTACTCCTCTAACCTGGGCAACATTGTCCCATAAACCAAAGAATGCAAAAGCATTTGAAAGAACCACATATTTTCCAGCACTCTCTGGTTCTAATTGAAAATATTTCCTTGCAGCAAATTTTACTAGGTCTATGTCTCCATGAGTACAAGAAGCACCAAGAAGAGCACCCCATATGACTGGATGTTCCTTAGAAGGTGAGCTCAAAACGAATTCATATGCCTCTTCTAAGCTCCCAGCACGCCCTAGAAGATCAACAATGGCTGCATAATGCGGTCCCCTAGGTTGAATTCCATAATCCCGGATCATTGAATCGAAGTATCTCCAACCTTCATCAACTAAACCTCCATAGCTACAAGCAGAGAGAACTGCAAGGAATGTAACATAATTTGGTTGGAAACCATCATTAATCATCTCATGAAAGGATTCCAAAACTTCAACCACCTTTCCATGTAGACCACAACCAGATATCAAAGCAGTCCATGTAACAATATTCCTCTCTTGAGACTCATTAAAAACCTTGTGTCCATCGGAGAGATTGCTGCATTTAAAGTACATATCCACAAGGGCACTGGTAACAACGACATTTTCTTTTATTTGACTCTTAATCATGAGACAATGAGCTCGTTTCCCATGTTCCAAAGTCGCTAATGCAGCACAAGCTCGAAATAATGATGCAAAAGTATATTGGTCTGGAATCAAACCGCTCCATCTCATTTCATAGTAAAGGTTCAATCCGATCTCCTCATTACCCTTTTGCACATAACCAGCTATCATTGCATTCCAAGAAATCAAGCTTTTATCGATCAATCTGTCAAATAAAATGCTTGCAGTTTCTAAATCCGCAAGTTTCGCATACAGTATCAATAGTTTAGTCTTTAGATATTCATTGGGGATATGCCCTACAACAATCATTTGTGTGTGGATTATCTTCCCCTTTTCATATGCTTTACGGTGTATACATTCCTGCAATAGAAGAGCATAAGTTGCCACTTCTACTTGTTTCCCATTAGCACAAAGGAGCCTGATAGCTTCTATTAATCTTCCAGAATAACAGAGACCCTTCAGAGTCTTATCCAATTGGTCAAAGTCTTTTCGATGAACAACCTGTAAGCTGGGAGTATCTAATAAGTGATAATCTACCATCCATTAAAAACAGAATTCCACACTCTTTGAATGAATGATGTGAAGGCATATGAATTTATTCTGCCCCAAAATTTAAAACAGCACTTCTAATTTAATATAAAAGCTCAAGCCAATAGATATGTGAATTGTTTAGTACTTGATCCATGTCTGCATAATGTTGCAGTCCCAAGTACATGGGAAAAAAAAAATCCATGAAATCCAATAATAATACCTAACGGAATACATATATATTCTATATGAAAATTTGAAATAGGAGTCAAAATAAAGGGACATCTAGGCAAGCACCATAATTCCTTCCACAGGTCAGAAATATACAAGATGTGGCATTTTCAATCCTAATAGATTTGGGAAACATGTAATAAAATTAGTTGTAAATTAAAGGTTCTCTTATTTCTTCTCACTTCTATCCCTTTTCAAGAAATGTATTACAAGAGTCTATACTCTTACTGCTTTTTCATCTTAGGATTAATGTTTGCCAATTTTCCCATCTGGGGTCTAGGTCTTCAAAGACTAGCCAAAGGGGAGCCTTTTTCCAAAATTTCATTATTCAATTGAGTGGCAAATCCATATTTGTTAAAGTAGCATGAAAGCATTCCTTTGTCCATCTCTCTTGGAATTCCTTAGATGGCAGTAGGGTCTAAATTCGCATTTTGAAATTATCTTGGCGCACAACCATGAAAGTTAAGAGAAATTCCAAGTGTAACTTACCCTAAATGTTATTATTCAATTGGATGGTAAATCAACCAGGTATGCTCAGTTATGGGGATGAATATAGTGAATACACCCAGCAATCCTGGTGAAGAGTACTTGCTTGAAAGGACCGAATTACGGGTTCAGTTTTCAATTTAACCTTTGAAAAGTTTACCACATAACTTATTACTAGGAACACGGTAAAAGCCGATCACAATGTGGTATCTCCCGATACAAATTACTTTAGAAAAACAATCAAATACCACCCAACGAAACAATCAAAATGTTGCATTTTTTTTTCCCCTTTTAAGGGCCATAAGGCAAAATGTTGCATTTCCTAATACATATTACTTTAAAAAACAAACAAAAAACTCAAACGGTAACAATTCATCAAACTGATAAAACAAACACACCAAGAGTAAAGATTTTTATACCACACCTGCCATTAGAGCTTTCCTGTTCAATTCGGCGAAGAAGATTGGTGGTTTTTCCAGCAAACATTGGCCCAACAATGACATGAATCTCGCCTGAAGACAAATGGGATGAACCCATTTTCAGGGTTCTACGTTGAAGTGAGCAACTTGGGGATTTGGGTATGCATGATTTTGGCTGGAGAGTGTAAAGATTGCGATTTTCAAGGATTTGGTGATGAGGACAATTGAAAATGGACTTTGGGAATGATAAAGGCACGTTGTGCTTGGTTATATGAGGAGAGAAAAAGGAGAGTCTTGGAGAGATTAGGGTTTTCATTCTTGAAACTGATAACATAGGAAAAAAATGGGGTTGGGTTTTGGAAATTCGTTGGGGTTTATGGTAAAAATAAAGAAGTGGGGATGGAGAGAGGGCGAGATATGGAAGGGTTTCTAGGGTTTTAGGATGGAGGGAAAATGGGAAAATGCAATATGGTGGGAATTCGGGTTTTGGGTTGTGGACTCGTGGGAACCGTATTTTGATTTCGGGGCTCAATTTTGATGATAAATACATATGTATTTTGATTGTTTAGTATCCTCCATTAGAAACAAACACCCCCGAGCCCTTATTCCCACTTCATGGAGCTGGCTATGTAGATTTTGATTTGCAATTACATTTTCACATGAATTAGATATTCGGTAATACTTAAAAATGATTTGATATAAAAAACAATAAAGACTAAAAAAAAAACATAAAACCTAAAAGCAAAAATTAAAATACTATATTCGAATGTAATATGATTAATTTTTACTATTTTTTCTCTAAGCTTTGATTCTACATAAAGATAAGCTATATAAAGATAAATTGGCTCAAGGATGAAACCTTAAACCTAATATTTAAAGAGCTAAAAACCTAGTGATGGAAATTGGGGTCAAACTCAATCATTCCAAAAAGAGCCTGGAGATATAGGTGAAAGTCAAAAAAAAAAAAAAACAAAGAAAAAAAAGGAGAGTAAAAATACAATCGGGACATATTTGGTATGGATTATATAAAAATTAGACTGACACTGATTCCTTATAGGAGTCCTTAGAACAAGCAAAATAAAAATAAAAACCCTATAAGGGTTTTCATTGTTAAATCTTAACCTGTCCTGAGAAGAAAATAATCGACCCCATACTTATTCTGACCCTATTTTGCCAAGTGACAATACCACTTTAAGGCACCAACACATTAAGGAGAAGATGAAAATTCAAGTCAAAGTGATGATGATGCCTAGCAAATAAATAGGTAAGGTGAAGTGAATGACAAATAAATGAGTTTTAAAACTTAAATGTTAAGATTAAAATTATATTTTGCATATAATTATCAAAATTTAAGTTTTATATCATTTTTATTATATATTTTTATTATTGTTATATTATTTATTTTAACCTAATATTTTCTATTTATTATTAATCTAATTTCACATATTATCAATTTGCACATATTTACTACATAATACATATAATAATCATATCTAACACTCTAAATACTACAATTATCACACTATATTAAATATTAACATCTTAAAATACATAGTTATACACTAAATCGGTAATTATCTATTTAATTACTAAATTAGCCCAAAATCACCTATTTTATACATCATTTTAAGGCCTAAAAATTTTAAAAATTCATTTCTAAAAAATCTCTTCATAGTACTGCTCTACATCCTCTAAATAGCCTTAAAAAAATTGAGCTTAAAACTATACTATTAAGGTTATTTATTTCTAAATTGAAATGAATTCGAGTTCATGGGATTTCTTAAGTACTATATATTTTCAAATATAATTTCATCAAATCAATTTTTTTTTCTTAAATCTACATACATAAAAACCTCAAAATACCAAATTTTATAACTTTCTAAATAAATTTGATGATTTAAATAAATTAAACAAGATTCAGGTTAAAATTGCCACTTGTTTGATCGACATCTAACCACCAGTAGTAGCCCTAGATGTGTCGACAGCAACGAGTTGTGGAGGTAGAGTATGGTAATGGTGGTCGTTGGTCATAGGTTCCCTTTTTAATCTTTAATTGCACACTAAATTTATTATTTTTTGAAAAATACCCTAATTCTCTCTTTCTGATTTCTCTTTAATTTTCTTTAACTCCTAATTGACCAAATAAGTTCGAGTTAAAGTTTGGGGTATTTATAGAGATTCCTTGATTTTTTTCTTTTAATTTTTAATTGACAATTGGCCTTATCTTTTTTCCATTTCACTTTGTATTTGCACTAATTTAATTGGTTAAATTTTTTCTTCTTAATCCCAACATGCCACAACTTAAATCTAAACAATTCTTTACTTTTTTATTTTTCATGATTTTTCATTGATTTTTTTGTGATTTTTTTGTAATTTTCTTTAATTATTTAGCATTAATTTAGTATATTTCAAGTATTTTAAGTAAATTTAGATATTTTTACCTACATGTAAATACATTTGGAATACAAGTAAATAATCATAAATATTATTTATATTATTTTATGATTTTTAGTGTACGTATAATTCATTTTTATCGACTCATTAGTTATCGGAACTCGTTTTACGTATTTTCGATAAATAATGAGTAATATACTTATAATTCAATATTATGATATTTAATTATTTTATTACTTATTTTCTTAAATTCAAACATATGAGGTTACTTTTACTAATACTCCTAGTTTTATCATATAATTTAGGCTCGATTGAACACTTTATTTGATCACCTTAAATTTTATATATCGAATTCAAACTTCTAGTTGTAAGGCTTATAGCTCTCACCTAGGGTGTGACCTTATAATTATGTATAAACCTTATGTATACTCAAAAAATTTGCTATCATTCTTGAATACATTTCCAAATAATTTGGTTCATCAATTATATCAACATAAGACCAACGAGGTTTTTGCTACATATATCCCAACTAACTCTTCAATGATCATATACATTGACACAACCAAAGAACATGGATTAAGTATGGATGTATAGCGTGGAAATACACATAATATGGTCCAACATGTTTATTTCTAACTAGTCTAGCCTTAATACCTTAATGAAATGAGCTCATAATTAAATTTCATTGAGATATCCCATTAGTGAAAATAGCCTTAGAATCGAAATTAAATATAACCATAACTATATCATAATCTATATTAAAATAATAATATAACAAGTCTAAAATATAAGCATTAACATGAAGTACAAACTCCCACTTATACTAAATATCCTAAAAATATGTAATACTCATATGAGCAACGTGCTCAATAAAGACCTTAAGTAATAGTCTCTTAATAAGCGAATCTACAATTATAGATTTTGTCCTAATGTGCTTTATGGATACTTATTGATTCTGAACTCTTTCCTTTGCAACCAGAAACTTACAGCACCTCTACTTATTGGAATTGGAATTCTATTCTCTTATTATTTTTTATTATGGTGTTCAATTGATTTTTTATCATGGAATTGAAATTATGTAAGAATCCATATTACTTGAAATCAAGTAATATAAATTCCTTAATTCAACCAAGGAATCACGATTCCTTACCGCTACCACTGCTACCACCACCCCCACTATTACCACCATCACCACCTACTACCGTCACCACTGCCACCACCACTATAACTGTCATTGCCATCGCCATCGCCATCACCACCGCCACCGCCACCACTACCCCTAATACCATCGACTACTGTAGCTACTGCTACCACTATCATCACCAACGCCAACCACTGTAGCTATTAATATTACCATTGCTGTTGCCGCCACCACCACTAATCATTGTAACCATTGCCACCGCCACCACCACCGCCACTGCCACCGCCACTGCCACTGCCACTTCTACCATCACCATCACTGCCACTACCGCCACTACTATCATCGCCACCACAACCATCGCTGCTACTGCTATCGCCACCGCTATCATCATCACCAATTGCCATCGCCACCACTGCCGTCACCGTTGCCAATTACCACCACCACTGTCACCACTACCTATTACTTTAGGATTAGTTGAAAAAAAAATAAACTAAGGATAATTTAATCGTTAAAATTGTGTTACATGTGTATTCTTAAATTACTTATAAATTCAACTAAATAAAATAATATGATTACACCCTTATTCCATTACTTATGGAATTTCAATTCCATTCCCTCTTGTTCTATTCCATGAAGTAAACAAACGGTTAATGTTATGTGTTTTGACTTTGTTAAGCTCTTATTATTATTGACATATAGCACTACTGATTTATTATCACAATATATCATGAGTAGTCTTTTAATACTATTTATAATGCACAACCAATGACAAAGTTTCACAACCATATTTCGATTAACTACCTTATAACATGTTATAAACTTTGTTGCGATAGTAGAAGAAGTTACAAGTGTCTACTTAGCACTTTTCCAAGAAATTGCTCCTCCAACAAGCAAATAGATATAACTAGATATAGATCTCCTACTATCCTGGCATCTAGCAAAATCGGAATATGAGGAACCAATGACCTCCAACTGATCTGATTTACTATATATGAGCATGTAATCCTTTGTTCTCTATGAGTACTCCATGACTCGTTTAAGTGCTTTCCAATGATCCATCCTTAGATTACTCAAATATCTCCCTAGTATTCCAATAATATATACAATATCCGAACCTGTACATACATAAGCATGCATTAAGCTTCTTATGGCCAAAGCATAAGGACCTTTTCCATTTCTTCACTTTCATGGTGACTTTTGGGGCATTAATTTAAACTAAACTTATCTCCTTTAACAACAGAAGTATCACCTAATTTACAATTTTGCATGCCAAATCTTTTAAGTATTTTTTCAATATAACTCTTTTGTAACAACTCATAAATGATCCCAATATATCTAGATTCATGATATAAAAGAGGTTCATTAAGATCTTTCATTTCAAAATTCTTTAAGAGAAATTGCTTAGTTTCATGTAATAAACACATATCATTCGTGGCAAGTAGTATGTCATCCACATACAAAACCAAGAAAATCAACTTATTCCTACTAAACTTATGGTATATACAATCATCAACAACATTTATCTCAAAACCTAATGAGACAATAACCTAATGAAATTTGTGATACCATTGGCAAGACACCCACTTGAGCCCATAGATGGATTTTTTTAGTTTGCACACCATTTATTTTGGATCTCCTAAAACAAAGTTCTCAAGCTACATTATATAAATTGTCTCATCAATGTCTTCATTAAGAAACACAGTCTTTACCTCTGTCTGTTTGATGTAACTTAAGATTAAAACGAGCTACAAGTGTCATTATAGTCCTTAAAGAGTCTTTCAATGAAATCAAAGAGAAAATCTCTTTATAATCAATGCATTCCTTTTGTGTAAAGTCCTTAGCAACAAGACATGCCTTGTACCTTTTTATATTACCTTCCCTTTTGGTTTTAAATATCCATTTACAACCAATGGGTTTTGCTCCTTTAGGTAGTAGAATAAGGTGCCATATGTAATTATCTTTCATGGACTTTATTTCCTTATTTATGGCATCTATCCACTTTTGAGAATCAAAACTTTCTATGGCTTTGACGAAAGTTGATTGGATCATCTTACATCATTCTAATGCCATCCTCGTATTCCTAGAGAAATATAATATTATAATCTTGAATTGCACTTCTCCTCTCTCTAGTGGATCTCTTCAATGGCATAAGTTCTTGAAGTTGTAGAGTTTATTAATTTGAAATAACTTCTTAATTTTGAATAGAAGGTATAAGGACATTATCTTGATTTGAAGTTGCCTCTTGAACAATGTCAAGTATAAAAGTCTGATCTTGAATATCATTAATGGCAATTTAAGGAATATCAATATGCTCTTCTTCAAGGATAAAGTCTTTATCCTTATCTCTCTTTGCAAACTCAACATCCTTAAAGAACCTAACATTAATCATCTCAAACATAGCTTTAGTTGTGGGATCATAAAACTTATAACCCCTAGAACTTTCAGAGTAACCAATAAAGCAACAACTAATAGTCTTAGAATTCACTTTATTTTTATGTAACCTATAAGGCCTAACTTCAGCTAGACATCCTAAATATGCAAGTGCTTTAAATTGGGCTTCTTGCAGGTCCAAAGCTCATAGGAGGTTTTATTAGCTATTTTAATAGGTATGTTGTTGAGTAAATATGCCGCAGTTTTTAATACTTCTTCCTAAAGTAATTCTGATAAGGTAGAACAATCAATCATACTCCCTATCATGTTCTCAAGTGTTTTGTTTCGTCTTTTGGCAACATCATTCATCGCAAGTAAACCCGACATGGTGTACTATGGGACAACACTGCTTTCCTCTAAGGCTTTAGCAAATGATCTTGGATGTTGTTTACCTGATCCATCATATCTACCTAGTATTCACCACCATACTCAGATTTACTTAATAACTTCTTAATCGATTTAGCAAAAATCAAGCTAATCATGCAAAATTGTTTTTTCTGCCAAAAAGTCATCCAACGATAGTGAGCCACGTGTCCGAGCAACCATGTGACGGAATCTTTTGTGTAAAATATTCACTTTGTTGTATTTTCCAATATACCCTTCATTATTCCTTGTATAGTACTTCTTTTAGACACTATCTTTTTTAGTCTTTTTCATTTTAGGTAGGTTGTCCTAATTTTGCGGCTATAAATACCTTTGCACATATAGCCATATTATATCTAATCATCATCAATATATTGAATATTCTTCCTTTTGTGAACATTGCTTCCATTAGCTTATTTACTCTTTTCACTCTTATCGCAACCCTTAAGTAAGGCTAAGTAATGAGTAACTCCATTAGATCATCTCGTGTATCATATCAAGTTGTATGGTAGGTCAATACATTACATCCTCGGAGCTTTTCGTAGATTTGCTTACTCTATCTTTACTGTTTTTGTACAATCCCCTCACCATCTTTCAAGCTTTTAATAAGCTTAGACCTACCCTGTGATCGACCTTATCTGTTCTTGGCCTCGATATGCATAATCCCCTAAATGCTTCTAAAATGGCATGCTTCATGACCATTAAACTTATGCAATTTGATCGCTCCTTTTCCACCTCTCTCTTTGCATCAAAGGTACTCTTATAAGTGATAGTGAGAAAGTGATCTTTCCTTAATGCTAAGTCCAAATCCATGACTTTGAGAGCAGTCATTACATTCTCTTGCCACATTTTAGAATTAGTCCCATTTAACATAGGAATCGAATTGATGTTGACAAATATATTTACAGCAAAACTAATGCCTCTCTTTATGGTAGAGTTTAAGTAAAACTGCACTACAAAGATAAGAAAGACACCATTTTACCCTAAAGGTAATACTGTACTAAGAAGCGTTGCAGTCAACTAGCTACCTTGAACTTGATTTAATGGGGATTCAGGTGAATAGTAAAAGATATGTTAAAAGAGAAAGAAGGCCCTCTAAGAACTGGTCGAGGAACAAGATTAGGTTTTTTAAATGGTATAGTGTCTTATGAACTTACTATAATCCAAAAGGACACATGAAACAAAATTGTGTTTTATGAGCTAACTAAAACCCTAAAGATACCATTTTGGATTGATGGTAAAATATGGTTGTTTTAGATAAAACAAAGTAAATCTTAAATGACATCTTAGATGGATAGTTTTTTAATTTATTAAATTTAACACTAATGTGAGCACCATCTTGGATTGATGGGTTTTAGCAAAAACTTCAATGTCATCATGGATTTATGGGCGCAACACTAACTTGAATTGATGGGCTTTAACAAAAACTTCAACGCCATCTTAGATTGATAGGCACAACACAATCTTGAATTGATGGGCTTTAACAAAAACTTTAACACCATCTTGGATTGATGGGCTTTAACAAAAACTTCAATGCCATCTTAGATTAATGGGTACAACACCATCTTGAATTGATGAGCATAACATCATCTTAGATTGATGGGCTTGAACAAAAACTTCAGCACCATCTTGGATTGATGGGTACAGCACCATCTTGGATTGATGGGCTTCAACAAAAACTTGAAACCATCTCCATTTTGCCTTGAGGGTGAATTTGTCCTAAATAGTGCCACTATTAAGTAGCTATCCTAGGTTTGATCCATTAGGGATTTGGTGAAAGATATTTTGCAAAGGAAGACATTGTTTTAAGAGCCAGCCAAGACATGAGAATGAGTTTTTCAGAAGGGTATGGTGCCCTATGAGTTGACTATGTCCTGAAGAAAGGGAAGTGCTTTCAAAATTAGCAAAATATTAAAAGCGACATTAAGTAAAGGGCAGCACTCTAAGAGTTGCTAAGAACCTTAGGGATATTGAGATGGTGGGTCATGGCTCTACGAGCTAGCAAGAACCCTAAATTTGGTAGCGTTCTGTGAGTTGGTTGACTTAAATGAGAGCGTCTCTAGAGGACTAACAATCTTAAATAAAAACTTGATTTAAAACTTGGTAGTGCTCCCCTAAGCTAATTTACTTAGGTGGGAGCGTTTCTAAGGGACTAGTAACCCTAAATAAAAATTCGATTTGAAACCTAGTAGTACTCCTTTGAGCTGACTTACTTAAGCGAAAGCGTCTCTAGGAGACTTGTAACACTAAATAAAAATTTGGTTTGAAACCTATTAGTACTACTTTAAGCCGACTTACCTAGGTAGGAGCGTCTTTAAGGGACTTACAACTCTAAATAAAAACTTGATTTAGAACTTGGTAGTACTCGTTTGAGCTAACTAACTAGATAGGAACATCTCTCAGGGACTAGCAACTCTAAATAAGAAGTTAGTTTAAAACTTAACAATGCTCTTTTGAGCTAACTAGCCTAAGTGGTTGAAAAAAAAAAAGAATCGCCCCATGGGCTGGCTAAGACTTTAGCAAAAATTGTTGAAAGGGGACATGTTTTACAGGCTAGCTAAAACCTTAAGGGGAATTGGTGACAAGAAGCACCCTTACAGGCTTGCTTAAAAGAAATTGGTGAGTTAGGACAGTGCTCTTTAAGCTAACTAAAACCCTGAAGGAGATACAAAATGAAATAGCGTTCTATAAGCTGGCTAAAACCCTAAAGCAAAATGTAAATTGGGGCAATGCTCTATAAGCTAACTATAACCTTAAAGGAAAATGTAGGTTGAGACAGCGCTCTATGAGCTTGCTTGTACCCTAAGAATTGGTTGAAAAATGGGAAATAGCCTTATAGGCTAGCTCAAAACCCTGTAAGAAATGAAGGAACAATAGAGGTTATGTAATCCTTTTGAAAAGCATTGTAACACAAAAGGAATTAAAAGCTACCTATGATTGAACATATATTAGGAATAAGGTCCCTTGACTTGAAAACAATTGATGGCCATCAATCAGAAGGAAAACTACATCAAAGAGGATGTCTTAGACTACCAGTGGTCAACTTTAAAAGGTGTAATCACATTGGAAGACAGCAAATGACTTGGTTTTAAGGTTTGGCCACTAGAACCGACATGGATTTGAAAAATGGATGGAAAAAACTTATAACAAACCTTTACCTTCTTTGTCTCTTTTTTTTTGGGGGGGGGGGGGAGGGGGGAGGGGGATGATGTGGAAGTTTGCTAACTGATACAAATTCTCATTTATGTAGCATGAGCCATAAACCATTCTCTTCTTTGGTAACCATGTTGAGTAATTCTTTGTCTCTAAAAATATCTCCTAACCCTTATGTTGTCAAGGCTAATCCAGTAGTAGGCAGTCCTTCTGTAACTTTGAATGTTTCTTTCCTAACGAAAATGGTAACTCATAATCAACCTAGTCAAAAAGGACTTCCTCATAGACTCTCAGTTTAAAATTCAACCTTGACTACTATTCCAAAAATTATGGACCAATTTGTAAATGATATGTCTAAATCAATTTGTTGGGTCTTTTTCAATTCAATATTGTAAATTATGCCTTTGGTTAAGTGGTTTTAAGAGAGATTAACGAGAAGGTCTATTTAAGAGAATTACTTATGTTGCCCGGATTTACAAGTCAATAACTCTTAAGAAAAACTAAAAGTGTACTTGCCCTATGTAAACACTCAATTTTTGCCACCATTTTATTTTAGGTTCTTTTCTTTTTAAGGCTAGGTTTATTGAAAAATATAAAAAAAAAAAACCAAAGAATACAAAAAAAAAATTTTAAATTGAAAAAAAAAATACAAAGTATTAAAGTATCCAAGTCAAGTTAGTCAATCAGATGAGTCGAATCAGGCAATAATAAAATATACGTGTAATTTAATAAGTTCAAAGTCTTTAAGCATTAGGTTTCGTTAGAAAAATATCCTTGAGAAATAGTTCAATAAATTTTTAAATTCATGTCAGTAAGCTTCTATTCAATTTGAAATTTGAAATTCAAATATTTTTATTGCATTAATTAAAATAAAACTTAAGATTTATTAAATTTAAAAATAGTATTAAAAATCTTTAGCATGTGTATTTTAGACTATATAGGTAAGATAGGGTCATTTCAAAATAATTTGGGTTGAATTAGGCTTGGGCTTAAAAGGCCAAAATAAAGTTGGACTTAATAAAATATCTTTAGATTAAATTGGGTTGCATCAATAAATGAGAAAAGCTTAGTTAAGTCAGTAAGGCATGTACATGAATTATAACAGCTTAGGGGTTCAAATCCATTAGGCACTAAGGGGAGATTATTATTATTATTTGCTTCATGCCATGATCCTGTGCCATGCATATGATCGAGCTCTTCTTAGTTGAGAAGATAGATGGGATAGGGAAGGAAAGCTTTCTAGAATTCGATGTTACAATTGATTTTATCAATTCTTTTAAATTTGTTTTGAGATTTAGTTGAAATCTTATTACATCATTGATATTCATTAATAAAATATTTGATCAAAATCTAGATTAAAACTTTATCGATGGGTATAAACTTGATATGAATCTAACTAAAAAGATTCAATTGTTATTTTATAAAACTAGGACTAATTTCCTCTTTCTTCTATGCTTGCCCCAACAAAACAATTCACCCTCAATCTATATTGCACTCACTAACCCTCTTCCACCTTTATCCTCTATAGTTACACCAACCCCGACACCTCACTAACAAGCGGCAGTACCCTCGTCATCTTCACCAAACATCAATAGCACACTCAACAATGCCAAAAGCCCAACCCACAATCATTCATGACTATAGCAAACACACAGGCATCACCTATCCTCTCATTGCACATCTTCCACGATCGACCCTGACACCTATTGCCCAATTAACAGCAGTACCCCCATCATCTTCCCCAAACACGACTTTGGAAGCACCCTAAAACATAGATCCCTATACTGCAACAATTTACCGTGTCCTAACCACATCCATACCATTGTCATAGTACTAGACCTAACCCAACCAACCACTCTCACAATGCACCACACCTTTACAACCACTGCGAGCAACTTATACACAATAACCCCATGCGGGACTCGAACCAACCACCCAACGATAGCTACTTGTGAACCAATCACATTCGACGTAAGCCCTATGACCACAACAGCATCCCAATCACAATTAGCCACCATTTAGGACTCATTCATTGTCACATATGTCACAACACTAAACACTACCCATTGCTCAACCTCGAAAACTACCTAAACTACCACCATTGCTCGACGCAGTTGTTTTAATCCAATTTTCATTAATCAATTTATCATCAAAGTGCGATTTCCATTTTAATTTAGTGATTGAATCGCATTGTAACAAGCTTAGAGGGTAATTATACTTAAAGATAAGCCATGACTTGAATTTGATCTGTTGGAGCACCCACAACTTAATCCACAATCTTACTCAAATCTACAAGTTGAAGCTTCACCTTAACCTAACTTGCATTAGTTTAAAGTGTAGTTTGTTTTTTTCTTTCTTATTGTCCTTAGTAGTTTTATTCTATTTCATTTTATTTTATTTTCTACAAAATTACTAAAGGTGTAATTACCAATACTGACTTTTTTTGGTTTTTCGTACAGGTTTATAGTTTTAATTTTACCTTTTATTATTGTCAGTTATTTATTTATTTGTTAGTTTGTATGACAAAATTTTCATATTGTGTCACTAACATAAGTCTTTTACAGGTCCTTATGTGAATAATTGTTTTTTTTTTATTCTTGCATAATTACTATTAGAATTGCATTTTTACTATATTTTTAGAATAAATTGCATATTTGTCATATTTATTATAGATTGCATATTTCCCCAAAAAATTGACACAAAAACACATCTTTTACAAAAATTGCATATTTTAGGTATAATAGCATATTTTTATCAATATTCATATCCTTAAGATAAAATTTACATCTAAGTCGCATATATTAAAAGATTAGGATTAGGATAGGATAGAATAGGATTGTATCATTTCTCTAGTTAAGCATCTTTTCTATGATTTAAACATATTTTCTATGATTTAAACATATTTTCTATGATTTAGGTATCTTCTTTATTATTCAAACAACTTTTTCATAGTTAGGCATTTTTTACATGGTATAGATATCTTAGGCGTGTTTTCCACATTAATTGCATACTCCATGGGAAATTGCATTTAGGCACTTTTGAGTTTTTCTAAATTTTTTTATCACATAGGAAAGGTTTTTCTCTAAATAAAAATCTCAATTTAGTTTTTTTTTTTTTTTAGTTAGGGTTTTTTAAAAATTTGACAATAAAAATTAAGGTTTCTTTTTAGGATTTTTCTTAATAAAAATAACATAGCTAAAAATGTAAACTTAGCTTGTTTCCATAAATAAAAATTGTTAACTCACTAAAGCTTTTTTCTGAAAAAAAAATAACAACTACGATTGGTTTAATCTCAATTAGCATGTAGTAGGCACCTTCGATATAACCGATAAAAGAATAAAAATTTTATTTTTTAAGAAAATTCTTAATAAAAAATGATAAAAAAAAAAATACATTTTCACTTTTTTACATGTTTTCACTTTTTTTAGGAATATTATAAAATTAAAGGCTCATTAGTTAGTTTTTTTTTTCTTTTTTACATGGTGACTTTTGTCTTAATAAGTTCACCTTCAAACTTAGTTGTCTAATTAAAAATTTTCTAAAAAATCTTTTTAAGAGAATTCATGGATTAGTGGCCTGATTGGGGTTTTTCTACCAAAAAACCCTAATCTTACTTTTTACTAGCTTTATTGAGTAACGATTCCAATTTTTTTTTTTCAAAAGTAATTTTCAAAACATATTTTAGAGAAAAAGTGTTTTTCCTTAATTTTATGTTAAGTATTTTATATTAAGCGAACTAGACTTAGTATAAAATAAATTAAAGAAAACCGAAATAAGGTTTAACACCCTAGTTTCAAAAACAATTTTCATTTAAGATAAATCATTTTTTAAGATCAAAAGAGCTTTTATTGAGTGTTGGTCGTATTGTAGGTAGGAAGGCTTTGTGTTTGTGATTCAGGATGTGTAAGGAGGCTTTATGTTTATGATTGGAATTGCGTTTAGAGGCTTTGAGTTTTGGGAATCAAAAAGTGATTCAAAATGAGTATGAGGGCTTTATGCTTTTGAGGATCTTTGAGCTTCAATTCCAAGCACTTTTTGTGACCTAATTTTACTGTCTTTGTCAAGATATGGTCTACCTTTTTGGGCTTTCTTCATTATATTAGAGCTTAGTTTTCTAGCCTCTCTTTTTTTTTTTTTTCTTTTTTTGTTATTTTGACCCATTGTTTTTTGTTTTTCATTTTGCTCATTTTTTTTGTTCTAAAAGTAATTATCTCTATTATCGAGTCTTTGTCTTTGAAAGATTCAAGACTCTAAATCCAAGGACTTGGATGAAGCATGTGTAAGCTTGAGGTGTTTGAAAAAGCATTGGCCCTTCTTTATTTCAAAGAAAATAATTTATCAAAAATAAAAATTATTTTTGAATTGATGTTATTGAAGCAAGCATAAACTAAGTTTACCTTTTTCTTTTGATGCGATGACCTTAACCTTTAAATTGCTTTATTGTGAGGTGGTTTTTTATAGGGTTTAAATTTGAAGACACTCCAACTTAATAGGGTTAACAAATGATATATGTGTTTGAGACATTAGAAATGATTGCCTAATTTCATTTTGATCTATATATCAAATTCAAGATGGACCTTCTTTAAGGAATGACTCCAAAATATTCTTACTATGATATTACTCAACTCTCAATGTGTTTAAAGGTTAGTGTATGAGATATAGTTTACCTCTTTTTATTCTAAACTTTTCAAAAGTGAGTTTCTAATTCCTTATGTATGAATCTATATTGATTTGTCCTAGGGTAGAGATTAAATTTGCCCCTTAACTTCTCAAAATATTCCATGCCCCATAATACTAAATGCCTTGAACCTTTCGTACTCTTGATGGCTTAAGTAGATAATTGCCCTAGACTTATAGGTCTTAATATCCCTCAAATTTTAAGTTTGCTTAGGCTCGATTTTTTAGGGTCAAGTGAGTTACGTCGGGGAATTGTCTAGAATTGGGGCTTCCTTGTGTAATGAAACTAAGGTGAAGTCTAGCTTTGTCTTTTTAAATGGATTAGTGGTTTATATTTAGGCTTAGATTCCTTGTGTTTAGGTTGGATGCCTTAATGGGTTAAGTTTTTGTGCTTGGCTATCTTAATGGGCTAGAGTCCTGTGTTTAGAGTCAGCTACTTTAATGGGCTAAGGGCTTTGGTTTGCCTCATTAGTAACTTTTTTTTTTATGAGAGAGAAAGATAAGGCCTTATTTTACAAAAACCAAGTCATATGAACAAGTATGGGGAATTGGTTAGGGTTCCATTTACAATCATATTTTTACGATTCTATTTACAAGCCTATAGAATTTATTTACACTTAACAAATAACAACGATTCGATAAATGCTATTAAAGAACTTATTTACAAGCAAAGAATACTAAGTAAAAAAAAAAATTGAAAGAATAATGTTTTAAAAGAAAACAAGCTCTTTTCATTAATTTGATATGCTTGATTATTATTTAATGGAATGATAATTTTTAAATCCTATTTATTCTAAACGGGGAAACCTATTTACAAGGCGGTAAAATTTTTTGAAAGGATGAATATTTTTGGCTCAAAGAATAAGTGGCAAAATGGCAACTACCTAAAAAATATTTTTTAGGATTGATTCTTTTTATTTTTTCTTTTCACTTTTGATTATTTATAAGTAGGCTTTACATAGTAGCAAAACATGATTATTTATGAACGGAACTTTTAGAAATTAGGACATAATTAGCAAACATAAACATTTACAAATGAATAAAGATAAGGACAAAAAATGTAAAATGAAGACACATGGATGCAAGGAATTAATGATTAAATAATAATGTGGCAATTTGATTGTTTAAGGTTGTAATTGCATTGGAATTCCATTATTACAATAAATTTGAAATTATAGAGAGATACAAAAATCACATGGAAATAGAATTTACAAATACAAGGAAATATAAGGTATGGGTAAAATTATAATTTTACATTGAAAATGTCTTATACAGAGAACTAATTAAATAATAACGACCCCAGATTAGAATGCCTCATTATTATTTATTCGCCAGTCAGGTTTCATTATGCAATTATGGTGATTTTAAAAGTCCTCAAGTTATGTGACTTCACTTGTTTTCGAAGAAACGGTTCCTTAGTTATATTGAAACTTAAGTAATGTAGCCTAATCAGCCCTAAAATATAGTTGTCCCATAACATTCGAAGCTTACACAATGACCCCCCTTTTAAGGTTCTAAAACGGTCTAGTTCTAACCGTATCTACCTCATATTTATGGAATCATAAAAAAAAAAGAAACTCCTAAATAAAAACACAGAATAGTTGAAAAAAGGGCTAGTACACTAATACACAAAAGATATTTACAAGGAAAGAGCATAACTCAACATAAGTGTTTCGAAAAATAGTTCTAATTTCAAAAGGTTTTGAAATGGCTAACGTACTTGACATTCCCAATGGAGTCGTTAAGCGTCAAGCTTAAAATTTTTTATTTTTTGTTTTCCTTAATTTAATTAAACTAAACTTTATACCTATTTAATTTAAATCCTCAACTAAAATTAAGCAAACCTAGTTTCTTATTATTTTCTTCTTTAAAAAAAAAAAAACTTGAAGTTGCCATCCAGTAAAACTGAAAAAAGGTAATTAAATTAGAACCAACTAAGTGAATTGATTTTAATTTTGCCATTAATTTGTGTTTTGAAAAATTAAAAAAAAAATTCAAGAAACCAAATTTTTTAAGGTTTGAGAACCATCCTATTAAACCTAAATGGACAACATTTTAATCTTTAAAATTAAAATTTATTTTTCAAATTATTCGTCTAAGAACATAATTTATTCACAAATAGCAACTGAAATTACATTTAATTACAAAAGAGAAAAAATGGAAAGTTATTTACAAAAGGGCGAAAAACATTTTTTTTTTTTCATATTTTAAGTAATAAAAAATTATCTTACAAAAGAGGAAAAATATATTTTTTTCATATTTTAAGTTACCCATAATTACCTACTAGTCGAGATCAGACTATCATAGTTCATTTTGAAAAATTTTGGTGGATTAATTTATTTTATTTTGAAAAGTATTTCACTTTAAGTATTTACATATTGATTAGTTTATACAAATATATTTCCTTTTCTACCCAAATTTAAAAAAAAAACGAGAAGTCCTTATTCTTTTAAAAGGAGGTCCATCTAAATTTTTATTTAAGAAAAACGTTTTTTTTTTAAGGTGGAAAAATACTTTTCATAAAGAACTTAAATAAAAAGTGTATTTTTTTTTAAAGCACTTTTTATGCAAAAGCAACACATTGAAGATATGTGTGTTAAATAAGTCACATAAAGTACCTAAACAAAAATTTATACAATATTCATATAATCACAAATATGGCATGTTTATTATTCATATACAAAAATTTGTTTGTGATGAAATTTTGAATCAAGACATCCATTCTATGTTGCATCAACATGATTCATCAAAATAACTAATTTCATAATTATTTGTCAGACATTTATTCAATAATTTACATGTTTAGATATCTATTATATAATTTACATGTTTAGACATCTATTATATATTGCATAAACATGATTTATGGCAAATACTCTACGATTTAAAAACATCTAGTTCAATTAAAATAATCAAGAATAATCATATATTCAAACATGATTCATGATAAACATGCTATAAGTCATTAAATCAAAATACTTAACTTAAACAATCATGAACTATTAATATTATATGGTTATTATATTATAGAAACAATAAATCCTATTAACTATATTGCAAAAATTGCATCAAACAAATGTTTTATATTCCTAAAAACATGATTTATCAATTATTTAATACATAACATGCATCAAACACACAAAGAAAATAAGAACAAGCAAGGATTTTAGGAGCTTACCTCGTACAATAATGAAACGATGGCTAGTTTAGTGAGTTTTTGGGTAACTTTTGGTAAGGTAGTGCCATCTTTAGAGAGAGAAAATTCACGACATAGAGAAAGCTTGGTTTGAGTGAGTTCTAAATCGTAATTTATGTTCAACGTGAAGTGTGGCACCCTGTTTATACTAGTAGAGCTTGGATTTAATCCAGGAAAGTGCAAAAATGAAATATCACAAGTTTGTAGGCTTGATATATTCTTGCTCGATTCAACCCTGAATTTTGAAGAAAGTATCGATTTGAGTGATGAAAATAGGGAAGAACGCATTAATAAACAATGTTTACATCTTAGATTCAAAGGAAATTGCCCAAAGAATAAAGTTTTGCAATTTTCATTCTAGTGTGTTAATATATTTTTTTCCTTTTTCAAGTTCGAGTTAATTAGAAATTTAGGAAAAATTAGGATGTGTTTTTTTGTCCCAATTTGAAATATGCTATGTGTAGTTTCCATAAAATTCAAGTAAATATCCCAAGATATAAAGTTGGAGCACAGATTAAAATTGAGAGATTCGAATAAGGAAACTTTCATTTATTTTTTAGAAGTGCAATTCTCAAATCAAGCGTGAAAAAGAAAGGAGAAGGAGAATAGGAGCTTACATTACCTTGTGGTCACATTAGGGTTTTAAACACTTATCAGGGCTTTGACCCCGATTATTTTCGAAACATGTAGGCTAGGTCTTAAACTTGGTCTAATTTAATATTATTTTTTTAAAATAACAGTAAAATAGAAAAATAAATTATAATAATACTGATCTTAGGTTCAACAAAAAATGGACCTGAATCAGTTACGTAAATGTTAATAATTTTGAAAACACACTTAAAATTAAAGATAAAAATAAATTAAAATAATAAAATAAATAAAAAAGAAGAAGAACTATTTGGGTGTGCTTTAACGGCATTGAAAATTTGAAATAAGAACTAAAATTGTAAGGGGTGAAAATATTGTGTCTATAACCAACAACTATATAAAGAATAAAATAAGCAGAACCAAATTAAACCTACATATATGTACCAAAGCATGCAAATAAAAAATTTAAATAATGGTAAAGCCCATCATAAGATACCTAGCACAACATCAATATTTAGTCTTAGAAATAGATATCAACTTATAAGTGGTACTCTTGGTGCAGTAATTAAATATTGATAATAAATTTCTATCAAATAGTTAAGCCTTCTTTTGGGCTGACTAACTATTTATAAGGAAAAAAAATTCGAATAATAATCACATATTTATCACTACAAGTATGTATGTAAATTACCAAATGTTAACCTTCCTTTGGGTCAGTCAATATCCATATGATTCATATACTCATGTCATTTTCTACTTATTCAAAATGAATGACTTCCATAAGAGAGGCCAATTGATGATACACTATTTTAATTGTCCATCTTGAATAATAGATATAAAAAATTACTAAAATTTGAATTTATTAACCACCCAAAGTCATAACATATCAAATAATGTATTTGATCGAATGCTCTTCAACAATTATATGATAATTGATGTAACCTTTTCCACCATTAGATATAATCGTAAACAAATAATTGCTGCATGGTGCATGGTAACATACCCCCCCTCCCCCCTCTTTTTTTATTTTAAATTATTATGATAGGATTTTTCTATGATAACATCCTTTTTTTACAAAGCCGATACCATCATCATTTTCACTCTTAATTTGATTATCTTTAAATTTGAACCATTAAACAATATGTGAATTTAATAATCTAGATTTAAAACATGGAAATGAATGGTGAGATAATAGACGGGACAGGTCCTATTCCCGTTCCTGTCAAAATAAAGGACAGGATTGTATAATCTCTCGTTATTATAATAATAAAATAAGGAGAAAATACGTTGCCCTGTAACTATAAGGAATAGAGCTGTTAAAAAGAAAAAAAAATTAGTAAATGATAACATCGATTCCGAAGTGAATATGACTAAGGCCGATACCATCATCCTTTTCACTCTTAATTTGATTATCTTTAAATTTGAACCATTAAACAATATGTGAATTTAATAATCTAGATTTAAAACATGAAAATGAATGGTGAGATGATAAACTGGACAGGTCCTATTCCCGTTCCTATCAAAATAAAGGATAGGACCGTATAATCTCTCGTGATTATAATAATAAAATAAGGAGAAAATACGTTGCCTTGTAACTATAAGGAATAAAACTGTTAAAAAGAAAAAAAAAATTAGTAAATAATAACATCGATTTCGAAGTGAATATGACCAATCATAGTTGTTGTGATGTTTGATGACATAATCCATATTGCAAATTATGTGTCTTGAACTCATCGATAATATTGCTAAATGGACATGAACAATAATATATAATATATATAAGGAAACATATTGTTACAACCCAAGCTCAAAAGGAGAGCCCAACCCAAAAAGACTAACCTAATAGGTGAGATAACTTTTTAGACTTAAATGCAACACTTAGTCCATGTTACTTTTCCATGTAGAATTGTAACATTACCGTCCCCTTTTGAAAACCAATACCTACGTTGGCTTACTCTGGATTATCCACTTTGACTAGCTTTTACTTTGAATTGCCTACTTTAGGTAGCTTTCACTTTAGGTGGCTTGCACTCTGTTTCATTAGGTAACCCTTTTTTAGGTCACTCCTTTTTCAAGTAGCTCTCTCTCAAGTCGTTGCTTTTCCCTTCCGTAAGATTAGCCTCTCAATAAGAGCACCAAATTTTATGACCTACAATTTACAAATTATAGCAATTTATTTTAGTATGAAGTCGAAACATTCTTATTGAGTTGAAAATTCGGTTTTCCTTTTTCCTAGTTAGACATATACTAAATCCAACTCATTTTAATATAAATCTCTCAACTGGATTAGAAAAAGCTTGAATTTTGCCCCCAAAAAAAATCTTTTTTAAAAAAAAATGAAGTTGCCACTTGATTGGGTTAGGAAAAGAATAAAATTAAAATCCATGGTAGATGAACCTTAATTTTAATTACTACTTTATAGGTTTTTCTAAAAGAAATTCTTAGAAAAAAGAAACCAAAGAGTATGGATTTGGGGCTAATCTATTAAAACCTTTGTGGTTACCATAAAAAAAGTCCATAAAATAAAGAATTGGGCTTTTACTTTTTCATGAGCTTTTTCAAAACAAAAAGGGGTTTTCTATGTAAGAAAATTATTTTTTTTACATTTTTTAGGGCTACCTGAAGTGACTACGTACCTGTTAGCTAGGATTATGCCCACATAATTCTAAAAGATATTTTATGAAAACTTTAGTGAATTGATCAATTTTATTTACAAAATATTCCACTTTAAGTTATTACATGTTAATCAATTTGTAAAAAGAAACAATTTTTTCCATCTTGAAAAAAGTCCTAAGAATTCCTAATTTTGAAAACAGCTCAATTAGATTTTTTTTTATTTATGAAAATCACTTTTCTAAGTGTGAGAAAACAATTTTATAAAGAAAAAATCTCATTTAATTTTGAAAGCATTCCCTTAAAAATAGATGATATAAACACACCAATAAAGTATAACCATCATATATTACAAGTATATTAAACATTAATCATAAGGTAAAATCACACATCACTACAAAATTATATATATAATGCGAATATAAACCATGAATCATATTAATAATTAATGCAATATATTACATCTTAACAAGTTATCAATTTATCATATACAGACCATCAGTATCATATTTATATTTTATGCAAACTTTACAAATTATATGAATATTGAGAAAATTATATCCACATACTTTTTACATTTAATTAATATTATTAGATATGTACAAATTACCAAATACATATTAATGACATATTATCAAATTCCTTAAGGTACCAACATATTACAAGTTTACATATTGTTACAAGCTATTGTATTATATTATACAATTAATTTATATCATCTATATCATAATTTTAAGGAATTAAATAAAGACACATTATGCCATAACATATTAATTTTTTATAACTTACATGTTACATTACATTATTAAACTACATTTTATGAATTATACATATTACATGTACCTAAACTATACAATTTATCATGTGAGAGTTTCATTTAATTATTAATTGACACATTATGTCATAGTATTATTTAATTAATTTACGAATCAAAAACCATATTACATAATTATAAAGTTCACGAAAACATTAAATTTATATGTGTTGTCACATTTATGGTTCACAGATATTATAAGATTATTATTATTATTATTATATATATATATATTATATGTCACATGCAAAATCACATCAATCATACACATATTTAACTCATATCATAATGTCTATATTATTTCTACATCTCAAAGTATAATTTAGAATATGTTATAAAGCTAAGAACCTAGACATGTCATATTTCACATCATATTACCAATTATATAATTACATTTAATTTTATAAATTAATGTTACAATATAGTACAATATTATATAAGTCACACAAACAATTTATTTCATGAATTACAAAGTAAATTTGCATCAAACCATCAATTTAGATAAAAAAAAAATGACAAGGATTAAGAGCTTACCTCACGCGTTGCGAAAGAGGTGGTCAGTTTAGATGCTTCTAGGTCAATTCTTGAAGAGGTGGTGGTGATTCCTAACTCCTAACGCATTGATCTTTGAAAGCCCTTAATCAATTGCTGGAAATCTTAAGTGCAAGATCCTTAATTTTCTTGAAAAATAAAGAACTTTATGGGCAAACATTAGAATTGGGTATATTTTATTTAAATTGAATTTAAATTTATGTGGAGGGTAATTAGATGAAATTGGTTGATGGGTTTTGATCCTTATAGAGTGGGGAATATTTTCACATTTTTTTTTTTGCTTCAATTTAGCTTCGGGAGTGAGAACTTGAAGATAGAGAGAGTAATGTGCCCGATAGAGCTTTTAGAGAGAGAAAGTTGTGATTTCTTAAATATAGAAGCTTGTTAATTATTTGTGTGTGTTGGAATTAATGCTAGGATGACCTATTTATAGTGTAGAGTTAGGATTGGGGCTCAAGAAACATCTATATTTGATAACAAATGAATCTTTATTTAAATTTTTATTCATGGAAGGACAAATGGTTATTTTCCATCTTTGATCTAATTTCATTAAATATATTTTTTATTTCTTGGAAATTAAAGATACATAACTATTATACAACATCTTATTATTTATTCCATAATCTTATTTTATGATGGGTTTGTATAAAAAAGATCTAATTTACAAAATTTAATAAGGGTACATATATATTACATGTACAAGTTACCTGATTTTGTTATTTTATTCTTATGTACTTTCCTTCAATAAAAATTCAAAAATTGGACATGACCAAATAATATATTTTGTGATCCTTCCATTTCCTTTTTTTACATGATTTTTGATGTATAAAAATTTATTAAAATTAGGTAGAAAATGCAGATACTAATGTGTCTAGAAGCTTAGTAATCATTAAGATTTACCATAGGAGATAAGAATCAAATGAGTCTTTCGAGATATTGAAGAAAATAAAAGTGATAGGTCGGAAAACTAAATGTAATAGCTTACATGAAGCTACTTAGAGGATATCACTCACCAATGAACACAATATGTCTTGACACTTTACTCGATGTGATGCACAAGTTAATGTTAATGTTCACTCGCCACTAATCTTGAGCTATTTAGTAAGATTAGATAAGAATGTATGGAAAAAGGACTTGGAAAGGAGTATTTTGCAAGAACAAATATATTCAATGTCTGAAAGGAATGTAAGATGTTTTAGCTACAAAGAGAATGGACTATTTATTATAAGTTCTTAAAGCAACATTATAAATAAAGAGAATTACAAAAAGGCATTAAAACAAAGAGATTTTTAGTACATATAAGAAAGGGTAAATAGGACATATGACAAAAAAAGAAAAATAGTACAACGTCAGAAAAATGGATAGGTGGTAGCTTGTCAATAGGTCTGTATCAGGGAATCTTCAGTGCAACTACTAAGCTAGGTCATGATGTGGTAGTATCAAGGGTTGCTGAAACGAATAAGGAATGCCGTAAGTATTAGTAGTTGGCCGAAAGGAAAGTACTTCGTTCAGTAGGGGCTTAAGTCTTGGCACTTGGTAGGGTTCTCAGCATCTGAAGGTCCAGGTAATTGGAGCAAGACTTGATGTGCAGGGTCTTGGTCCTCATCACTTAGTAGATAAGTCTTGGCAAGTGAGTGGTTGGCATTGGTATAAGGGATAGAGCAGAGCAAAGTATACTTACCTTGAGCTGGGCTCTCAAGGAGTTCAGTCACTATCCTTTTGTATACTGTTTCTCGTCCTTAGTATGTTGACGAAAGAGAATTCTTTTAGTGAGGGATTGGAGGTCTCTTAGGTATGCATGAGTAAGTAAGCCAGAGGTCGGTAACCCATCAAATATAAAATACATTAAACATGTCATTTTTAAAATTGGCTCTTATTCAACAAGAAAGGGAAGATGAGTTAACCTTTAACCTACATAGGGTGCTACACAATGCAATTTGGATGGCATTAAGTAGCACCTATTAGTTACCACATCGCAATTAGGGATGGTGCCACATGTCACCATGTGAAGTTGACGTGTGTCACCTTCTTTTTTTGTTTTCCTTTTTCCTTTCTTTTTTTTTTCTTTTTCCCTTTCCCTTTTCAAATTTTCCCTCCATTGTTTGTCTATTTCCATTTTCTTCTTCTTTTTCATTTTTTTTTTCTTAAAACACTGTAGAAAGAGATTTAATTAACTATAAGATTTCTAAAAATTATACTCCTTTCATTAAGCAAATAAAAAGTCTAATAAAAACACATTTAAAATATTTTCAAAATTTATCCAATTTGACTAAATTACGAACTCGTTTTCTACTTATATTCGACTTTTATTGAAAACTTTAAATGGTCATAAAATATTCATTTTAATTTTGATCAAGGCACAGTTTAAGGCCGTGATCTCTTAAAAATATGTACTTTCAAAATATTTCAAAATAAGTTAGCCGAACCTAGGTAAGAAAAATTAATTGCCCATTTTTGTTTGAAATTCCTCATTCGATTAAATCACATATGCTTATTTTAACTCCAAAAACTATTTTCACCCTAAACTAACTCTAATAGACTCCCACATGATAGTTTTTGTCATCTTTTCAATTTTTTTATTTGTTGGGTTTTTTATTTTTTCTTCTTATTCAACTTTTTAGGTTTTTTCTTCTTAATTTGTTCATTGTTCTTAAATTTTCCAATTTTTCATTTTACAGGCTTTTATTGATTTTTCCATTTTTTTGAACATTTTTCATATATTGGCTTTTTTCTTGAAATCTAAGATGAGGATAAGGTAGGTGAAAATGGATTGTCTATAGTCTTGAATCAATAATTTAATATCACATGAGGATGAATGTTGACCTTTTATCATAATGAATATTATAATAATATATCCATTTTCTTCTTGAAACCCTAACCTTTAAAATTAGGGATGAATAACACCTTACATAGAAAATGCCGTAGATCTTAACAATTTCAATGATATTATGGCACTAATTTTACACATGATTGCTCTAATACTACTTGTTATGATTAAAAATCTTTTAATCTTATAAACTGAAGAACATCAGGAACAATAAATGTGTAGAATCAGGGCATAAAATAAAATAAAGTGTGGAAGCGTACATGAATCTATATTGGAAGACTTTTGAAATTGATTTTGCCTTGGTCTTCTAGGTCTATTTGACAAATTCCTAAGTTATTGACTCTTGTCCTTTCTAGTGGTAGGAGGCTAATGTTGTGAGTAACTTGGGAACCATGACCATATAACCCTAGGTTAAGTATCATTAACCTTTTATTATTATTTTTAGTTAGATCCTTCATAAAACTAGAAATGATATTCCAGTCTTTACACATATTAACCCATACTTACTTTAAATGCATTAAAATCCATAATTTTATTAGACTACGTTAACTTAGATTATATATTGTATCATAGCCACGATTATTATTAATAAAACATATAAGCCCATATTATTAAAAAAACTCAACATTAAAGAGACCAAATTAGAAATGGAATATGGATGCAATATACTCCAGGATGTAGCCAGGCTTTAAGTAATGTAACACTAAATTAAAAGATGAAAGTAGATGTATTAATTATATTATTAATTTATTTTTTTGGCAAAAAAATTTAATCTATTATTTTTATTAAGTTGGATTTTCCATCAGGCTTTTTTTTTTTTTTTTTACAATTATATAACTCGACCTTAACCCTATAGGGTTAAACCCAATGGGGTTCTTATTGGATTAAGCCAATCGAATACCTTAACATGACTCATCCAGTTGCATCCCTACAAAGGAGTAAAGATTAGAAGAGAAGAAATAAAATGAACAGGAAGTTGAAAAGAACACAATTGAGGATTAAACCCATTTTCCCTAGCATGATTATCAGTATGTTGTACATAAGGCTTTGAGAATGGGATCAAAAAAGTTTACGGAGAGCAAGTATACATGTAATCTTAGGTGTGAACACAAGCATGACCTATGTAATGGAAAGTACGCTTGTAATGGAAAGATGGAGTGCAGAGCTAAGAGTCTAAGAGAAACACGACCATGATCACCGTTATGAATCCTAACCATGCTTGCCTTATTTACTATTATGCCATTAGATGGTGGATAAGTATTTATAGGATTATTTTCAACGTTTTTAAGTTTAGTTGTTCTATTTATTTTGTAAGAACTCTTTGAGAGTGTTTCTTTGGAGATTATTATTCTCTTTGTCTCACTAATCTATATATTAGCCATAGATTGTAGCTACTCGTTTTATTAGATTATCAAATTCTATGAGTAATATCAAAATCTGAATAATCTAGTTAGATTGTGTGTTACATTAATCTACCTTTTACCCAATATTTAGTATTATGTTCTATTGCATACTTTATCCATTTGGTATCAAAATTTGTGGTTTGTGCACTTTAACATCCAGTAAGATATGAAAATCCCTAATCTATTGTATTCTAGATTTATAGAATTTAAAGTTTTGGTGAAGCTATAATTTGCTTGTAGGATGTGACATGATTGAGGAGAAAAGGTTTGATTTTTGTTTATGATTACTGAAATTCTTGGTATTCTATTATGTTGACTGCAATAGTAATAATGGCAACCAAGGATCTAAGACTCGTAGTAATGGTTCAAAAAGGTTGATTATAAGTGCTAGGAGGTGGAATGCGTTAGAATAACAATTGAGGCATGAATAACTCTATGTAGTATCTAATGACTAAGGATTAGGACGAAGGAAGGAGGCCAAATGCTCTTAAAGAAGGGGGTTACTGAGAGAATCAAATATTATTAATGGATGCCAAGGAAGGTGTTGATGATAATTTTGTAATTAGGAGGAACAACAATTATGAATATAGAGGAAGGAATTACCATAGACAAGATGAGGGAAATAGAGGTAGGCAAGGGGACCGTAACAACATTAATTTAGGGCTTGATATGATAAAGGTAAAAATTCAAAATTTTACTAGTAGTGATTCACTAGATGATTACATGGAATGTACAAAGTTGAGAAAATATTTTTATGTTGTGACCTTGATGAGCGCATGAAACTACAACTGGCTTCATTGGAATTTCCAGGTTATGCAGGGATTTGATGGGAAAATGCGAAGGCTTATAGGATGAGGGAAAGAGAAGAAGAAGTGGCACTTGGTTATTGATGAAAAGGTTGATGTAGAAACGTTTTATCTTGCATCATTATCAGGATGAAATGTACCTTTGATTGTAATCTCTTAAGCTAAGCAAAATTAGTGTAGAAGACTACCTTAAAGAATTGAGTTGTTGACTATCCAATGTGAGGCAACTAAGTCATAGAGACGAAACATGGCCAAATACATCACAAGATCAAGGTATGAAATTTTTAATATCCTTATTCTACAACCTTATAATAACTTAGAGGATGTGATTAAATTGGCTAAAAAGATAGAGAAGCAATTAAAAAGGAGTATATTAAAGGTTCTATTTTACCAAGCCACCACTTTAGCAAGCTAAACAAGAAGAAGAGATAGCTTCTCTGTGAAAGTTTGGAAAGGGTGATCGATTTAAAACATCTTCGGTACAAAAATAGCAAGAGGTAGAGTAAAGGCAACCAAGGAAGAAGATTAAGTCAAGTTAAATGTTTTAAGTACTTAGTATTTAGGTACATTGTGTTTGAATGTCCCAACTGGAGAATAATGGTAACCAAAGGAGACACTCCAAAATTTCAAAGAGATAGCAAGGAAAATGATGAGGAGAAATTGCTAAAATTGAAAGGAGTAGCAAAGGTTGAAGATGTTAAGGTTGTCAATGGTTTAATTATAGGCTTGGTGTTGAGGAAGTTAGTATACACTGGAATAAGTTTAGGAAATGACTAATAGGAAAATCTCTTCCACATAGGATGTTTAAGGCAAAGGAAATTTTGTTGTATGATTATAGACGATGGCAATTGTACTAATGTGGGCTCTAGTGAGTTGGTGAAGAAAATGGATTGTAGACTACTCTTCATGCTCCGCCATATAGTCTAGAGTAGTTTAATGAGAAGGCTAGAGTTCAAGTTGATTAATAGGCACAAGTTCCTTTAAGTATTGGGAAATATTCTTACTTTGTTATCCGTGATGTCATTCCCATAGAAGCGATACATATATTACTGGGGAGACCATGGCAGATTAATCACTTTATGATGGAAGGGTCAACTTATACTCTTTTAAGAAGGACAATTGATATATCACTTTACTACCTATGACTAAACAAGAAATTAAGAAGGATCATAAAACTTAAAGCAAGAATCAAAGGAAGAAATAGAGTTTGTTTATACAGTCTATATCGAATAGCAATTTTGATAATTTTCATGTAGGTCCCAAGTCTAAGAACAAGGAAGATTTGAGGGCAAATCTTTGCCAACCTCAAGGTAATGATGGGAATTAGGGCTTAACTCAACCATTCTAAAGTCCAAAGAGAGCCCAAGGATATGGATAAAAGTCCAAGAAACAAGGGAGTCAAGATTTGAAGAGAAGAAATAGAGGGAACAAGAGGGTCGAGAAGAATACGATTAAGGATTTTCCTATGTTCTCTAGCATGATCATCAACACATTGTACGCGATGCTTGGAGAATGGAATCAGAAAGGTTCATGAGGAGCAAGTATACGTAGGATCATGGGTGTGAACACAAGCACAACTAATGTAGAAACATGCTAATAATAGAAGGATGGAGTAAAGAACTAAGAGTCGGAGAGAAGAATGGATATGATTACAACTGATAAGGATCAAAGGAAGAAAGAAATGACAGTGGATCTTGAACGAACATGAATGGGTATTCAAAAGAAAAATGGGTACAAAGAACATGAAGGTTTTGATTGTGAATGTGAATGGATATAACTCACCAAAACACAAACACAATCAAGGGATTTGAGCTCGAAATAAAGTTCGATATGATTCACGAACACTAAATATCGTTCGGGGTTTTAAATGAAGGTTAGATGCAACTCACTAACCGATTTAAATGAAAGGGTTCATCATAATCTGAGAACAAAATTGATAAGAACGCGTGGATGATTAAAGAGTCTAATCAACACTTGATAATCTGGCAAATGCTAACTCAAGTATAGCTTTGCTCAAAAGGGAAAAGTTTCACTCTTTGTGTATTCTTTTGTATATATGTCTGTCTCTATCTGTATATCTATCTTCTATATGTATGATGTTTAAAACAGTTGCTAGTTATAGCAAGTCCTAAACCCTAATGGTAAAACTGTAAATAATGTATAAGGCCTTAAACATTAAAGAATTGGGCCTATAGATAAAATGATAGAAAACATATATAAAAATATAAAATTGTGCGTTTTACATAACTCAGCATATAGTTACTCGGCATGTCTTGGGAGGAGCAGTATCCGAATTGGACAGGGTTGACAGTTGGATGTACGGGTTCGGGAAAGGGTCCCTAACATCTTGCATAGCTTAGCCGAGACACCAGACACCAGACAGGTTAGCTCATAATTACCGAGTGCTAGAATTAGTCAGCACCAGTCTCTCGAGGTTGTGCTGAGTGGTTCTTTGGTCTTGAGTCTTCGACTGTGCGATCTCTCATCTTCTTGGCAGATGACAAGCTTGTTGCCAATTGGGTTCTTTTCTTCTCCTTAGCCTTCTGTTATTTGCTAAGCCTCGGTGAAAGCTATTTGGCTTTGGCTTTGGGTTAGAATAAGCCAGCATCTTCTTCTAGGGGGTCAGCATCGGCTTTGAATGGGTCGACCTCGGCTTGGACGTAGTCGAAAGTTGATTTCCATCAATAGCCATGAACCTTGATCGTTATTACAATAGCTATTATATGCGAACTTTGTTTATTTCTTACTTTATTTATCATTATGTCATTAGATTAGTGTAGAGTATTCATACAATTATTTTCATTAGTATAGAAAGTGTTTTTTGAGAGATTGTTATTCTCTTTAAGTGTCTCATTAGTTTATATTGGACATAGATTACGGCCCCTTGTATTATTAAATTATCAAACTCTATAAGTAATATTAGAATTTAAATAATCTTATTTGGATTATATGTTACATTAGTCTACCTTTTTGTTAATATTCAATGTTTTGTTTTGCTATGCCAGTTGTCTCATATCTTTTAGCTTTTAAATATTTTTTCGAAGGATTTTAAAAAAGTTCTTACAAAGATAATCTCCTAAGTATCAAAGAAATCTACCTTAAGGTTGCTATAATAGGGCATTTCATACCTTTTAGAGATATTGCCTACTCACTGACACCTATTACATATACTAATGAACCTTTTAACATCCTTACACATTATGGACTAATAGAGTCCCAATTGCGAAACTTTAATGGTGATCCTTTTAAGGCAATAAAATGGCACCATACTCTAATGTTTGAATAGTAGTTATTCCACTCAAAAGAATGTTTACAATATTTAAAAACTTCTTTTTATGTTAGAAATTTAGATTAGTAAAAGGATAACATATAGAGGATAATTAGATGAATTTGCACACGATAGAATAGTGATGAAAATTGCTCATTTTGAAATTTCCTCTTAATTTTTCTACCTATACCCTCTTCATTCTTATAATGAAGTTGAGATAAGCAATTACATTCTCTATATATTCTTTTGTCATGGATTTCAACATTAAATTTTTGCAAAAGAAGTATCTAACAAATGACTCTTGGTTTTACATTTTTTTTTATGAGCAAATAATTAATGCTTAAGTGATTGATATACACAATGACCTCAGAACCAACTATATACAATTATAATTTGTTAACGCAAATATTGCAACAAGTAAATCTTTTCATTGTGGCATAGTTCATTTATGTTTCAATAAGAGTCTCACTTATGTTATAAATAACATACAATTTCCTATCTTTTCGTTTCCTAACGTAATGCCTAAAGCATAATCCATTAGTATTACACACGAGTTCAAATGTCAAGTTTCAATTGGGAGTTATAGTGGTCGATGTGGAAATAATACTTTCTCTTTAAGGAAAAAAGAGGCAATAGATATTGTTGATGGTTGATTTTTGTCTTGGTATGTGAACACTTGTAAAACAAAAAAATGGCTTCGAGGGGCATTGGAGGGTGCTTCGGTACAGCCACTCCGATGCTTAAGTCAGTTCTCTTATCATGTGGAGGGAAATGTTAAGTAGTTAGGAAAGAATGAGAGAATGAAAGAGGGTTTCCTTACCTAAGGTTTTGCCTAGTATTTATAGTGATACAATGAAGTTTGAACTTGGATTGGATAATTGGACTGCTGATGCGTTTTCGGGGCTATACACATGGAAAAGCACTATAACGAACAAATTGAAAAGGAAACAGAAAAGAAATTAGCAAACCTAGGTAGTTATTGAATGGATATAACTCACTACTCGATCTTATTTAGCCTACAATCCACCAGATATGATACACCGGTTCGAATTGAAGGGTTACTCGCCACTACTTCTTACTAAAGGAAATAGATAAGAGTTGAAATATAAGAACACTAAGGTTGCTCAAATGAGTAATTTTCTGTATTGAAAAAGATCTGTATCCACATACAAGGAAAGTAGGGATTTATATTCTTGCCTACTAGGGTTGTTCTACATGTATGAAAAGACAAAAAGGTATTTTACAATTAGGTTATATAAGTCATACTAAAAAGGGGTAAAAAGGACAAAGAATATTTAGTACGGAAAAATAAAGAATCATTCTGGAACATTGTGTCAAGAGACATGTGTCGCTTGGTAGCTAGACATCTAGGATATGATATAACGTAAGTGGAAGTAGGAATGTGTTACAATCAAGGGCCGATTGATCTAGATCAGGTCAGGGGTTAATCATCCTAGCAAAAGGTCAGCTATCTTGAAGTTAAACGCCAGTGGGTCAAGTCAGTAGCTCAGTTTAGCTAGGTTTGGGCTGTCTTCTGGATTAGGACCTCACTGTTGGGCAAAAGTATGTTGACATATGTGAGGATCTGAGAGATAGGTCAGTAAGAGGTCAGATCAGGATAGGAGTCCTCGTTTCGGTTATGGCTTAAAGCTAGTATTTTCAATACGAGCTCTTGAAGTTATCTAGCTCGGCTTCTTATGATTGGTCTAGGGGGTTGATTCCTATCATCTGCCTAGGGGTCAGAAAGATTTGCTCTTAAATCTAAAGCGGTTTCTGCTCGTTCTTCTAAGGTGCTTGCAGGGTTTTCTGTTGGTCGTTGGGAAATCAGATCGAACACATTGAAGGTAGAGGAGACACCACAATCATAAGGCAACTCGATTTGGTAAGCATTGCAGTTGATTTTCTTTAAGACCTTAAATGGGTCGTCAACTCGAGAAGATAATTTGCTTTGTCTTAAGTATGGCAATCGCTCTTAGCTAAGGTGAATCTATAATAAGTCTCTTGACTAGAAAGAAACAATTCGGCGGCTTCGGCTACCAATCTCTTGTTGTCTCTAATTGAATTTGGCGATCTTCTTTGTTACGAACTAGTATAGTTCATGTAATTCTTGAGCTCGATCAACTCCGGATTGACTTTCTTTAATAGTTGTTGGGGTACTGATCATGTCTAGGGGAATGGTTAGATTAAGGCCATAGACGACCTCGAATGGGGTCATCCCTGTAGTGCTGTAGACAATTTGGTTGCATGTGAACTCCATGACTAGTAGGCACAGATCCTAATCCCTCAAGTTCTTCCTTACAACAGTTTAGAGTAGGCTGCCTGATGTCTTATTTACCACTCCAGTATGGCCATCAGTTTAAGGGTGGCTACTAGAGTTGAACACTAGTTTAGTCTCAAGTCTCCTCTAAAGGGTTTTTTAGAAATAGCTAAAAAATTTTGTATCTTGATTTGAGACAATAATCTTTGGTACTCCATGTAATCGGACAATCTCTCGCAAAAACAAATCAGCGATGTATAAGGCATTGTTAGTTCAATGGCACGAAATGAAGTGCACGATCTTACTGAAGTGGTCCACTATAACAAAGATAAAATCTTTTCCTCTAAATATCCGGGGAAACCCTAGAACAAAGTCCATATTGAGGTCGGCTTATGGTAAGGTAGGCGTTAGTAGAGGCATATACTCTCTATGAGGTTCTCTCTTCTCCTTAGCATGCTTACATACTTTACAACGACCGACTACCTTATGAACATCTTTGGCCAAACTTAGCTAGTAAAAATTCTCCTTTAACAGATTGGCTATCTTGACCTCTCCAAAGTAGCTTGAAAGTCTACTGCTATGAGCTTCTAGGACCAACAGCTCACGTGTAGAGCACCTTGGAATACATAGCTTGCGGTCCTTGAACAAATAGTCATCCTTAAGATAATATCCTCCCACAACTAGTCCTTCGCGATACTGTTCAACAACGAAATCGAAGTAAAGGTCATTAGCATACTGCTCAGTGATGAGTGAGAATTTCAATAATTTTGTTTGCAAAGTAGTTGGCAAGGTTTGTAGTCATGATAGAGCATTAGTGACCATGTTTGCGCTTTCCTTCTTATACTGGATAACATGTGATAAACACTCCATGAACTCTAATCGCTTGGCTTGGCTTGGCTTGGCTTGGCCTTTTGAAAGCTTGTTTTGACTCCCAAGATGCTTCAATGATTTGTGGTCAGTGTACATAACAAACTCTCGTGGTAGTAAGTAGTGTTACCAAACGGTAAGGGCTCGGAAGAGGGAGTACAACTTCTTTTCATACACAGAATAGTTCAGGGCTAGGCCATTCAGTTTTTTACTATAGTAAGTGACGGACCATCGTTCTTTCATCAGGACAACACCCAATCCAACTCCCAATGCATCACACTTCAGTTTGAAGGGCTTGTCAAAATCTGGTAATGAAAGGATAGGGGTTGAGGTGAGCTTCTCCTTAATCTCCCTAAAACTTCGCTTAGCTTGATCGCTCCACCTAAACCAGTCATTTTTCTTTGTCAACTTGGTTAATAGGGCGGCTATTGTACTGAAGTCTTTAATAAATCGTCTATAGAAAGAAGCTAAGTCATGGAAACTTCGAACTTCAATAACATTCTTCGGCATCGACTATTCCAAAATAGCTCGGATCTTCTCCTCATCTGCTTGGATTCCATCCCCTGACACTACAAACCTTAGGAAAATCAATTCACTCTGGCAGGACATACACTTCTTCATATTCCCATACAACCTCTCAACTCACAAAACGTTAAATACTTCATGAAGATGTCGAATATGATCGTTCAGGTCAGCACTACATACTAATATGTCATCAAAGTACACGATTACACATCTTCTAAGTAGAGGGCGCATCATATAGTTCATTAATCTCATGAATGTGCTTGGTGTATTCGTAAGTCCAAATGACATAACTAACCATTTGTGGAGTTCGTGCTTAGTCTTGAAGGTGGTCTTCTACTAGTCGCTCAGCCTTATGTGAATTTAGTAGTAGCCACTTCGCAGATCAATCTTTGAAAATATCTTTGCGCCATTAAGCTCATCTAACATGTTATTGAGCCTTGGTATTGGGTATTTATGCTTAAGAGTAATTCGATTGATTGCTTGATTATCAATGCATATACGCCATGAACTATCCTTTTTTTGGAACGAGTAGAGATGGTATAGCACAAGGGCTCATACTCTCTTTCACATATCTTCGCTCAACGAGTTCGTTCACCTATCTCTTCAGTTCTGCAGCCTACTCAGGGTTCATCTTTATAGACATCTAATTTTTGCCCCTTTTATTTTTATTTTTATTATTTTTCTTTCTTTTCCTAATAAGCCTTAAATTAGAAAAAATATAAAAAAAAGGAAATTAAAGAAAACCCAAAAAATTAAGAAATTTAGAAAAATAAGAATTTTATGAAAATACAAAAAAATAAGAAAAAGTATAAAAATGAGAAAATTGGATAAAAAACAATTGAGAAATTTAGGAAAAAAAAAAGAAAATTGAAAAATTACAAAAAATTGAAAAAAATAAAAGATTTTAGAAAATAACATTTTATTAGGATAGATTTTTAATTTAGAAATAAGTTTTAAAGTTAAGTCGTTGGACTTGGGTTTAGATTTGAATTTAACCTAAGCTAACTTGGTCCATATGTGCAATTTGCACATATGGATAAGGCACAGGCTAACAACCTAATGGATAAGTATATGGACTTGGTTTGGGTATTGAGTACGGGGTCAGGGGTTCAAATCTTAGAGAAGGCACGAACAAGTTTTTTTATTTTTCTCACATTAGGGACTGTGATGTATTAGGATCTTATTGGGCCGTGTGTTTTAACACGTAGCAACGCTAGTTGGACGACTCATGCCGACATGGCAGTATGTGTGATAAGGAATCTAATCTAGAAAGAAATAGCAACAGATCTGGAACAAAAGACCAGGAATGGGTATTCAAAAGAAAATTGTTAGATTATGGTGAACCCCTTCATTTGAACCGATTAATAAGTCACATCTAACCTTCATTTGAAATCTTGAGCAACATTTAGTGTTTGTGAGTCGTATCGAATTTTATTTTAGGCTTAAACCCCCTGATTGTGTTTGTATCTTAGTGAGTTATATCCATTTACATTCACTGTCAAAACCTTCCTGTTCTTTGTACTTATATTTCTTTTGAATACCCATTCTTGTTCATTCGAGATCTGCTGCCGTTTTATTCCCATCATCATCATTCCTTATCACAGATTGGTATAGGAGTCCCTGTCTCGGTTATAGCTTAAAGGTAATATTTTCAGTATGAGCCATTGAAGTCCTCTAGTTTAGTTGCTTGTGATCGGTCTAAGAGGTTGATTCCTATCAACCAAACTTGAGTGTTGGCTTGATTAACATAAGCCCATATAATAATTATCTAAAAATGCTTATTAACACTTCCCCACAAACCCTCTCCCCCCCCCCCCTCCTTCTTTGGTGACAAAGTCAGAAATGAGAGTATTTAGAGAGGTTGACTTTGTAGGATTTCTAGAAATGTTTATAATCTCAACTTGAAGAGGTTAAAGTGCTTGAAGAAGCAAAGGCTTGATAAGGCGAAAAGTGAGAGTAACTGGAGCACCTATAAATATTGATATGCCTTAAGAGGTGAAGGCTTGAAGAGGTAAGAGTGCCTGAAGAGGTGAGAGCGCTTGAAAAGACCAATACTCTTGAAGAGGAGAGGGCCTCAGGGAGGCCAAAGTGCCTGAAGAGGCAAGGGCAGACGAGGGCCAAGCACCTGAAGAAGTTGGTATGCTTGAAGGGACGAAGGAAGCATGTAGGTCGTCCGAGCCAAGCAGAACTTGTGCTAAGTAGAGCTATAAGATAGGTTAATTGGGCTTTAGTTCATTAAAGTATAGGACTTTAACTTACTTACTTGTTGTCCATACTAGTTGTAAGACTTAGAACACATTACCTGTCATAGCTAAATAGCTTGGGATTTTCAAGAAGCTCACTGTCTATCAATTAGACAGGGCCATTAAATTTACACTACATCATTGTCCATTGAATGTGGGACTTTAGAACTATTAAGGAGTTTCCCATTAGTATATTACATTTGCTTGGGCTTAAAATAGAGAGCATTTGATTGGCCCTAATTCGTCTTTGTATTCATGTTGGAGCATCATGTGGATAGATAATACATTGTTCACGAGTCAACTATGAATAGTAACAATTGATCACTATGAACAACAACGTAAAGCGCATAGCTCAAAATAAATAATTGAATGAGTTGAAAGTAATGCCAAAAAATTTTTGCTCATCTTTCATTGGTGAAAACCAATATGCGAATGGATATGTTCCACATTGGCCGAGTGAACTAGGGTACTTCCATGTGAAGTTGGCTTAGAGACAATCTAAATTTGTAACCTCATTTGTTGCGGTGTTCCAACTCATGGAAGCAATGAACTATTCGGCGACTTATAGTTTGGCAGCTTGGAACAAGTCGAAAAACTCTGCTTCTCAGCCAATGCTGAAAGCCAATGGAGATAACTCGGTCATGTTTCTCGGCTCCCTGTATCTCGACCTCTCGGCTATTGTTGTAAGCCATTGAAACAACTCGACAAGATGTTTCTCGGCTTCCTGTGTCTTTCGACCTCCTGACCAATGGAGTTGATCAACTTAAGTGTGTGAACAAGCTCTATTCGGCCACGTCATTAGCAAGGGCGAAAAGCTTAGCTGCATTGTTTAAAGCAAGGACTTTAGGGTGTATGGAGCTCAGCTTCGTGGTTGCGTTTGGGCGGCGTGTGTAATATACGCCCCTGACACGCGTGACATGCATTGTTGGTCTAGTCACCGCCCCTGTCGAGTACTTGGTACATTCAATTGCAGCTCATGTTTTTCAGCTATTGGTTGGAGTTCGCGCCTTGGTTTAAGAGAAGAAAAGCACGAGTCAGTGCTGAATAATAGGAGAACTTGGACAATGGTTGGTCATATAAATAGAGCTCGGTACTTGCTATTGAGGGTCGGGAGCTCAACTCCAGTGCATATAGCTTGGATGTTAGCTCAAGTTGCTGTGGTGAAGAGCTCGGCATGCCCATAAGGAAGTCGGATTCATTTTCGTGAGGCTAGCTGCCATTGCTCCCAGTGCATCTTCTACATTTATGTACATGCTCTGATTCGCCCGAGTATCCTCGTTGCCGTAAGTACTTGCAACAATTTTGATTAGGGCACTCGGAATTGTTTGAAAAGCATGGAGTCGGCAAGTAGAGAAACTAGGCTATTTAGCTACGATACTCGGCACGCTCCACTGTTGAGCATACTTGCTGAAACTTCTTGGCTACTGGCGTGGATGCGTTGCTAATCGGAATTCGAAGCTCGGTGACTAGCTTCATGCATCACGGCATTCGGCTGAGTCTCAGAGGAATGAAGTTGCTGAGCTTTGCTTATTGTTGCTTAAAGCTGGATCTCGGCATTAGGTACTCACATTGGAATGTTGTAATCCTCCTCGGAAGTTCGGAAAAGGATGCTAAGGTCACTCAGAAACTTTGCCCGGCATTGCTATCTGGTATACGAGGTCATAGCCATTTCTCGACAACTCGGCACGGCCATGGATCTTCGGCTACTTGGCCATGTGTGGGTCGGCAACACTTGCTCGGATACTGGGCACAATTCGGCCCTTCATACTTTGGATGAACTACTCGGCCAAAGCTAATTGCTTAACATAAATTGTTATCGGCATTCGGCCATGGAAGCAACCGTTATGATACTTAGCAAATCTTGTTCGGCAACGGATTGTTGAGATAAGTTGAATGCCGACCATGTATTCGAGCTTAGAAGCTTGGAACATGCTTGGCATGTCGGCAAAAGCTCGGTATAGAAGTTGAGAAAGGCCTGGACTTCATTTGTTCTGTTACTTAGAGTTCGCTTTGTCCGATTGCTGCTACTCAAATCTTGTCCAGTACTTGGAGGCTCGGTGGGGGGTTGCTGTGTATAACTTGGCGAGGGTGGAGAGAGTTGACAGGGGCTGATCTCGTTGAAGACTGGATCACCAAATGAACAACAGCTCGAATTATGAAGTCGCTCTTAGCGACTTAATCCATGAGTAGACTTCACTTAGTGAAATAGATCGGCATGGATCATAGTCGTTTAGGTCTAATTATCAATGGAGCTCTACTCAGTCGAAAGCAACTCGGAGTACGAGTTTCCAATTCAAAGAGACCGTGATAACCGAGTTTCACAACCGATTGATGGAGGCTATCCGCATGCTAAGAAGTTGGAATTAACTCTTTTAAAACCAGTTATTGGATTACGGCATGCTTATTCCCCACGTTGGAACACAAATCGGATCGAGTCCTTTATTGAAGCTTTATATGATGCCTTGTCATAGAAATCCTCCATACTAATCGATTTGTTAGGTCCAACGGCCTTCATGGAACATTCGGTGAAACGACGCTACTGAATTCATCGCTGAATTATTCACGTCGGGTTCAAAATCTGGTGCATGCATAAGAAGTAGCGGTTACATGGCGGTTACGTGGTGTTTACCCGCACAAAAAGTAAGTCTCCTTTTGAATTCTCGATATCTTCTATGGATGAGTATTTAGTAACTAGCATATTTGACTGAAGCGTTCAAACGCTTCCTCTAATTCATTGCAGTTAAGGTACATACAAGCCGCCAGACATTCCAAAAACTGGACAAATGGCACTTAGCCGAAATGGTTCTCAATCTTTCAACTGTAAAATTTTCTCAACATATTGTAAGACGACCATTTCTAAGGCAGTTTCCTCGGCTTCATACTCAATGTCGTGACGTAAAAACAAAAAGAATAGACGAATTCCCCTCTCTAAAATATAATAATAAGATATAAATGTGCTTGTCCAAATTTTCGGAAGAAGTGAAGGAAACTGAATAAGACAAACCGAGTTGTGAAAAATTCATAAAAGAGACATCTTCCTCTATCATTTCGGAGAATCGTTCATTTTTTTTTTATTTCTATAAATGGTGCTAATTGTTGATAGTTGATTTTTATCTCGATGTATAAACACTTGTAAAATATGAAAACGGCACTCCATCGCGACCACTCTAATATTGAAGTTAGCTATCTTATTACGTGGAGAGAAATGTCGAGTAGTTAGAAAAAAAAAAAAAAAAAAAGAGAATGGAAGAGAGTCATGTTACTTGAGGGTTTTACCTAGTATTTATAGTGAGACAATGGAGATTGTATTCGGATTGGATAATTGGACTAGAAGTATTGAGCATATTTATATAAGCCTATATAATAATTATCTAAAAATACCTATCAATAGATATTACTTACAGTATAAATATATAAGCAACAGATAAGTACTAATATATAACAGTATGGATAACAGTTTTTTTAGAAATTATCTATTATCAATACCATATATTTAAACTTAATTGGTACATATCATATCATAAATATATATGCAACGTGTAAAATTCATTAGAGCTTTTCTTTTAAGGCATTAATGGGATTCGTTTGATGGCTTGGAATTTCTTTTGTCTTCATAGCATCAAATATCTTACGAGTAACCTTTTTTATTATATCAATTCTTTAACAATCATCTACTAATGAGGATGTTTCTTAATAGACTTCATCACATTGAACTCTACTCATTCATCTCTTATTTTAATAGTTACCTCATTTTTTTTTTACATTAAATATAGTCACACGATTTTCGAAAATTCCTTACCTTAAGATGATATGAATTTTTGCATTCTCCATTTCTAGCACAATAACCTCTCAAAATGATTGAACTTCTTAACTTTTTTGAGATATTTTTACAAAATTCTTGGAATATTTTAATTCGCTAGTTAAAGTAATATAGTAGTTGGTTTCAACTCACAAAATCCTAGTCTTTTGGGGATGGACAATGGCATTGAAGAATCCTTGCTCTTAGGCCATAGAATGCTCTCAAAATTTCCATGTTTCAAGCCATTATAGTAAATGAAAAACTACTAGATAACATAACTTATGTGATAACTAGCTTTGGATAATTACACTACACTCTTTAATGGGTGCAATTTTTTTAGTCCTCTGATTTTCCACTTATTTGTTATTTTTCTTTTCAAAATCTTGCATAACTAGAATCTAGACAAAGGAATTCATGAAGGGTATGTATTTGTGTGATCCCTTAAACATCTCATCAAACTTTTTAAATTTCTCATATTTGGGAGTTTTCCTTCAACTTTATAGGAATTGATTGGGTTTAACTATGTAGTTGAATCTCTCTTCTTCTACTTTATTATCTAATTTAGCCTTGCCTTTACCAAACATTTCCTTGAACTATTTTTAAACTTGTCATTTTGCCTCTCTTCTATCATTTTCAATATCTTTTCCTTGATTTCGTACCCTAACTTTAACTTAGATTACTCTTTGGAGTAAGTTGTTAGAAATCTATCTCTAATCCTCTAGTTGATTCTTACCATCCTCTTCCAGTCTAGATTTACTAACTGCTCTCCTTAGTTTCTTACAATACCTGAAGATTATGCTTTAAATATTCCTTGAAGTTCTTTTATGATTTTGCTTAGAAATATCCCTTTATGGTCTTTTGTTGCTAAAATTAGAGATATACTTGATTTGTTTTTCTATATTAAAATGGAAAGTGGTTGATTTCCTGTTTTGGTAATTAATTGTTTCATCATAGTCTCAAACTTTTCTATTTTCTCATTAAGATCCAAAAGATTTTGCTTAGGAGGTAATTGCGACATAAGTATCCATTTCTAAGAACCTAGTGGTACTCAAGGTTTAGGTGCTTAACTTATTCCATGATTAGTTTAGATTGTTCTACAAGAAATTAGGGTAGCTTCGCTATCCTGTGTTATAAATGTTGGAATAGGGATATTTTTTTTGAGTTCTAGAATGGTGTCTTATAAATTATACTTGTCTTGCTCAGAATGCTTAAAACTTGATGGTAGAGGGGGTTTAGGTGTTTAGTTATTCTGTGAAGGGTTTGAATTGGTTCCATAACTAATTCAAATTGAGCTAAGAAAAATTGGGTAGCTTTACCATCCTGATTTATAGGAATTAGAGTAGGAGTTATTTTTTAGGTTTAGATTGGTATCATACAAATTGTTCTTATATGGCTTAAAATGCTTAAAATTCTTAAATTCTACCCTAAGATTGTCATAACTGCATGATTGCTTACTAGTATTGCTTGAACTTAACACTAAGCATGGTTACTGTGTCAACAATTCATGAAATTTGAGTCTCTCCTAGGATAGATTAGCTCACTACCCACTAATGATTATTAGAAGCCATGATCTCCAACAATTGGTAAGCTTCCTACTCAATATTTCAATAAGAGTCCGTTTGTTCATTGCATTGATGATGATTGCAATTAAATAGCTTAAATGATCATAAAAAATTTGGACGACTAAGGGCTAATCAAGAAGTCCTTACAATTTCCATTACTATTCCCATTATTATTGTTGCCATTATTAAGTATTTCTTCTTAGACCATTTCACTCTCTTTGTTTAAACTAATTTTGAGTCCATAGATAGCATGGCAAGTCTAAACATAATTATTATATAAAATCTAAAAGGAAGTTGAATTGATTTTAACAATTTTTTATTCTTTTTGTTTTATTTGCAAGAAATTAATTAGGTATGAAATATATAACATGAAATTTCTATGAAAAAGTAAATAGAGTAAGAAAGAGAAGATGATACAAAGTTATATACTGGAGCTCAATAGCCCTTACCTACTTTCTACTCTTCTAGCCTTACACATAATAAGATATCATTTACTATTTCAAAAACAATTTGATAATTATACTTTCATATGATGCCACACTGATGTTATAAATATTCTTCTTCCGATTTATTGCTAAAGATAAGCTAATCTCTTATAATTCCTCACAAAATTCATCCCTTGCTCTCTACAGTAAACCTATCAAAGATATTTTAAAACAAACTTGATTAATTTCATAAGGCTACAGCAGAATAACTAGTCCTTGCTACATTTGGCTTGTGGAATTTCTATTCCAAATAATTCTTGTTATTGTAAAATAAAAAATCGTAATTCCTCCAAAGGACCAAAAAGATAGTTACTCCTTAGTCCCTTTTAATATAATTTATATATACCCATTAGACCCTAGTCCATAATCAAAACATATATTAAGATAACGATATATTGGTATTTTAAAATATTTTTCTAATCAATTATTACGTTGTTTTAATTGTAACCAAATAAACTAATAGTTACTACTATGTTATTTTTATCCTTAAGAATTGTGATTCTACTTTCACCATATTCCATTATGTGAATCAATTTTGCTCTTAAAGAAATTTCAATACTAGTTGCAATGAAATGATCTCGTTAAGATCTAATAAGTAACACTCTAGAATCAACACAAAATAAAACACTTTCTCTTCTTTCATATTGCGAGACTTCAAACTCAACAAGTTTTTTAGTTCATATTTCTTAACCAGGCTTGTTAAATGATCAACACCACAAACTTTGTTCTCAAACTTTCTCTTGAAATTGTAATGATGAATTTATGTGCTCATGTTTGTTTTTTGTATTATATGTTCTTTTGAATGAATCTTGGCTAACATTGTTGTGGTCATTTGAGCCTCCCTTTTGAGTTGATCTACTTGTTTCCTCATCTATATGCATGTCCATATGTTTATAATATGACATTTGAGTCAATTAGGCTTAGTGAATTGAGCTCCTAAGTTTCTTATTTTGATCTATTTGTTTCCTCGTTCATATGCATGAGTATGTATCGGTTTCTATATGTGTGTATGAGCATGTATGTTAGTATAATATATTCTCTTTTACATTAGAGGTAAGCAAATACATGATGGATAAGGTATAAAGCACAATCTATATCCCACTTTGTAGGTATTGATACCTAAATTTTAGTACATAATTGTTCATAAAAATAGAATTAAATTGAACTCAAAAATCAAACCAAACTGAACCTATTAAGACTTAAGATCAGATACATGAGAATGACAATTTTAGGTTTTGGGCTTTACTTATGGGTTTAGACCTCTCCTTTTTCTTTTTGGTAAATATTTCTTGGCTCTGAAAAAATGTACTAATATTATTTATTTTTCATCTATATATATTGTCTAATATATTATTTTTATGGGGTAGATAGAGACAATCTAAAATCTGCATCCTGTATGCCTTAGAGTATAGATGCTAAAGTACATACAATGTATAAAAACTTTATACTTGTACTTAATCTTATGATAGTAGATTTTAAGAAATTACTATCTATAATTTACCATATAACCTTCAATGTCTATCAAAAACCTATCCAATCGAGAAGGATATGAGTGGATACTCTATATAAGAGAGTTATTCCCCACTCATACCTATTTCATATTAGTTAATCTTATTTTATTTTTTAGATTAATGTTTGCTGTCTCTAAAATGTTGTCTTATGGTATCTTCACCAATCACAACCAAACATCTAAACATGTGACAAAAATTTCAATACTTATATATTGTTTCTATTACATAAGTATTTGATTTTGATCAGTTGTTATACCATTGGGACAGGATTTTGGAGACGATGAATATCTATCCATATTTCTCAACCTTCTATTAGGGTTTCCATGTGAATCTTCTCAATTCCATTTTCCCTTTTCTCTCTTTATTTCATTGCTCCCGTTGTTTAGTCACTCATAATATTTTCCTTTTAATATTGCTAGACTAGATATTCGTGGCCGATGACATTACGATTGCCATGGTAGTAATGTCGTAACAAAGACACTTATCAATTTGAAAGTTTGAGGGGGTAAATATATATATATGTGTGTGTGCGCGCGCGTGCGTGCGCACGCACGTGTATCTAATATTACTTCATGAATAATGTTTTGAAAACAGAATGTAAAATTATATACAAAAAGAAAAACACGTTATCTACAAGTTAGGGAAACAATTCACGTTTGCAAAGTTGTATATGGATTTTATTTTTCTAAACTATCTAAAATTAAATTATATCAAATAAATACTTTATGGGTAAATTGAAAATACATTATGTCATCCATTTGCATTTAGCTCTACTATTTTTTGTAATCCGACGTTTAAAAGTCCAAACCTTTAAAAAAATCCACTATATGACTAGTTTGATATTGAAAAGGAATAAATTTAAAAAAAAAAAAAATAATATGAAAACATGCATAACAATTACTCAAAACCTAAAACAATAAAAGGAGTTTTTCCCTCTCGAGAAAGGATTTAGTGAGACTAACATATCATATGGATTGATAAATATCGTATAAGTACCTATAAACTTTTATTATGTAAAAATGTAATTAGTACTTTTTTAAAAAATACGTTCTTTCATAAACAAATATTAAAATTTTATGGATACTTACATGTTATTTATCTTTCTATATAATATATTAGTACAATTGAATCTTTTTTCTTGTCTCCCTATCTCTCTCTTGTTTTTGTGTAATTTTTTGATATTGTTATTTTTTTTTCACTATTTTATTCTGAGACAAAATAGTAAAAGACTTTTTTTTTTTTTTTTATCTAAGAAAAACAAAGTTTAAAAGCACCTTTTATAAGGATGCGAGGATTTAAACGTTGAACTTTAAAATAAAGATCAAACACACATGATTTAGGTATAAGAGTGTACTTACAAACTATCTATAATTTATTTCATGAAAGTGTCAATTTATATCGTCCAATTCGAAATTAGGATTGTTGACATTTCCGAACTATTGGGATATCATCCCTATTTCATGCATACAGTCCAATCAAATTTTGAATCTTGTTGGCTCGCCAATCCCTAGCCATATCTCAGCCAAGAGGCCATATAATATAAAAGATAATAATTGCTAATTAATATTCTTTCATCATTTAATACTAACATACAAATATGGAGAAGTAAAATCATGCACGTGTATACATAGGTGTGCTGTTTTGGCCAGCCAGATATATAAAATGGATTGATGTTATTGTAGGGACCATGTTGGTGTTATGATGTGTGTCTGTGTCTGTGTTTCAAACATCATACATCACTTCATTTTCATTAATCTATCCTTTTTATTTCCAACCCTTATATTCTTGTTTTACCTTAAAACCTAAGAAAACATCCATTAAGGACGTAATCAAGGTTGGTCCAATAGTTAAAAGATTAATTTGGATTCGATTTCTATCAAAGTCAATACTTATTATGTGCAACCAAACAAAAAGTGCAAAATGATTTGTTTATCTAAAAATAATTAAACCTCAAAGAAATTAAAAAAGAAAACTTCAATGTTAACTAGGATAATGGAACTTAGATAGGATAAGCTTGATATGATAGAATTTAAAGAAAAAATGTATAGGTAAAATCTATAGGATCTGTATGTTAAGGAAAAAGAAAAAAAAAAAAAAGGGGTATAACATCAACGTTTGGAATGGTTTTATTGATTTTTTCAATAAATTTTTCTTTCCATTTTTTCTAATTTACCATTTTTTTACAATTTTTTTTCTTTCCCCTCTAATTTGTTTTTATTTGTTCTTTTAGTAAATTAGTTGATATAGCATTATCATGTCAATTGTTCTACCAGGTGTCTATCCATGGTAATTTTTTCTTTTCGTAATTTACTATATTTTCATACTCATCATATAGTTTATACTTTATAGACTTATCATATCCAACAAAAATGCAAATATGATTTTGTCTCTTATGTTTCTCTCCTGTTTTCTTTTTCTAATCCTTTTTTTTTTTTATATGTCCTTTAGTAGTTAATTTCATGGAAAAGTATACAAGATGAAAATAAAAATTGATATTATCAAAATGAAAATTTAAAATTAATAAAATTTCCAATATATTTTCATAAAAGTGGACTCTATCCTTAATTTCTTCATCATCTTCTTCTCAATCATCATCTTTACATAATCCATTTTGCAATTTTTTTAGTGATATATTTATGTTTCGTTTAAGAATATAAGATATGAACATAACAACCTATTCAAAGACTATATTTAAAATTGAATATGTAGGTGGCATTTAGTTCACAACTAATTACACCATATTTACTTAATAAAATTACCATTATGATATTAGATAAAATTTAAAACACTCTTTTCACATTATTAAGAATTATAAGGATGTTTGAACTGGACATCTCTTAACCAAATTCTTAAACCAATACTTCTTTTCAATTACTATCTTATCATGCCACCACTAACACAAACATAACACTAGCACTAAATCACCCTTAGCAATACTGTATCCTATCCACCGTGTCATCACCTTCCACCACCATTCCTATAAAGCCTTCCTTTCTTACCATCAATCTCAAATCAAATCCTTGTGATATCTCATTACACCAGCACCACTATTGTGGGAACGTCACTATCTCACTACCATTTATTACCAATACCTCCAATTCACTACACTATTATTGATACTACCATCCTGACTTAGTTTCCACCTTATTCTTACCATTGCAACCACCAGTTAAGGCATAGCCAGTTCCATTAGGATTGTCTTCTCATTTCAGCAACGTGTCAACATTGGTCGTAGTGGTGGTGTAACGGTGACAGCAATAAAAAGATGATGGTGGTATGGGGAGACGTAGTTAAATAAATTTATGATATTAAGGTAATATAACTATTAATATTATTAGCCTTATAATACTTGTATAGTTGTATATAATAAGTGATGTATCACACATAGCTTACTTGTATTATACTAAATACATCAAACAAAGCATAAAAGCCTTACTATATGATCATATCATAAGAGATGATACAAATTGCGACATCATTTTGGAAAAGAAAAAAAAAAAACTTGACTTATGTATTAAGAATATCTAATATGAGCCTCACTCTTTACTTTTATGATTACGTATTCTATTTGGAATAAGAAAAAAACTTTGTCCTCATTCATATATCAGAAAGAGTAGAATAATACAATTGGATAAAGTTTTTACATCTTTAAATAGTATCTTTAATATATATCCGTGAATTCTATACAACCTCGTTTTAATGCACCTTTTTTAATTTTTATTGCATGAACATATGCTATCCACCAAAACAGAAGGTAACACCATAACGATATACTATGGTTAAAGTTAATCAAAGTAAATAACGAACTTATACATCACAATAATAATAGAAAATTGCAAATAACTTTTTTAATTTTTTTATTTATGTATAAATTTACTATCTAAATTTTTAAATATTACAAATTATACTGTTAAAATATTAATAAGTTGATAAGTAATCTTCATTGGTTATAAATGACAATCATATACTTTGATTTTAGTCTATAAACATCTTTAATTTATGCACATGTATTTTAAGACCTTTAAACTTTAGTACTAGTTTTGATTTTTTGAACTAAAAATAAAAATATTTTTTATATTATCAATTAATTAAAGTTTAAAAAGTGATATGCAATATTTCAAAGTTTAAAAATAAATAGATATTTAAATTAAAATTTAAGAATTATTTGTATTTTCAAACATAATAATAATAATAATCCAAAAAGGTGGCATTATTAAAACTTTCAAAATAAAGCTCTAAACTTGGGAAGTCACCATCTTCCCGTCTCTTCTTCTCCATAGCTTTCTTTACACGAGAGAAGGATAGCCAAACCTCTCTCTTTCTCTCTCTCTCCCTCCATCGCTTTCTCTCTCTCTCTCTCTCTCGATAAATTATAAACGAGTAAAAATTCATCAATTCATTTCATATCAGTTCTTATTATATTCAGATCCTTTTCAACCGATTAACATAATTTTACTTGCATAAATCCATTATTGATTTTCTCAATACTTATGAACAGTTAAGCTCAAACCAAAAAAGAAGAGAAAGATAGAGGGACAGAGAGAGAAGCAAAAGAATAAGGAGTAGTCTTTTGGTCTCTCTCGTATTATCATGGAAGCTGTCAGATCTTAATATTTTGACAAAATTTTCATCTGGGCCATCACCCTTTGGTATGTTTGCCACATAAATTCTAAATTTTTTATACCTATATATTATGTTGAATATAGCATTTCTTGTGTGTGTCTTGATTGAGTTATGTTTAAAGCCTTAATGTTTAATGGAATTTGTAGTAATTGTGGTTCTGGGTTGATCGAAAAATCGATCCTGGGAATGCACCTATCTTCTTGGACCGAATTTGAGGAGCTTGATAACCATCTGATTGGTAAAGTATCGAGCTTTTGTGTGAATTCAGCTAAAAGGTATCTATTTACTATGATCATTTTCCATGTTATTATATATTTGGATGTTTGTTTCTAATGCACATTATACATCGTAGAATCCTGCGTTTTTTCGAAGATTTTAAATCTGAAAACAAGAAAGTTTTATATGTTGTTGCAGTATTGATTAATAACTAATACAGATCCTTCTTTAGTTTTGTTCTTGTTGCTGTGATTTTTTATGTTTGATTACCTGGTGATACGAGGAGAATTGTTTTGGATTGGTGAATGATTTAAGTAAATAATGATTATAGGATTGAAATGGAGACTACAAAGCTATTTGTTGGTGGGATTTCATGGGACACCAATGAGGATCGTCTTAGAGAGTATTTCCAGAACTTTGGTGAAGTGGTAGAAGCTGTGATAATGAAAGATCGGGTGACTGGTCGAGCACGTGGTTTTGGTTTTGTTGTCTTTGCTGATCCTGCTGTTGCTGAAAGAGTTCTTCTTGAGAAACATACTATAGATGGTAGAAATGTAAGTAAGAATATACTGGACAACTTTCAGGTCTTACAACATGCAAACATGCGGTCATTTTAGTATAAGAATGAATTGATACATTATTATGTGAGAGCTATGGACCTATGAGTAATAAACTGCACAATTCCTTGTTTTAAATGTTTCTCTGTGTGTATGACCCCTTTTTTTCCTTTTTGGTGAGATCATTCAGTGGTAGATTAACTGTCTGAGATATCTACTGAACAAACACAGTAAATATGTGGTAATTCTTAGAAGTAGAGGAAGTTTAATATTCATCACAAAATTCTTAAATTTTTTGCTAAAGATGATTGGGATTGATGGTGGGAACTTGACTTTGCATAAGGAAGAGGTTTATTAGATTTTTAGGTGATTTCACTTTGAAGAATCGGTTGTGGTAATTTAGTAAGCAAGAAAAGCCATTTAGCGTAGGATTTTTGAGGAGTGGGCACCTTGTGAAAAATGAAGGGAGAAACCATTCTGGAAGGGCCATTATGGAACTACATAAAGTTTTGTTTTAAACAACATTGAGATGCATGCAATAGTAATGGTGAATGTGTTGATTGTATTTTTAGACATTGCATTTGCTTTAATTTAGTGCAGTGACACTCTTGTTGGTCTGTTTATACTTTCTATGGTGAAATCCTACTTGATTTTAGATATAAAGCTATTTCTATGAGACTATACAGAGTGGGGCAGAGAGATTGCTCCCAAAAGGGTTTGAGATAAAAACTTATAACTTTCTTTCAGACAAGTTTGAGTTTTGTCAGTCTACCTCATGAAAGATTTATTCTCTGTATTCATGCAATTACAAACCAAGAGATAAAGGCTTCACCAATTTTTTTTTAAATATTTAATTTTCGTGGTCAGGTTGAAGCAAAAAGGGCTGTGCCTAGAGATGATCAGAGTGTCATAAGCCGAAACAATGCCAGCATTCATGCATCACCAGGACCTATTCGCACAAAGAAGATTTTTGTGGGAGGATTAGCATCTACTGTGACTGCGAATGACTTCAAGAATTACTTCAGTCAATTTGGGACAATTACAGATGTGGTCGTTATGTACGATCACAATACCCTGAGGCCCAGAGGTTTCGGATTTATCACTTATGATTCTGAGGAAGCAGTCGATAGAGTTCTGCAGAGAGTTTTTCATGAACTCAATGGAAAAATGGTTGAGGTCAAGCGAGCCATCCCCAAAGAATTATCTCCAGGGCCTAGTCGAAGTCCATTCAGCAGTCCTGGTGGTATAAGCAGAGCTGGCAGCTTTATCAATGGGTACAATGAGGAATACAGTCCAAACTCTGTCATTGGATATGGAATGAAATTGGACGATAGGCTTAGTCCAATCTCAAATGGTTGGAGCGGAACACCTCAAATTGGTCTTGGTTACAGGGCTGGATTGAATGTAGATCCAAGTCTTAATCCGGGTTTTGCTGGAAATGCTACTTTTAATTCTAATTTCAGCTACGAACACAGAATGAGTCCTCCATACAGCTTGGCTTCTCAAAGCCACAATAGTTCTGTCGGTTATGGTGTGAGCAGTGGAGGAAGCAGCTCTATTATGAGTGCAACAGGCTATAACTTATGGGGAAACAGCAATCTCAATAATAATACTGCAAATGGTGCTAGAACTGGAAATACTGGATTGGGTTTCTTTGGAAGTACAAACTCAATTGGGGCATCCTCTATCTTTGGTCAAAGTAGTGCTTCTTTGGCTTTCAGTAATGAAAATACAAGTTCTGGAAGCAAGGATATGTATTATAGTTCAAGAGGTGGAGGTTATGAACGAAAAGGTGTTACACTACCATCCTCGTTCTCCACACCAAGCATTGGACATTACTCAGACTCTCATGAGAGTGCTTCATTATATGGGGACTCAATGTGGAGGTCATTAGCACTAGAAGAAAGATCCACTCCATTTAGTTTTGGTCTTGGGAATAATACGTTAGATGTTCTTGATAAGGGCTCAACTTCTTATTTTGGTAGTTATAGTGTTAACAGACAAGCAGTCAACTAGAGGTAAGATCTGCTTTATATTTTCAGCAGCATTCCACAGTGCTTCAAGTCATAGTTACATTTGTCGAGTTACTTGGAACCTCTGCCTTCCAAATGCTTGTTCTCTTGCAACCTAGGGTCTCTGTTCTTTCTAGTTGGCTTGGATGCAAAAGCATAGATTATCATCTTAGAGACTAGTCCTTTTATATCTTAAAACATGTTTGAATCCCAACATTCCTCTCCAGATTGCCATCCTTCTAATTTTAATCCAAATTCGTCCTTTGCTTGCATTTGCTTCATTAATGCAAGTATATTTGTTTCGCTTAAATTTGTTTGCTTCCTCCTCTTTCTCCCTTTTTGTTTTCAAATTTTTTTTTTTTTTAAAAAAGGGGTCATTTGGTCTAGCATATGAGGAGACAATCTTGAAATGGCTCCTTTCCTAGTACTATGCTTATCATTCTAGCATGGACATTCATGCATCTTGATAGTTTTTCTTTCCTCAGGAATTGCTGCTTAATGAGTCACAAGGATGAGCAGAATAATTGTGGTAGGCAAAGTTCACTTAACATAGTACTAGGACATTTTTTTCATGTTTTCGTTCATCAAACAGTTGCATATACACATTAAGCTGATTTGTTTGTTCATGTTGAAGATATAATTATAGGAAGCGGGTACCAGGATTTCTACGTGGTATGACATTGAGTCCTTCTCATATAGGTTTTCTTTCCGAAATATGATCAAGATGTAAACTCAGATCAGAGGTGCAACAGCAACCATACAAAGGGCGGCCTTTTTTCCTTTCCTTTTCCATGTAAAATTTATAAGAAAACTGGTTTTTCTCAGCTGTAAGTCTTCTCAGGTGTCTTTTGACCAAACTATAACATTATTACCACTTTTGCAATGGCTGGTTATCTTGTTGATAATTGTGTGATGCTATAGATAGGAATGTTCTGTGAGTAAAAACTTAGTGGAGATTAATTTCTTCCATGGCCTTGGAAGCAAGTACAGATTCACTCTCTTCTATTTTACAATGAATAGCTACTCTCTCTCTCTTTTTTTTTGTGTAAATGAACTGTCTTTGTTTCTTGGTGTTCTTAGCTTATAATCTGTTTTTTTCCCCTTAGATAGTGAAAATGGGCAATGGCACATTTAAATGATACTTCAAACTGTCAGTTGTATAATCCAAATATGGCCATTCTTTTCCATGTATGCATGGACCTTGTCAACATTTTAATTCGGTTCATGTTGGCCTTTTTGCCATCTCTATGAGTATCAACATTCTGGTATGTGCCAAAGATTACACAAAAAGGGTAACATTTCATGTGCTGCTGATGTAGTTGCATTTACATATGACAGAGGATCATTTAACAATGAATATAGGAGCCACCTTAAAAAAGATGATAGTGCCTGTTTGAAAGGCCAGAAGGGGGTCCTAAATACACATACCATTGAAGAATTGCAGCCACCGGTTAAATGAAGTGACACCACTTGGATTGGACCTATCAGTATCACTTGCTACATTGGCTGAACTGATCCAAAATTCCTTGGACTTGTGGTCACCCTTGAATCTTTTTGCTCTTATCCATACATCATCCTTTACAGATATGTTATATGATAACTTTCAGATCACTTTCATGATCGGGTAACCACACTTTTTTCCTTGCCATTTATAGGAATGTTAGTGTTGGGTTGTCATATTCCAGAATAACCTTGTAAGTTGATAGCTTTTACTGGTGGGTGATGCTTACTTTCTACACCACGTATGTGTGTAAAAAGTTAAATCATGGATGACTGTAATTAACATTAATTTCATAAAATCGTAAAATCCGACAAAAGAAAGATTAAACTGGTTGTTCTTCGGTGCGACCGAAAACTACCTAAATAAAGTATAAATACATCTCTTTGTGTTTGCTCCATATGCATTCATGCTCTTGTACTTTTTTTAAGTACTTTTAAAATTGAGCACTTAAAAGGGCTTTGAGGATAGGGCTGGTCAGGTGAAGCTGTTACCCATCACATCTTTCGGTTTTGCTTTATTATTTTTCAGGCTGCATGAAAAATAAGAAGAGAGGGTTTGTTTTATTTTTATTTTTTAAATGTCAATTTATTAGGACAAAAGTAGTATAATATTATTTAAAAGAACATTTTTAAATACTCGGGATCTAAAAACCCGTTTCACCAAGTAAAATCCATTCAGGGTAAGGTTAAGAGATCAAACTAGTTTCATAAACTACTAATAGGCATATTGGGCTGTCTGAAGTAGTAAAAAATTAGTGAGACCAGGTTGTTTCCGGAGGGATTGTGCACTCGATGATGAGTCATGTCAGGTGATCAAAAAATAGCTTTCCAATTGATCTAATTAAACTAAATTAAGCTAAACTAATTAGCAGAAATCCGCAAAGTAATAAATTAATGAATCGAGATGGGGGATACTTTTAAGCCATCTTTTGGACAATTAATATATGCGTAAGGTGTATATTAAGATTAATTAATTGGTTTTTATTAGGTTCATAATAATAGACTTCCTTTTAAGTCATAACTATCCTAACTACGATATTAATTTCCTGTTCGAGTCATTAATATGCAATTATCAATTGATAATAATAGATATCCTATTTTTACTCTCCTTAATTTACTTTTTCAATGGAAAGTCCAAAAAACAATTGAATAATCAAAAATACAAAAGTTACAAGGTAAAAAGGAACTAAAAATGTGAAAAGGAGAAAAATCCAAAAAATTGAAAGATTGAAAAAGAAGCAAAAGATCAAAAGATTTAGAAAATTCAAAAGTAGAATGAAAGCATTTCCTGAAGATGAAAAATATTTGGGTAAATTACATTAACTACTCTTATAAATTTTATAAATAGCACAAACACCCCATTTTTTCAGAATACTACATTTATACTCCTATTTTTGCCCGGTATAATGCTTATGTGGCACAAAACTTATGTCATTGCCACACCATTGCCTCATTAGCATTATCAATATTTTTATTCAAATATTATACATATAACCAAACAAATAAATAAAATAAATTTGGAAAAAATTTAAAAAAGAGAAAAACTTGCTGCAATTTTCTTTTTAAAAAATTCGATATATATTCTAATTTATATATACATATATGAATATAATTAAGTAAAAATTCGGAAAAAATTTAAAGAAAAATGATCTAAAATTAAAAAAAAAAAAATTCTCAAGTTAATTTTATCGAAACTGGAAACTTGGTATGACAACCGCGGGCATGATAAAGCCTGTTACAATGATTTTAAGCTAATCACAAATGAATAGATAACAACACATTGTCTATCGGCCACAACTGCACAACAGTATCGGCTTATGAAATTATGTCTCCCTTCACGTGATTTGTCAATGTTTTTAATTGTTTGCCTGTCTTGTTTTAACTTGAGAGAACCTAAAATTCTTCCAAAATTTAACCTATATACCATGGCCAAAATTATGGTAAAAGGATTGCCATGTCAATGTTACTAGTAATGCACGTTAGCGATCTGGCTTTATGAAGTTAAATTATTTTTTCAAAGAAAAATTTCAGCATATTTTTATATTTTATAACTTATTTTAATTTTTTAATTAATTTTAGTTATTTAATATATATTTAAATAATGCTTGATAACACGTTATCATTTATTTCACATTAGCATCCTATAAGGAAAAAGTAGAAGATAAATGTTGTATTTAAAAAAAATTGAAGTGATCGATATAATTTACTTAAAATATTTATCCAATAGGAAAAACAGCATTTACAACTAAAAATAATTTTTAGAGTTAAACAATTCAACATTCAAAACTCAAAAAACACTCAATTTTATTAAAAAGTAATTCTCGAAGCACAGTTGAGCTTTGCATATACTAGGGATAACTAGAGTCAGGTCCACCCTCAGTCCTCTTGGGTTGACTCTTTTTCCCTTCATGTACTGTAAGCTCGTATCCTGTACACATTTTTTGTGAACACCTCCCCCGAGTCTTGTGGACGTGTGTCATCTACAGGACGTGTCTTCTTCCTCATATGGATTAGGTCGCTGGAGTATTAGCAAGCTGAGCTTATCTGGCCCATTTTTCATGCCTTTTTCACACAGATTATGATTCAGATGGATCACAATCAACAGCTTAAACCTTCAATATGTAATTAGAGCATTCTTAACTCATTTTCACATGAATAAAGGAATAAATCAAGGGCTAAAAAGCAATGTTAATCCACAAAACGAGTCCTTAGTCCACAGATTAAAAGTTTAACATGGATCAAGTAAGTTCATAGGCTTTGACGTTGCAACCAACCGTCAACTACCACCTTCGATCCTTCCATTTCAAACATACACCATCACTTTCATCTACATCCACCACCCAAAACTTCTACACCACCACTCCACCACCTTGAAGCCACTAGCCAAACCCTCCTCGCAGCCATAGATTGCCTTTGTAACCGCATACTCAAGCCACCATAGTTAGCTCACCTTAAAACCCCTTTATCCTCAATTTTTGTTAAATAGCCACTGTCGTTCCTCAGTTCTTATCGGTAGTTGATTAAGATCGGTACGTATTAGGCTTGCAAGATAATGCACAATGAAAGGACATTAAGGGGTCGTTTGGCATGGCCACTCCAATACTTAAGTCAGCAATAAAATTTTTGTGGAATAAAATACCAAGTGTGTAAGTTTAGAATGCAGAGTTTGTATGGAAGATTACTGTTGGCTAGATATGTGGTATTCATAGTAGAGTGGAGTCGACCGTTAGAGATCAGTTGGCGGGAGAGATCTTCTTCTATAAGTATAAAAGAGTGAAGCTATTATGTTGAACATGTTCCTAATATTTAGGACGTGACTGTTTTATCTTTATCTTATAGTTTATGGCCATTACAGTTCTTTATGGGCCTGGGCCACTAAGAGCCAGTTTATGGCCAGGCCCAAGGCCTATAAAGGCGAGCCTAAGGAGGTAAGACTTGGTGGATTTGGTTGGGCCTGAGAGTTCCCTACCCAAAGTACCTTGTCAACACTTATCCCTTCGCAGTCTCATTGCCAACGAAGAGGTAAGGAGAAGGAATGCATGGGCCGCTTAGACATGATCAATTCGACTCTAGGAAGTTTAATTCGATGGAATGATGCCAACGTGATGAGGTTACAGATTCGAAGTGATGAATGATCCGAAGTGAGAAGGCCTGAAGTGGTGAGTTGTCCTAGGCAGTGGTCCATCGATTTGAAAGTATTCGAGGCTAAGCGGGCAGGGTGCTAAGGTGCTTTAATGCTATGGACCACTTTGCTTGAACAGGGCCTAATAGGGGTAAAGTAGATACAGGTGCATCATGTCTTCGTAACGTCAACTAGGTGCAGATTGGATGGCTCTGAAGAAGCTTCCTGTTAAAGGGACTTTCAAAATACAACTTTTGCTCGCTTGTATTTCATACATTAAATGCAACATGACAGGTGTCGTGTTGCAGCAGACTAGCGTATAGCTACATGCTTTCTGCCCTTTTAAAGGTGGTCATCTAATTGAGATGCTTTCTACATATTTGCTAGGCAGCATTCCAAGGGATTCGTGTTTATACATATCCCCATAACCGCCTGTACGGCTTCCCAAGCGATTTTCCTATAAATAGGAGGATTATAAAGAGAGAATGCTTTTCTGCAATCTTTTCACTCAGTTGTTATAATTTCTGCATTCCTGTTCGAACTCTCAAACCTTCTTTAGAAGTTTCAATTTTTCTTTTTAAGAATCATAGTCATGTCTACCAACAGGGGTGAGGCTAATTCTTCTTCGCTAGAACTTACCTCCAATTCATATTCTATAAGGAGTAATCCTCTTCGGGCATAGGAGGGTGAAGTGTTGTTACTATCACAACTTGACCAACCTACAAGGATAGCCGTGGAAGCATTGGATAGGGCTAGAATCATCAATGCTATCCCTAGAGACGTGTACATGAATATTATTACGCCCCGAAGCAGTAGAGTCGTAACAGCCTCGTAGTGTAAACCATTCTAAGATAGAAGTTGGCCTTACAACCGCTATTCTAGACTTGATCTACACAAGACGTCCACTACTAACCCACTTTGAAGTAAACAGTTTGTTATTTAAATAAATTATTTACCTAAGAAAGTGAGGAAATATATATATATACACTATAATTTAGTTATTACAATTATCGTTTACAATATTTCTCCGTAATATATTTCCTAGTTATTACATTATTCAGAAATGAAAAATTCTATAGTAAAAGTTTAAACCTTAAAAATATGTATTTATTCTTCAAATGTTTTTCCTCATTCCTCAAGATCCAGCAGTTGCTAGCTCCAGAGTAGTTATTTACCGCTTTTTAGCCAGCACCTGTACGACGTCTATAGGGATGTGAGCAACTACAGCTCAGTAAGTTAGGATGGAGGACTTAAAACTATACCATAAACACAACAAGGTTATCAACTAACTTATTAGGTGCAATGCATGTGCAAGCAAATGCCATTACACGACGTTGTCCGACCCGTCGTAAGAGTAGAGAAATTACGCCCGCTCTAATCTGAGTTGAGGAGTTGCCATTAATGCAACAGCTCATGACCAAACCTAGACTTGTGCAATGGAGACCTCGTTCTTTTCGCAACTACCTTCGAACCATTGACTTCACTCTCACTGCGATCTCCTCACCTATCATTTAGTTCGACTAAGGATGAAAAAAGGACCCTTTACAATCCTGCGATATCCCTTTCAAAGGGGTTGGTATTTGGCTGGAGAATTCTAGGTTTCCCCTAATAGGTTGCCATGCAAGTCCGATTATAATTACAAGTCGTATATTTGATTAAGTCTAGTTTAGGGTGATCATTCATTTCATACAAATCATATAATACATGCTAGAACAACAAATAGAATCATAGCATCACTCATAATCAAGCACATGCATACAACCAACTATCTAATAAGCACAACTAAGTATAATCTCAAACCTCCAAAATACAATAACATATTAATCCTAACTTACCTCAACTCCTTGCTCACTCATTCGAGGTTCAACTTGCTCAAGCCATCGTCGATCATTCCTATAACACAAACGTGGTTTCAATTTTTCATATAATTATTATTGGTTCGATTGATCCTATAACGCTTATTATTTTGTTTTGTTTAAGGTTTAATATACCTAATTATCTAGGTCTTAAGTCTTTTACAATTATTTTAGGTTTGGGGTTAGGTTCGGATTCGGTTTTCGCATCGATTTCTAAATTAGATTCTAGTTCAATTTCTAAGTACTGTTTTATACTTGAACTCTCGAAACTTGTTTTAACTCATGATGTGAAATTAATCACTTTACTTCTAGATATCCTAAATACTATAATTACCCCTAGTCAATATTTTATTATATTCAGTACACTTAAATCCTTAATAGTGTACCGAAAGTGTACCGAATTTGCTCCTAATGTAAGAAATTTTTACATTTTTCATCTAATTATATAAATTCAAGTTCCTATCATATTTATTGTACATTTTTATTATTATCATAATATCAATTTTTATTATAATATTTACTATTTTATTATATTTCTAATAATTGTGTATTGTGTATTATGTACTATTACTTATTATGTACATAATACACATCTAATATTTCTATTACTCTAATTACCATCTCCTAACATCAATTATCATTTCAAAATGTCTAAATTCATTCTAAATCAGATTTTACACCTAATTACCCTAATTTATAAAATTAACTTAAAATGTATTATTTTTCCCTATTACTTATCTACTACATAATTAACCTAATAATTACATATAATACCCTAAATGTTATAAGTATCATACTTCATCAGATTTTAACATCCTAAAACATATAATTATTCACTAAATCAGTAATTAACTATTTAATTACTTAATTAACCCTAAATTATCCATTTTATGCCTTATTTTAAGGCTTAAAAATTATCTAAAATTTTCAAAAATTAATTTTGAAAACAAGCTACATAGCACTATTCTATATCATTTAAGTAGTCTACAAAAAAATTTTGGGTTCAAAACTACACTCCTAAGGTCATTTATTTCTAAACCGAAACATATTCGATTTTACACGATTTCTTAAAGACTATATATTATAGGATATATTTTCATCAAAATAATATTTTTCCTAAAAACTACATACAAAAATATTCCAGAATAACAAAATTCATAATTTTCTAAGAATATTTACTATTTGTTACAAAATTACACAAAATCAGGCTGGAAATTGGACTCACCGATCTGAGTGGCTCTAGCCACCGCCAGCCGTCGTAGCCTTGTTGGCCAGTCTGGGCGCTGCCACTACCGTGTGGTGGTCATGATCGTCCACTACCAAGTGCTCGTCTGGTGTGGGTTCCCTTTTAAGGCTCTAATTATACAGTTTTTCTTTTTTTTTTTAACCTTAATTTTTCTCTCAATTTCGCCTCTCTCTATTTTTCTCACTCTCCAAACTGCCCAAATGAACTCTATGATTTTTTTCCCTATTTAGAGAGCTTTGTGGTAATTAATATGCATTAATTTGATTAGACAATTGCTTTATTTTCTTCCAATTTGACTTTTGTGTTGTTCTAATTTAATTGACTAATTTTTTTTTCTTATATTCCCCAACTACCATGATCCAATTTTGGATCATTCCTTATTTTTTCTGATGTTTTTTTATTTTTCCTTAATTAATTATGAATTTTCTTTAATTATTTTGTATTATTTTAGCACATTTCGCGTATTTTAAGTAATTATGAGTATTTCTACCTTCATGTAAATTATTTAGTAATTACGTATATTTATAGTACAAATAAATATTCCTAAATATTATTTAGGTTATTTTATGATTTTTAGTATACATATAATTTATCTCTAACAATTCGTTAATTATCGGAATGCATTTTACGCATTTTCGATAAATAATGAGTTATATACTTAAAATTTGGAATTTTTATATTCTTTTATTTTATTGCTTATTTTCTTAAATTCAAACTTATGGGATCATTTTTTTACTAGTATTTTTGGCTTTACTTATAATTTAGGTTTAATCGGATCTTTTAGCTGATCGAAACCTTGAGTGACTGGTTATGGGACTTATAGATATTCCCTTGCCCTCCACCAAAGATTTATTCGACGCTCTTAATACAGGGAAGGGACTTGACAGTCGTATAAGCAAAACTAAGGATTTTGCCCCCAATTAGGTCATCAGCAACTTCCTCGTGGGGGCGATACCTAAGTAACATATTAGGTTACCGTGCAAGAATGAACGGGTGGCCTTGCTATCGGAGAAGCACTTTGCGGTTTTCGAGAAGTACTTGGAGTTTAGGTAACGCCTCCCCCTAAGTCATTTTGAGAGGGAGTTTTTCAACTACCACCACTGCATCCTATCACAAATCCCTCCAAATGGGTGGAGGGTATTGAAGGCATTCCAAGTGCTCTACGAATACCTAGTGATAAGGGTTACTTCTGAGCTTTTCTACCACTTCTACATGTGGAAGAGCGTTAGGGGGTAGCCTTGCCTCCAGTTGCGCCAGGGAAAGAAACTGTTCTACGGCTTTGTCGACTTGGTCAAAGGTTGGCAGGACGGATACGTAGTGATGGAGTTGCTCGAAGAGGCCGCCTTTTAGACTTAGTGGACCGAAATGGTTTATACTAGAGGTGAGAAAAGGCTCGGTCTAAGCGATGCCAAAGCCGTCCAAGAGATCTTGGCCTTCATGGAGTTGAGAGGTGGCTAGGAGATCAACGCTACAAAGATCTTAGAAAGCTATTTCCAACGCCTGATCTCCGAGCTCTTCCCTAACATGAAGAAAGTTGTGGCTGAGAAGTAAGTTGAAGGTACTGGTTCATTCCTACACACCTGTTTGTTGTGCTAATGTTAAGGTGCTTTGTTTGACGCCTGTAAGATAGGTAGACTTCCTTAGTTGTGCTGGTTACGGTAGGGTTTTACAAATGGTAGTGGTAATTTCCTTTGATTTGTCCTTATTTTCTTTTTTTAACCTTTAGATTGGTCTTCCTATAGGCAAGAGATTGGCTTTGAGGGTGTCTCATCCGTTTGTGGATGATCTGATGAGCCGACATTAGGCATGATCAAAGGCAGGTCAGCCAATATGGAAGGTGATAGGGTCGAAGCCAAGGCCCGAAGAGAATAACAAGTTGTGGTCAAAGTCTGTACGTCAGGGGATTCCACTTGTCATTCGGGACGAGCCAAGGGCTGTAGCTCCTTTGAGCATGGCTTTGCCCGTTCCTGTTATCCACTCATCTGAGCCTATCCTCGTAGGCGATGAAGGTGTCGACGTGGAGGGGCCCGATGTACAGGTGGTTTCCCTTCGAGGGCAGTTAAGGAAGGAACCAAGGAGATAGCCGCCTCACCGGCAGCTATAGGCAACAAACGCAAGGCTCCCAAGGTGTCCGGGGAGTTAGGTCCAAAGATGAAGAGGCAGAAGCCCATGGCAAGGGACACTTTGGCTAAGGGGAAATGGAACAAGTAACCCCTAGCTTATCCCTTCCAGAGCGTAGATGACGTTGGGAACAAGTTTTTAGACGTCCTCAACAACTTCTGAAAGATGGGGCTGAGGAGAGACTCATTTATAGAAGCATCGTACACTTCCTTAGACGAGGCACTAAAGAGGGGGGCCCCCAAAATGGAGAAGAAGACGGCCTGAAGAAAGATCTTACGGCTGAAATGGGAGGTTCGTGCTGGCGACCTGATGATACGACATCAGACCCTTAATTACCAAGCTTCAATGGGGTCTTACACCCCTGGTGATTGGGCTGTACTGGAAAGGATCTCCCAAGAGGGTGTGGGTGACCCCATATAAATTGCAGGCCACTTGAGTACCCTAATGTGGCAAGTAGATCTTCTATGCTGTTGTAGTACTGTATTTTGGCGTCTAGTACTAACTTGTGCATTCTATTTTCATCTTGCAATACCATGGCCAAGTGCTCCTCGAGTTGAGCAACCTCATGCTACCCAAAAAGAGGTAACTAGATTACGGGAGGAGCTGCATCGGCAAAGGAAGTGCCTACTAGAGGCGGAGACTTCTAGTAGGAGGTACTTGAGAAAATTTGCTCAAGCTAACAAGCGCCTCTACTGATCTGTTGTGCAAGTAGCAGGGCTTCAGGCGAGGTTTAAGCATGTGGAGCAAGAGAGGGGCAAAGTAGAGAGGGATGCTCGAAAGGTTACGGAACTGAAGGCTCGGCTAAAGAACAAGCAAAAGACAAAAACTCATCTCTTACAACGATTGGAGGAGGAGGGCACAATTAGGGCCCGAATTGAAAAAGAAAATGCTAAGCTAAAGGCTTCCGTGGCCAGGCTGAAAGCTAAGTTGGCAATGAAGGCATTCGAATGTGAGGGCATTAGGGCCATGTTGCTTGAGCCGGTCGGCTCGAAGGCCACAACAAGTCGGGGAGCTACAGGGTAAGGTTTTGGAGATAGAAGAGATCATCTCTAAGATGGAGAGTAGGGAGGTCCTCAGTGATGCTGTCGTAAGGAAGGCAATTGACAACTATAGGGCCACCGAGGAGTGGCTAGAGGAGCTGGAGAACCTGTCTACCAATTCCACCCGCTTCACCAATAGAGAAATCCTCTCCTATTATCCAGATCTAGACTTGAGCTTCCTTGATTTTCTACACTCCTCCACATTCATCGAAAAGAGGGAAGCCCTAACTAGAGGGGAGGGTGCTTCTACATCCGGCTTCGCTTTAGCAACTCAGCACGGCGATGTAGGGCTTAGTGCAAAACTCCTTGAACTTGGGGTTGTCAAATTGTTAGTCATTGTCCATGATCAATGCATGGGGGACTCCAAACCAAGAGAGAATGTTGTTTCTGATAAATGTTTTTATACTCTTCTTTGTGATTCTAGCCATAGCTTTGGCCTCGACCTACTTCATAAAGTAGTCTATAGTGACAATTATGAACTGCTGTCCTCTTGATGCTTTCGAGAAGGCGTCAAGGATATCGATCCCCCATTGGGCAAATGGCCATGGGCTTGCAGGGGTTGGAGCGCGGTGCTAGGTATGTGACTAATTAAGGCGTGCTTCTAGCACTACGGGCACTTCTAGGCTACAGCCTATGCGTCCTGCCTTATGGTAGGCTAGTAATATCCGAGTTGTAGCGCTCGAAGGTATAGGGCTTGGGATTGGATATGATTGTTGCACACTCCGACGTACAGCTCTTCTATGACGCGCAGCCCTTCCCTTTTTCGAAGACACCAAAGCATGTGGAGGCTAATTCCCCTGCGGTATAGGACACCATCAATTAGTATATAATAAGTAGTGTAGTACCAAAGCTTCTTCGACTCCCTCCTATCCTCTAGCAACGTTCCCTCTGCCAAGTAGCTCTAGATGGGATTCATCTAGCTCGGCTCTAGTGTTGCCATGGTTAGTTCCAGAATTTCAACCGAGCTTGGAGCTATGCTTTTTTTTAGCAGATACTCTATGAAGATCTTGCTGTCCTTCATCTTGGGTTTCCATATGCCAGTAGAGGCCTGCTTGGATAACAAGTCGACTGTTGAATTTTCCATTTGAAGGATTTCCTCGATGTCTTAAGAGGGAAAGTCTATTAAGAGCCCTCTTGCCTTCTCTAGGTACCTGGCCATAGTGTTGTCCTTAGCCTCATATTCACTCCGGACCTGCTATACAATGAGCATAGAGTCCGCTAATATCCACAACTGCTCGGCCCCAATCTCCTTAGCCAGCTTCAGGTCTGCAATAAGCACTTCATATTTAGATTCATTGTTGTTGGAATTGAACTCAAACTTGAAGGCGTAACAAATGGTGACCTTATGTAAGTCGATTAGCACGAGGCCCGCACCTCTACCTCCAGTAGTGAATGGTCCATTAACGTGGAGAGTCTAGATTGGTTTGTTGTTGCCTAGTGGTGTTTCTTCTCCAATATATTCTACCCAAAAGTCGGTAAGGACCTATGCCTTGTAAGCCGTTCATGGCTGGTGTTGGATTCCGTTCGTGCTCAGTTCCATTGTGTACTTTATCATTCGTCCAGAGCATCAGATTTCTGCAGTATGGTATACAGTGGTTGGTTTGTGAATACAATCACCTGGTGTGCCTGAAAGTAGGGCCTTAGCCGTCTAACAGTAATGACGACGTCTAGTGCAAATTTTTCTACTCAGGTGTACCTAATCTCAGGCCTATGAAGTATATGACTGATGTAATATACTGGCATGTGTTCTCTTCCATTTGCTCTAACCAGTATAAAGGAGAGAGCCCAATCACTAATAGCCACGTACAAAAATAGATCCTCCCCTTAAACAGGCTTGAAGAAGATCGGTGGATGAGCGAAGAAGTCTTAGAGCTACTAAAAGGCAGCGACGTACTTCGAAGTTCATTGAAAGCCCTTAAGATTTTTAAGGATTTTGAAGAACTCAACGCATTTGTTAGAGCTCTTCAAAATGAATCTGCTCAGGGCAGCCACCATGCCAGTGAGCTTTTGTACGTCTCCGACTGAAGTTAGGGGCTTCATTCCCCTTATGGCCGTGATCTTCTCGGAGTTAGCCTTAATACCTCTCTAGGCGACCAGAAATTCGAGAAACTTGTCAGAACCGATGCCGAAGACGCACTTCTGGGGTTTCAACTTCATGTCATGCATGCGCATTAGGTCGAAGGCTTCCTGGAGATTCTTAACATGATTGACTGGCTTTTGGCTCTTGACAATCATGTCATTAATGCATACTTCCATATTGCGCCCAATCTGGGGCTTGAACAATTTCATCACTATTCACTGGTATGTGGCCTCGGTGTTTTTTAGTCCGAATGGCATTATAGTGTAGCAGTATATGTCGTAGTCAGTGACGAAGGAGGTATGGACCTCGTCCTTCAGGTCCATTTTGATCTGGTTGTATCTCGAGAAGGCGTCCATAAAGCTCAGAAGGGCATATCCTGATACAAAATCGATAAGTTGGTCGATTATAGGGAGGGGGAAACAATCTTTGGGGCAAGCCACTTCCCATTCTTCTTTTTCTCTAGTACTACGTTTGCCAGCTACGTTGAGTACTTTTCCTCCCTTATGAAGTTGACTTTGAGCAGCTTCTACACTTCCTCCTCGATAGCGGCTTGCCATTATGGGGCGAAATGCCTCTTTTTTGTTTGACAGGCCGCACTGTGGTGTTGATGTTGAGGCTGTAGGTTGCCAGGTCAGAGAAAATTTCAAGCATGTTGGACATCGACCAGGTGAACCTATTCGAATTTTCCTGCAGGAGGGTGATGATTTCATCCTTCACTTCAGCTGGGGTCTCAATCCCGACTTTCATTGTTTGGTCAGGAGAGTCACTGATCTGGACATCTTCGGTTTTTTCTTCAGGCTCGCCCCTCTCAGCCAGTCTCTCCTGCGGCCCCATCTCTAGGGCAAAGATGCCATTGTCTTTGGCCGCTTCGACATATAGCTCTCACAAGAGCTTTTGATTGCACCTTCATACTCCTACCCCTGTAGGCATTGGGAATTTGGCCTTCAAATGTAGGGAGGATATGATCATCCTAAATGCGTTTAGGCTTAGTCTTCCCAAGAGCGCATTATAAGGGGAGGGACAATCAATCACAACGAACTCCATGGGTCGTTGTGTCACATGGTCGTCATCACCAAGTTTCATGTCCAACGTGATGATACCCTTAGCTTGGTCCATGTTGCCGTTGAACCCGATCAGATTGTGGTGGTACAACTTCATCTTTACTGGTAACTTCTTCCTCATCTTGTCATATGTGTGGAGGAAGAGTATATTGGTGGAGCTGCTAGTGTCCATGATTTTCAAGACCTTAAATTTTGAGATCCTAGCCCCAATCACCAAGGTGTCTTGGTAGGGAGTGTTGACCCCTTTAAGGTTAGCGTCCGAGAAGAAGATGGAAGTGTCTAACTTTTATCTCTTCTCCCTAACTGCCAGCACCTCTAATTGGGCATTAATCGAGCTGTTAGTGCTCGGTCGGCTCTCGATGTGCGGGCCTCCCATAATTACATTTATGATGTCATTGGGGGCATAATCATTATGATGGTCGTTATTTTACTCTGCTTGGGCATCCTTGGTCTGTCACTTCTGAGGTGCCTTATTAGTGTCATCGTCAGAACTATCGTCGTTTCGGCGATGTGCCACGTATTCATTGAAGAAGTCACATTGAATGGCGTATTCATTGCATTCTTTAACTGAAGCACTCTTCAGTTATATGGTTGTGATCGTCGTGGAACTGACAATATTTTTCGAAGTTCCGGTGACTGGGATTTCCCTACATTTTCTACGGCCTCTACAACAAGTTTCGATGCTTCACTTCAGAATAAACCTAAGCTATGGGTTTATTCAGAGGCATGTACTAGTTGTAAATGGGAGGGGGGAGAGGGTCATGTTCTGCTCAGCATTTCTTCTTCCCAAAGTTTTCCCCCTTTAGCCTACTCGGCATCCTTCCGCCGAAGCGATCTTTAATGAACAATTTCTCTTTATCTTGCTTTCTGCCCGACCTTTCTCGGTTGGCATCATGCCTGGCGCGAATGTTATCTTCCTGGTTGATGTACTTCTAGGCTTTGTTCCATAAGTTGGCTAGGGTCTTTATCTTGCTCTTTGCAAGCGATCAAAAGAAATCTCCCGAGGGTTTGATGCCGAGTTATGCGGCATGGACAACGACTCCCTCGTCCAGTTGAGGGATCTTGACCACGGAGTTATTGAACCGGGCTACATAGTTGCACAGGGACTCACCCTTACCTTGCCTTACTAGGTACAAGGATGATGTGTCCTTAGACGGGAGCTTATTAGCCCTAAAATGGAGGTTAAACTTCCTGGCCAGCTCATCGAACTCAGGAAGGCTTTGCATAGAATGGCATCTTCATGACCGTAAAGGTTCATGAGGGTGTGGAAGTGGAGGAGATGGTCATCGGGGTCACCCACGCGGTCATACTAGTCTAGGGATGGAAGTTTGCCATTAGGGGGTAGTACTTCATCCTGGACACCCCTAGTGAAGGGGGTCTTGTTGCTGGCGACCAGCCCGATGTCGCCAGCAAGCTTGCTCTCCTACTCGAAGAGCCGCCCTACCATCGTACGAAGCTTATTTAGGTTGGCATCATCCGTCGAGTGAGCTTATTGTACGGTTGAATGAGCCTGAACTCCCTACGAGTCGCCTTCCTACTCATTGCTAGCTAAAGCTTAATCATGGGTAGCCGCAAACCTTACTGGCTGCTGTCGCAGTGGCGGATCAAGTTGTTGATTCCTTCCACTCTACAGTAGTTGCTGCTGTTGGATGTTGTCCTACTTAGTGTAGGCATTTGAAGCTTTAGGGTGGCGAGTTTGTTTACTGCGGCACTGTGCTTCATCCAAGCGAGCTCGAAGCTCCCTGTTTTGCTTAGCATACTACTCAACTAGGTTCTCCATGTGCTCCAAGCATTCTTCTAGCACAGCTCTTGGGAGGGGCTGGTTGCTCCCAAGTTGGTTGTTCAACAACTATTGATTTCCTTGCTTGTCGCGTTGAGACATGATGTAGAAAGGCTTGATGTGGGTTATGTGTTCGGTGTGTTTAGGATTTTGGGTATAGGAATTCTCAATTCCTACAAACGACATCAAATGTCATTCTTCAGTTCTTATCAGTAGTTGATTAAGGTCTGCACGTACTGAACCTGCGAGACAATGTATAGTAAACGGATGCCGGGGGGTTATCCGGCATGGTCACTCTGATACTTAAGTCAGCAATAAGCTTTTTGTAGAATAGAATACTAAGTGCACAAGCTTAGAATACAGAGTTTGTAGAGAGGGCAGAGTGGAGTTGGCCATTGGAGATCAATTGGCGGGAGAGATCTTCTTCCGTAAGTTTAGGAGAGTGAAGCTGTCATGTTCGATATGCCCCTAATATTTAAGACGTGGTTATTTTATGCTTATCTTGTAGTGTATGGCCATTACAGTTCTTCATGGACTTGGATCACTAAGCGCCAAGCCCGAAGCCTACAGAGGCGAGTCTAGGGAGGCAAGACTTAACGGATCTGGTTGGGCCTAAGAGGTTCTTGCCCAAAGTACCCTGTTAAGCCACCAATACCAAATGATCGAGGAAGTGTAGTTTGATGGGTTCAACGTAGTCTCCAATTCTGACAATCGCTATCGTCAAACAAGGAAACTTTGTCAATTGAAGATTACTATGCAAGTCAACTTCCAACCCGAAAAAACCCAATCCAATCCAAATGGGTGACCCATTTCCTTTAAGTTATTTTTAAAATAATCTTTTTTGGGTTTCCTATTGATTTTTTTTTTTCTAGATAATGGAAAATTAAAAACAAATTTAGTTTACATTTTTAACTAATTTTTTAAAATACTTTTTTTTAAGGTTGACCAATAATTTTTTTTTTTTTTTTCCAATCAAAACTTTACTAATGAGTTTTGATTTTTCCATTTATACCCGTTATCCTAATCATCATTACTAACCTCCATGACACAATAGTATGTATTTTTCTTTTCTTTCCAATCGATTTTGTGGGGAGGCATTCCTTGGTCACGGTCACTTTTAGTTTTAGATGCCTGAAATGACAATAACTTCCCCTTCGATGTCCTGTGGCGCACATAAATCACGGAGGGAGGAGAGAGCAACTCCATGGCCTCATCATCCTATATACCAAATTGTTGACCCCTACCAAGGCTTCTTGCCAAATACCACCGATTATTAAAGACTAAAACCTAAAACTACGTTAGACGTTAGATCTTAAGCTTTTTATAGTAAATGGCTAAGGATATAAATTCTCCATCCACTACAAAATGACTTGGAACCAGAGAATAAGATGGTTGTAAAGATAAGAAGGCTAGAGTGAACAAATCGTCCTTCAAATCGTGCTTTTATAAAGAAAACTGCCTCCTATGCCTTTGATCAGGTTAAATATGGGCGGTTGGGTCTGTAATAATTTTCGGATGGCCAATGCAAGCAAAGGGCAATATGAATCCCTGGAGAATGGGAGAGATGATTTTGAATAAGAAGAAACAACTGGCATATCTAATGTTGACATTTAGGTAGTTATGTTGAAGGGCTGAGCGTGATTCGGTTTAATTTAGTTTTCTCTTCAAATTGAATCAAACCAAACTATAAAAATATGATTCAATTTTTTATTACTTTGAATCAAACTATAAGATTCATATTAGATATTTTTCCAAATCATAAAACTTTGGTTTGGTTCAGTTTGGTTCATAGATTGAACCATATTCTATAATCAAGGAAATTATATATATGTAACTTGTAATCTTATATGAAAATTCATTTAATAATATGTATTGATATTATATAAGAGATTGATGAAGTCAATATTTATGTGATTGAGAAATTTCAAATGCCTATCAACAACTAATTTTTCTCATATAACTAGTATATAGTCTATATTTAGGTCGATCTATATTTCTAATTTGTAAATTAATGGTAATAGAAATTAAATCAATATACATTTCAATTAATAAATATAAAGATTATTTTAAGTGCTATATTATAATGTGTCATCTTAGAGTTCTTGTTGGTAATTGTTTAGATTCTACACATATTGGGCCTGGAAAACAACATACAGTGATGGGATGCCAGGGAGTTATTCAATGTGGCCACTTTGATGGTTAAGTTAGTAATGAGCTTTTGAGAGTATAGAATACTCAAGAGTAATACGCAAGCTTAGTATGCAAAGTGTAGAGAGCTTTACTGTAAGGTAGTGGCCCGGTATTTATAATAAAGTGAAGCCGGTAGTTAGAGGTCAATTGGCAGGAGAGATCTTCTCCCGCAAGTATAGGAGAGTGGAGTCATTATGCTTGACATGTTTCACTTATTCAGGATGTGGCTGTTTCATCCTTATCTTGTGCATTCTAATCATTACAGGGTTTATTGGGCTTGGTTCATTCAAGCCTAGAGCTTAGGCCTACATGGGTGAGCCCTAAGCCACAAGATGCGTCGGATCTTATTGGGCTCGAAGGACCCATGTCTAAAGTGTCCTGTTAATACTTGCCCCCTGTAGTCTCATTGTTCAAGCAAAGGTAAGGAGAAGGGATATATGGGCTGCTTAGGTATGACCGATCTGACTCGAATCCAACCTAATGTTATGGGGCTAACATAGTAAGTGTAGAGGTTCGAACTGGAAGGTAGTTGAGGTGGAGGTATCTAAGGTAGTGGACACCCGAGCTAAAAATATCCGAGGCGAGTTGAACAGGAGTGGTTAGGAGTTTCGAAGCAGAGTGTTGTAGCCCTAAGCAAGGCTTAGGTTCGGGTATTAGAGTGGAACCCCTTACAACTCATTAGGTAAGCGCTTTAAGATTATAAACCGGTTTGTCCGAACAGTGCTTGACGAGGACTAAACAGACATAACTGTATCATGTCTTTATCATGCCAACCAGGTAGAAGTCGGATAGGCCCTAAAGAAGCTTCTTGTGGAAGAAACTTTTTCAAAATATGATATTTTTTCTGACGTATATTTTGTGCATTAAATGTGACATGACAAGTGTCATGCTATAGCAGACTAGCATGCAGCTACATGCCTTTTTCCTTTTAAAGGCGATCATCTAATCAAAATGCTTTCCACATGTCTGCTACATAACATTCTTAAGGATTTGTGCTTATACAGATCTCTATAACCACTTGTGCAACTTACCAGGCAGTTTCTTATAAATAAGAGGATCCCAAAGCGAGACTACTTTTCTGCAATCTCTTTGTTTTGCCATTATCAGACTCAAACTTTCTTTGAAACCTTTTAGACTTTCTCAAAGCGTTTATTCCTTTTTCTAGTACTACAATCAAGTCAACCACAAAGGTGAGAGTGATTCCTCTTTGTCGCTTCATCTCTTTAGTTCATGGTCTATTAGGAATGATCCCCCTCAGGCATGGGAGGACGAGGTCTCCTTACTAGCATAACTTGACGAACCTACGAGGATGGCTGTAAAGGTATTGGATAGGGCCGGAATCATTAATGCCATCCTTAAGGATGTATATGCACACATTCTTACCCCACCCACCTCTCCCTTCTAAGGACTTGTTCAATGTTCCTAAGATGGGTAAGGGACCCTGCGACCATATAAGAAGGAGCAAGTAATCTACCCCCAATTGGATCATAAGTAACTTTATTGCGAAGTGGATCCCCAGGAGGCTAATTAGGTTGTCAGGCAGGGACGAAAGGGTAGCCCTCCTATTAAGGAGGCATTTCACAGTATTCAAGAAGTGTTTGGAGTCTGGGCAGTACCTCCCTCTAAGTCACTTCGAGAAAGAGTTCTTTAACTACCACTATTGCAATCCATCGTAAGTCCCTGCCAATAGGTAGAGGGTATTAAAGGCTTTTTAAGCGTTTTGCGAATACCTAATGACAAGGGCTACTCCCGAGCTCTTCTATCACTTTTATATGTGGAAAAGTGTCAGGGGATGGCCTTACCTCCAACCGCGCTCAGGGAAAAAGCTATTCTACAGCCTTATAGATTCGGTTAAAGGCTAGCAGGATGAGTATGTAGTAGTTGAATTGTCCGAAGATGTGGACTTCTAGACCTGATGGACCGGGATGGTTCATACTAAAGGTGAAAAGGGGCTTGGTCCCAATGATGCCGAGGCCGCCTAAGAGATCCTGACCTTTATGGTGCTGAGACACGGCTAAGAGATCAATGTTATAGAGACTGTGGAGAGGTGCTTCCGGTACCCAATCTTCGAGCTTTTCCTTAGCATGAAGAAAGTTGTGGTGGAGAAATGGGTTGAAGGTACAGGTATTTCTGGTACTCAAACGAGTTGTGCTAGTGTTGAGGTGCTTCCTTTGGCGCCTGTAGGATAAGAGGACTCCCTTGGCCATGTCAGCCATGGTGATGTTTTGTGATTGGTATTTGTAGTTTCTTTTGGCTTGTTGTTGTTTTCCTTTTCTAAATTTCGATTGGGTTTCTTGCAAGTAAAAATTTGGCCTTAAGGATGCCTCATCCCTCTGTGGATAACCTAATGAATCGATGCTAAGCACGAACTAAGGTAGACCCGCTAAAGGTAAAGACAGTAAGGCCAAAATCGGGGCCTAAGGAAACTAGCAAGGCATAGTCAAATTCCCCTCGACATCCAGGACAAGCCTATGTATGTAGAGTCTTTAGGTATGGCTCTGCCCACTCTTACCTTCACCCCCTCTATCGAGCCCATTGTGGTGGGCGATGAAGGTACCGAAGCGAAGGGGCCCAATGTACATATGCTTTCCTCTTCGAGGGTAAGTGAGGAAGAGATTAAGTGTGAGGCCACCCTTCCTTAAGCAGTTGGCTAGAAGCGTAAGGCTCCCAAGATTGTTGAGGAGCCAGGTCCTAAAGCAAAGAAGCAAAGGCCTCCGGCGATGGCGCCTTTGAGTAAGAGGAAGTAGAATGAGTGGGCTATGGCCCATCCCTACTAAAGTGTAGATGATATAGGGGATGCATTTTTTGAAGTCTTCAACAATTTTAAGCTAATGGGGATAGGATCGGACTCATTCCAAGAAGTGTTGTACACTTCTTAGGACGAGGAGCTACTGAAGGGAGCCCTTGAGTTAGAAATGAAGCGGGTCTGAGGGAAGCTCCTCAGGTTGAAGTGAGAGGTCCACGCCAACGATCTAACATTATAGCATCGGACGCTTAGCTACTATGTGTTACACCCCGAAGTCGCAGAGTTGCAACAGTCCCGCCGTGTAAACCATTCTATGATAATAACTGGCCTCACAGTGTCTACCATAGACATAATCTACATAAGGCATCGACGACTCCTCGTTTTGAAGTAAACAGTTCGATTAATAATTATACTACAATTATGATAAATATTACAATTTCTAATAAACATAGATAATTATAAGTAAGTCCACAGAGCTTCCCAGGAAGTTTTATATAATCACCACAGTTTACTAATTTACAGAATAACTATCAGTCTTTAACCTTTAACTACAAGGTTAGTCTAGTTACACATTATACTAAGTAACTTGATCTTCACACCCCTGGCTTCAAAAGGACTAACCTTTGGGTAATTGTAGGGCGGCATAGTACTTGAAGCGATCACAAATCAAAACCTACAAAAGGATTTATAAGGGTATGAGCAACTACAGCTCAGTAAGTTGAATTGGAGACTCATGAATGCATATAAGCACAAACAGGGTTATCAAATAATTATTTTCATGCAATGCAACAATCAAGTGTCATCGCACAACGTAGTCCAGTTCGTTGTGAAATCAGAGAAATTTCGCCCGCTCCAATCCGGGTTGAGGAGTTCCATGTTATGCAGTAGTTCACAACCAAACCCAGGCTTGTGCAATGGAGACTTCACTCCTCCCGCGACTATCTTCGAACCATTGACTTCACCTTCGCCGTGACCTCCTCTCCTGTTACTTAGTTCGACTGAGGATAAAGAAGGAACCATTTTGCAATCCTGCACTATCCCTTTCGAAGGGGTCAGTATTTGGTTGGAGAATCCTATGATCTCCTAACGGGTTGCAATGCATGACATTTTTGGTTATTAGGGTCAACTAAGATTATATTCCGTTTAGGGTGTTCAAACAATTTCATACCAATTTAATCAATCACAAATCACTCACAAAGCAAGTTTCAGCATGAATTCAGATACATCAAACACATGCGTAAATTACTTACAATCACAAGCATATACAAGCGTAAGTCTCTAAGCACTACAAAACTAGTACTCTATTACAATAAGCAATAACCTAACTTACTTGAATTTGCTCAACCGCTCGATCCCTTAGTCGCGAGCTGATTTATCTCTGGGTGTCCTATAATACAAATAAGTCTTTTTAGTACTTATATTTTATGGATTCTTATTCTAATTTATAATGTAACTCATTTTCCCTATGTATACCTATAACGTACTAATAATTCATTGTACAAATAATTCATTGTACTCTATTTCGGGGTTCGAATCCTAAACTAGATTCTAGTTTTAATTCCTAAGTCTTAAATAGGCTCGAATCCCAATATGACATAAATCACATTACGCTCGGGTATTCAAATATCCTATTGGGTCGTAATTTAGTATTCTAAACTATTCGGTACACGATAACCCTAATTAAAGTATCAAATTTATTTCCGATGTGTAAAAATCTTACATTTTGAGATATTTACTTAAAATTAAATGTTATTTCAGATTTATTATTTTTCTGATTTCTATTATAATATCATTTAAATAACCTTTTTTTTTAGATTTATTAATTTATACTTTCACATATTATTAATTTCTTATATTACTTACCTAATTTCCCTAATTAACCATACTTAATACTCCAAAGGCTAGGATTAGGGTTTAACTTCAGAGATTAACATCCCTAAACATATAATTAATATCTAAATCAGTAATTAACATCCTAATCACCTAATTAACCCTAAATTACCCAATTTTTCCATCATTTTAAGATTAAAAATTAACTTAAAAATTTTGAAAATTAATTTTAAAAAAATGGCTTCATAGCACTGTTTTACATCATATGAGAATCCTACAGAAAAAAATTTGAGCTCCAAACTATACTCTTATGCCTATTTATTTTCTGGTTTAATTATGCTCAGTTTTGAACAATTTGTTAAGGACTTTATATTTTCAGACATAATTAAACTAAATCAATATTTTTCCCTAAATCTGCATACAATAAAACCTCATAATAACAAGCTTCATAATTTTCTGGGCAAAATAACTAATTTTACAAAATTATACAAAAATCGGAGTGAATAAATGACTAACCGGTTCAAAGCTTTCTGGCCGTCCAAACCTGGTCCAAGGTTGTCAGCCGGTCCAGGCGGTGGTTCTAGTGTAGGGTGGTGGTGGTGGTTCGATCCCAGGTGGTGGTGAGTAGTGGGTTTAGTTCACTTGCCTAATCTGTATAGTTTTCTTTTCTTTTTTTATTTTCTAGATTTTCTCTCGATTTTTTCAGTGTTCCTATTTTTCTCAGATTTTAAACTGACCAAATGACTTCTGGAAAATTTTCCCCTATTTATAGACAATTGTAGTAATTAATATGCATTAATTTGACAGGACTTTGCCCAAATTCCTTGATTTTTGGCTTTTAGGTTGTCTAATTCTTATTGGCTAATTTTTCTTTTGCAGCTTTGGACCTGCCACGACCTGATCTTGATTCATCTTATCCTCTTCTGATTTTTCCATAATTATTTTATAATTTTCTTTAATTATTTACTTAGTTTTTTGCCAATTTAGGTAATTTCGCGTATTTTTATCTACATGTAAATACATGTGGGATACACGTGAACATTCCTAATTATTATTTTGGTCATTCTAAAATTTTTAGTATACATATAATCTATCTCTAGTAATTTATTAGTTATTAGATTACACTTTTTGCCTTTTCGGTAATTAGCAATTATTATGCTTAAAATTTGAAAATTTTATAGTCTCCTATTTTAATATTTATTTTCTTAAATTTAAGTTTACAGGGTCATTTTTATTAATATTTCTCTTAATAGTTTATAATTTGGGTTTGATCGGATCCTTTTGCCGATCGCCCTACACCTTGGATTCTAAGTTCAATCCTACGGTTACTTGGCTTTAGGTCTTACACCATGCTTCAATGAGGTCTTACACCCTCAGCAACTAGGCCGTCCTCAAAGGGCTCTCCTAAGAAGGTAAGGACGACCCCCATACAAATGGTAGGCCACTTAAGCATGCTAATGCAGTAAGTAAGTTTTCATTGCTTCTATGTTGTTGTGCTTTTATGCATCATCTTATTAACGGTGGACTTCATTTTCAATTTGCAGTACTACAGTCGGGTGTTCGTTCAATTGAACAAGTCCAATGTCGCTTAGAAATAGGTAACAAGCTTTTGGGAGGCGTTGTGTTGGCACGAGAAGTACTTGCTAGAGGTTGAAACTTCTAGTAAGAGATACTTGAAAAAAATTCATCAAGGCTAATAGGCGCCTGCGCCGCTCTATTATGTAGGTAATCGGGCTTAAGGACGCGGAGTGGGAGAGGGACAACACTAAGAAGGTGGCCAAGAAGGCGGACGACCTGAAGGTTCGGTTAGAGAATGAGCAAAAGACGAAGGCTTGTCTTTCTTAGAGGCTAGGCGAGGAAGGTAAGGCAACTCGAGAAAGAAAATGCCGAGCTAAAGGCATCCTTGGCCAAGTTGCAAACTAAGCTGGTGATGAAGGTGTTTGAATGCAAGGGCATTAAGGCCACTTCGCTGGAGCTAGTCAGTTTAAAGGTCATTTTAGAGTAGCAAGTCGAGGAGCTGCGAGATAAGGTTTCGGAGATAGAAGAGATCATCTCCAAGATGGAGAGTGCGAGATAGAAGAGATCATCTCTAAGATGGAGAGTGGGGAGGTCCTCAGTGATGTTGCCACTAAGAAGGCGGTCACTAACTACAGGAAGATAGATGAGTGGTTAGACAAGTTGGAAGACTTGACCATTGACTCTGCCTACTACACTCGGAGGGAGGTTCTCTCTCACCATCTAGACTTGGACTTGAGTTTCCTCTACTTTCTGGACTTGCCAACCTTCAATGAGAAGAGAGAGGCCCTCGTATGGGAAAGAGAGATCGCCTAAGCAACCTTTTGTGATGCAGGTGCTCCTTCTACTACTGGGGCCAAGCAGGTCGATTCTACATCTGCTTTTGCCCCAATAGCCTAGCAGGAGGCTGCTTTCAAAGTAGTTCTTGAAGACCATCCATCCGTGGACAATCCTCTCGTTGCTCCTAGTTCGCATCCTTCAAGCCCCGCTCTAAGTCAAAGCGTAACACCTGAAGCACTGACGGATCAACACTCCGAACAGATTGATGCCTTAGACTTTTCTAAATTACCGGAGTTAGTTGATCCTAAGAGATAATAGATTTCTCCTTTTTTTTTTTAAATTAATGTAAGTAAGGCTAGGATGCCGACCTTTACTGTATAATTAACTAATCAATGAATGAATGGATGAATGTTTTTGAAACGTCCTCTCCTATTCTCTGTTCATCTTTAAATATGTCTGCTTAAGAATTTCTCTATGCAAAGGGAGTTGACCTTTGCCGAGGTTAACTTTTGGGGGAGTTCCTTTGTACAAGGGTTATTTTCCTTTGCTAAGGTTACCCTATGGGGGGTCAGGTCGATAACGTCTCGACCTTCCTAGTGTAAAGGTGTTCCTCTATGCAAGGGGTATTTACCTTTGTCGAGGTTACCCTAAGGGGGGTCAGGTCAGTGGCATTCCGACCTGCCTAATATGGAGGATTTCATTTGTACAATAGGTGTTTCCCCTTACTGAGGTTACCTTAAAGAGGGTCGGGTCGAGTTGGTAGCATTTTGACTTGCTTGGTATAGCATCCATGCACTAGTTCAAAGGCTTACATATAAAATAAGAAAAAGGGAATGAAAGAGATAGAAGTAGTTGATCAATTATCAAATAAGTTCTTATTTCATCATTCTGGAAAGGTGTAAATGATAAAATGCTAATCAAAATAAAGCCAGAGATTATTGGCGTTCCATGTATGCAGGATGAGCTTGCCATCCAATCTTTCCAACCTATATGGTTCATTGCCCAATCTCTCCCTAACTCTGACTATGTCTTCCCAATTGGGGGCTAATTTTCCTTGCCCTTGACGTGAACTTATGGCTTTTAGTTTTTGGCACATTAGGTTATCGACCTTGAATTCCCTGTATCTAACCTTCTGATCATAATACTGGGCGACCCAATGTTGGCATGTGGTTACCCTAGTAGTAGCAAAGTTTGAGATTTCTTCGATTATCACGACCCAACAGTATCGTTGTCGTAGTAGATCACTGTGTACCATATACAAGTCTACCATCAACACCTTTGTTGATCGCAGGCCTTTCGTATGACACACAAAGCTCTTTCCACTATACGTTACCATCAGGCCCATAAATAAGTAATATAGAGCAATTTTTACTAAAATTAACTTTTAAGACATAAATTAATCAAGTAAGCGTGTGGACTCGTTAAGTTCCACACCAAAAGAATATTACAAACAAATGCAGTTCATAATGGGAACTGCATCATAAACTTTAAACTATATTATGAACAAAATAAAGGTAAATAGTTATTTACAAAAACTTTTACAAAATCTCCTCTACGTTCCCTGATCGCTCTAATCTATCTCTACATGAGACTCACCATGAGCATGCTTCGGCCTGAATTAGCGAAGAGGTTTTCCTGCAACAAAAGGAATCTATTGAGGTGTAAGCTTAAGCTTAGTGAGATAAATACTCTTGTCAATACCATATGGTAGAAACTTATTAGATATATAATCATATGAATGCATGAACAATCAGTATGCCAAACAACGCATGCAGTGGCCTAGGAATTGCATACGACTTAGAATTATGCCCCTTGTAGTTGAGGTTTGAAGATAATTAACCGACCTAAACCAAAATCCAGGTTCTAACCCATAGGTTTTTGTTTCATTTACACTATTGTGCTTAAGTCAAAATAAAATTATATATATATATACTTTCTTTAGTGAATATCGAATCATATTTTCAAAATCTTAAGTTTAGCGGTGTAGTGGCCTCTACAATCCACAAATACATGCCCTAAGTAGAAGCCACAAGACATGACCCTTCGCCGATGGTTGGCGTCTCTCAACGCCTAGTAAGCCCATCAGCTTAAGACAAAGACTTAATAAAATGATGACATAGCTAATGCCCAATCCTGCAGGAGGCTTGGCAGTCAGTGTTATTCGAATGCATGATCCATTTATTTTCTTGATTGTATAAGTGGTTAACCTGATTTTCAAGGTGATAAGACAATTTCATTCCATACAATCACACGCATAAATTATCACAAATAATTCCCATTATTGTATAATCAACAAGCCATAGCATTTAGTTCGCAAATTCATACACATGCATTTCTCATATCCCATAAGCATCCAAATATATATATATAAGTTTAGATGCATTTGCTTTATAAGCAAAATCAAGTAAAGAGTCATCGAAAATTTACTTACTTCGCCATGCGGGTTAGTCAAAATACTTTAGCAGCAGGTCGTCTCTAAACGCGGGGTCCCCTGGTCATTGAAATCATAATACTATAAGGGATTGAAATAAAACTTAAGAAACTAAGCTAAAATCTCTTAAGTTATACTCTTGACTAGTTTTCATATTTTTTCCCAGTTTTACTTAAAAGTTCAATTGCATATAATTTTCTCGTTTTAAATCCAATTTTTATGATCTTATAGTCAATCTTCATCGTTTTCGAGTGTACTTTAACGTAGTAAAGTTAGATTTTAGAGATGAGGCATGCAAATCTGTCCATAGGTCAAAGCAATAACGGTCCTCATGATTTGGAGTGCTTTTGGGCTTTGTTTAGTTAATGGACTTTTTGGTAACTTTGGAATTCCTTTAGGCTTAGGCTTAAGATTTCATTCTTGGCTTAAAATACTCCTTAAGGTCATACGTACAACTTTGATTTATACTCTTGAGGCTATCAACCACTTCTTGGGCTTAAGTTGTCAAATGGGCTTATTTTTTATTCAATTCAAAGATGGTCACTTTCTTAGGCTTAAGGAGTATCTTGTGGGCTTTTTGAGGGTCTTAAAATAACCCTTATTGATTTGTCAAGTTGCTGGGTCAGAAACTTAAGGGTGGTTCAACTTGACGTTTGAGGTTTGTTTTGGAAGTTTTAAGTTCGGTTTTGAGTTTTAGGTTTAATACACTTATCAAACTTGCCTTGGTTGGTCTTTTCACTTGTTTTACTTACTTTTATAATATTTTTAAGTGTCTTTTAGGGATGTTCTAGATCTGGTCGGTTTGAGTATGAAGGTTTCCAACTTGTTTCATCATTTCCTTAAGTTTAGGTGTTAGATCATGAACTTAAGTTACTTGTATTCAAATCTTAACTTGATTTCTTTTTCATGAAATGATTATTTGGCTCATACTTTATATGAAATAGAGGATCTCACTTTTGTCATACCTCCCATATCATAGTTCATGTCTTATAAAGTTAGTTTCCTCATAAAACTTTATGTGATGGATTTTTATCTTTACCTAAGTCTAGATTTAAGCATATTTAACTTAATGAAAGTGTAAACAACATCCAAATGACTTCTAAACTCTCACGTCCAGCATGCTTCTCTTTCATTCAAGTTCTCATTTCAAGATTTTCTCAACTTAAAATTTTCCATTTCGAGTATTAAACAAATATCTTTACAAAACACTAACTTTATATGCTCATATTTCAACTTCCATGTAAGGTTTTCATGAGTTTGATTCTTAGGGTAGTTTTGATGTTATATCAACTTATGATTATACTCATATCTTCAAGAAATCACCGTCTCCTAACATGCATACTAACTAACTAACACAAGATATACTTACTCGTCTTTAAAGCAAAAAAAATACGGTGGTTGTACATTAAGGTTTCACTTATGCTCTTTATCTTACTTCCTCCTTCTTGTACCCCTTTTAAAACCTGAGTTGTGATCCTTTGAAGTGGGGTTTAAGTAGTGTTCTAAGGATCCTAAAAGGCTTTGAATGTTGGTAAAAACAAGACAAGAAGAAGTTGAAAGTGCTGTGAGTGTGTGTATGCTTGGAATGTGGCGGTAAGTGAAGGATTTTGTGGGGTATAGTTGTTTCTTCTTTTGTGTTGTTTTCAAAGTGAGAGAAAAGGAAGTGAAAATGAAATTTACAGTGACAGCAAGTGGGAAAAGAGTGGCTGGTTGGAATGAGGGTAGAAATGTGTTTAAGAAGTTTGATTTTGTTGTCTTATAGCATACACAAAAGTCAACAATTACAACTATTGACGATGTAAGCATTAATGGGTGAATAGTAGAGTATAAGATAAAGTGATTGATGGATGAAAGACAAGAGTACGACCCCCCTTAAAGCCATGTAAGAACCGGCCATTGAGTGTCCTTTTGGACATGGAATTGTCTTGTCTCATTTATTAAAGTTAAGCATGTGAAATCTTGTGATAATTTGTCCATATGTAGTATAAGTGAAGGGGTGATAAGGAAAGTATCTTATCACTAGATTTTGATAAGTTATCAATTAATAAATAACTCCAACTTTCAATTGATAAGTCATTTAGGGTGATTAGTTGGTCTACTTATTCAAGTGTAAGGCTTAGACATAAAGATAAGGGAATTGTCTTATAAGAAATTGTTTTAGGATTTACTTCTTGAATTGTTTTGTAAATGATGATTTAATTCTTATAAAATTATGAAATTTTCTAGAGTTAAATGGAATTATTCAAATTAAATTATCAATTAGTCACTTAAGGTTAAAAGTCTTTAATTGTTTTAGGGCTTAGGGTTTTAGATGACTTTAGAGTTTACAGTTTTTCAAGTTCAGGTTTTATTGATAATAGGCTTTTGAATTGGAAAAGTAAGTTCATTTCTAATCGTAAACTTAAGTTCTTAGTTTAATTGATCCTTGGGAACATTCGGGAAGTACTCTTAGTCAAATCATAAGCCTACTAAAAGTAGGGTTTACATTAATGGTGTCAATGCTCGCTTGTAGCAGTAAGTCGTTAAGGGCATCATCAAAACTTCAAGTTTGGATATCAGGGAGCTCAAGTTTGATTGAGAGGACCGCTTTTGACCCGAAAGTAAGGTGGAAGGGGGTCTCACTAGTCGAAGTACGGTGGGTGGTCCTGTACCCCCACAAGATATTAGGCAGTTCGTTGGCTTAAGTGCTCTGAGATCAATCTACGCACTTCTTCAGGCTATCCAAAATGACCCGATTAGTTGGCTCGACTTATCTGTTTGATTGAGGCTAGGCAACTGAGGTGAAGTGCGAGATGATGTGGTGCTTGGCATAGAACTCCTTAAACTTAAGGTTATCGAACTGTTGGCTGTTATCCATGATGAGTGCATGGGGGGACTCCGAACGGGGAGAGAATGTTGTTTTTGACAAAAGATTCAACACTTCTCTGTATGATTCTGGCACTTGCTTCGACCTTCACCTACTTCGTGAAGTAATCCACGGCGATAATCTTCTTGATGCTTTCGGGAAGGCGCCTAGGATATTGATCCCCCATTATGCGAACGGCCATGGGCTTGTCAAGGGTTAGAGGGTGGTGTTGGGCATGTAACTGATTGGGGTGTACTTTTGGTACTATAGGCACTTCTAGGCTATCGCCTTTACATCTTGCCTCATGGTGGGCCAATAATATTCGAGCTGTATCACTTGTAGATAGAGGGCTTGGGATCGAATGTAATTGTTGCACACTCCGGCGTGCAACTCTTCCATGATGCATAGTCCTTCCCTTTTTTCGGAGACATCAAAGCAAGGGGAGGCTGACTCCTCTGCGATACAGGATGCTATCAATCAACGTATAATTGGTGGCATGGTACCAGAGCTTTTTTGTCTCCCTCTTATCTTCCGACAATGTACCTTACTCCAAGTAACTCTGGATAGGATCCATCCAGCTCGGCTTTAGTGCTACTGTAGTTAGTTGCAAAACTTTAGCTGAATCTAGAGTTATGCTTTTTTTTCTAACAGGTACTCTATGAAGATCTTGCTATCCTTCACCCCAAGCTTCCATATGCCAATAAAGGCCATCTTAGATAGCCAATATGTTGTAGAATTTTCTAGTCGAAGGATCTTCTTGATGTCCCATGAAGTGAACTCCACTAGAAGCTCTTCACTTTCTCGAAGTACCTTGCCATTGTGTCATCTTTGGCTTCGTATTCGCCTTAGACTTGATAAACGACTAACATGGAGTTCGAGAAGATTCGCAACTACTTGGCATCGATCTCCTTGGGTAGCTTGAGGCCGGTGATAAACGCCACATATTTGTCATACCCCAAAACGGCAAAGTCATAACAGTTTCGTCGTGCAAACCATCCTAAGATAGAAGTTAGCCCTACAACCGCTATCCTAGACCTAATCTACACAAGGCGTCCACGACTAACCCGCTTTGAAGTAAACAATTCGTAATTTAAATAAGTCATTTACCTAAGAAAGTAAGAAAATATATATATATATACATACTAAAATTCAGTTATTACAATTAACGTTTACAATATTTCACCATAATCTATTTCCTAGTTAATACATTATTCAGAAATGAAAAATTCTAAAATAAGATCTTAGACCTTAAAAATTTATGTCTGCTCTTCATGTGTTTTTCCTTACTCCCCAAGATCTAGCAATTGCTAGCTTTAGGGTAGTTGTAAGCTACTTCTTAGCCAGCACCTGTAACGATGCCTATAGGGATATGAGCAATCATAGCTTAGTAAGTCAGGATAGAGACTTAAAACTATACCACAAACACAAACAAGGTTATCAACTAAATTATTAGGTGCAATGCATGTTTAAGCAAATGCCATCGCACGACGTTACCCAGCCTATCGTGAGATTAGAGAAATTGTGCCCATTCTAATCCGAGTTGAGGAGTTGCTGTTAATGTAACAGCTCACGATCAAACCCAAGCTTATACAATAGAGACACCGCTCCTCTGATGACTACCTTCGAACTATTGACTTCACTTTTGCCACAACCTCCTCACCTGTTACTTAGTTCGATTAAGGATGAAGAAGGGACCCATTATGCTCTCCCTGAAGAAGGGATCAATATTTAGTCGGAGAATCCTAGGTTTCCCCTAATTGGTTACTATGTAAGTCCGGTTTATGGTTACAAGTCATATCTTTGTTAAGTCTAGTTTAGAGTGATTGATCACTTCATACAATACAAGCCAAAATAACAAATAAAATCATAGCATCACTCATAATCAAGCACATGTACACAGCTAACTATCTAATAAGAACAACTAAGTATAATCTCAAGCTTCCAAAATACAACAACGTATTAATCCCAACTTACTGAAACTCTTCGCTCACTTACTTGAGGTCCGACTTGCTTAGGCTATTGTCGATCATCCCTACAATACAAATGTGGTTTTAGTTTTTCATATAACTATTATAGATTGGTTTTACGCTTATTGTTATCTTTTGTTTAGGGTTTAATATACCTAATTATCTAGGTTTTAAGTCTTTTACAATTTTTCTTAAATCATGTTAAGTTTTGCTTCAGTTTTCGCATCGATTTCTAAATTAGGTTTTTAATTCAATTTTTTGTTAGAGATTTATATGTACACCTTGAGAAATCATTCCAACCCATAATGTGAAACTAATCACATTATCTTCAGATATCCTCAATATCATTTTTAGTCTCTAACTAGTGTTCTAATAGTTGCGATACACTGGAATCCTAATTTAATTATCGAATTCACCCCTGTTATGAGAAAATCTTATATTTTTCATAAAATTACCCTAATTTAAGTTTCCTATCAAATTTATTATATATTCCTATTATTATCATAATATCAATTCTAATCAATATTTTCCTAATTATTAATTTCTCATACTTACATATTACACATTATCACCTAATGTGTACAAAACGTATACATCTAATATTTCCATCACTTCAAATATCATCTCCCAATATCAAATAACATTCCAAATATCTAAATTCATCCCAAATCAAGTTTTGAACCTAATTATCCTAAATTACCAAATTAACTTAAAATTTATTATTTTTACTTATTACTTATTTACTACATAGTATGCTAATAATTATATCTAACACTCCACGTGCTATAAATAGCATACTCCATCAAATTTCAACATCCTAAAACATATAATTGTGCATCAAATTAATAATTACCCATTTAATTACTTAATTAACCCTAAATTACCCATTTTATACATCATTTTAAGACCTAAAAATTTTGAAAATTAATTTTTGAAAAAGGGTTTCATGGAACTATTCTATAACCCCTAAGTAGTCGACAAAAAAATTTTGGGCTTAAAACTATACTTTTAAGGTCATTTATTTCTAAACCGAAACATGCTCGGTTGTACATGATTTCTTAAGGACTATATATCACGGGACACATTTTCATCAAAATAATATTTTTTCTAAAAACTAAATACAAAAATATTCTAGAATAACAAGTTTCATAATTTTTCAACTAATTTTGATATTTTTAACAATTTAAAAAAAATCGAGTAGAAATTGAGACTCACCAAAACTAGTGACTCTGGCCATTGTCGGTGGCCATGGGTATGTCGACCTACTTAGGTGCTGCCACTACTGTGTAGTGGTGGTGGTAGCCATCTACTCTTAACTACTTGTCGGGTTTGGGTTCTCCTTAAAAATCTTAACTGTACAGTTTTTTTGTAATTTTTTGTAAAACCTTAATTTCCTCTCGATTTCACTTCTCTCTAATTTTCTAAAATTTCAGACATCCAAAATGAGCTTTTGAAAAATTTGGGGTATTTATAAAGGTCTTAAGGAATTATTGTGTATTAAATTGATTTGACAATTGCCTTATCTTTTTTTTTTCTTACTTTCTATTTATTATAATTTGATTGGTTGTTTTTATTTCTTCAATTCTAGATTGTCGTGCCTCAATTTTGGATTTTTTCTCATTTTGCCTAATATTTTTTTATTTCTCCTTAATTAATTATGAATTTTCTTTAATTATTTAGCATTATTTTAGTACATTTTATATATTTTAAGTAATTACGCGTATTTATACCTATATGTAAATTCAATAATAGTACAAATAAATATTCCTAAATTTTATTTAGGTTATTTTATGATTTTTAGTGTGCATATAATTTATCTCTAGTGATTCGTTAATTATTGGAATACATTTTACGCATTTTCAATAAATAACAAATAATATACTTAAAATTTAAAAATTTTATATTATTTTATTTTATTACTTATTTTCTTAAATTCAAACTTACGTGATCATTTTTACTAATATTTCTAGCTTTATTTTATAATTTAGGCTTAATCGAATCCTTTAGCCAATTGCCCTAAATTCTACAAGCCAAACTCTAAATAACTGATTGTAGGTTTTATAATATTCGAATTTATTATTGCTAGAATTGAATTTGAACTTGAGGGCATAACAGATGGTAACCTTATGCAGGCTGGTTAGAATAAGACCTATACTTCCGTCCCTCGAAGTAGATGATCCATTGATGTGAAGAGTCCACATTGGCTTGTTAACGCCCAATGGTGTTTCCTCCTCTCTTGTATATTTTACCACAAATTTGGCCAACACCTGTGCTTTGTAGGCCATTCGTAGTTGATATTGGATTCCATATACACTCCATTCCATTGTATACTTCGTTATCCGTCTAGATGTATCAGGTTTCTGCAGCATGGTATGCAGTGGTTGATTCGTGAGTACAGTGACCCGGTGTGCCTGGAAGTTGTCACGCCCCGAAGCGGCAGAGTCGTAACAGCCCCGCCGTGTAAACCACTCTATGATAGAAGTTGGCTTCACAACCGCTATCTTAGACTTGATCTACACAAGGCGTCCACAACTAACCCGCTTTGAAGTAGACAGTTTATAATTTAAATAAATCATTTACCTATAAAAGTGAGGAATTATATATATATGTTATCATTCAGTTATTGTAGTTAAAGTTTAAAATATTTCTTTATAGTATATTCCCTAATTATTACATCATTCGGAAATGAAAAATAATTCTAAAATAATAACTTAGACCTTAAAATTTTGTGTTTATTCTTCAATATTTTTCCTCACTTCCCAGGATCCAGCAGTTGCTAGCTTCAGAGTAGTTGTTTGTCGCTTCTTAGCCAGTACCTGCATGACTTCTATAGGGATGTGAGCAACTATAGCTCAGTAAGTAGAGACGGAGGACTTAAAACTATACCATACACATAACAAGGTTTTCAATCACTTATTAGGTGCAACGCATGTGCAAGCAAATGCCATCGCACGTGCAAGCAAATGCCATCGCACGACGTTGTCCGGCCCGTCATAAGATTAGAGGAATTGCGCCCACTCTAATCCGAGTTGAAGAGTTACCGTTAATGCAACAGCTCACGACCAAACCCAGGCTTGTGTAATGGAGACCTTGCTCCTCCCGCGATTACCTTCGAACCACTGTCTTCACCCTCGTCGCGACCTTCTCTCTTGTCACTTAGTTCGACTGAGGATGAAAAAGGGACCATTTTGTAATCCGACGCTATCCCTTCCGAAAAGGTCGATATTTGGCCGGAGAGTCCTAAGTTCCCCTAACGGGTTGCCATGCATGTCCGATTATGATTACTGGTTAGATATTTAATTAAGTCCAGTTTAGGATGATCAATCCTTTCATACAATTCATACAATACATGCCAGAGCAACAAATAGAGTCATAGCATCACCCATAATCAAGTACATGCACACATTCAACTATCTAACAAGCACAACTAAGTATAATCTTAAGCTTCCAAGATACAGCATCGTATTAATCCCAACTTACCTCGACTCCTCGCTCACTCACTCGAGGTCCGATTTGCTCAGGCCATCGCCGATCATCCCTATAACACAAACGTTGTTTTAGCTTTTCATATAACTTTTATAGGTTCATTTTATCCTATAACGCTTATTGTTATGTGTTGGTTAGTGTTTAATATATTTAATTATCTAGGTCTTAGGTCTTTTATAATTATTCTAAGGTTGGGGTTAGGTTCGGGTTCGATTTCCGCATCGATTTCTAAATTAGGTTTTAGTTCAATTTCTAAATAGTGTTTTATATTCCAACCCTAGAAATTCGTTTCAACCCATAATGTGAAATTAATTACATTACTTCCCAATCTCCTAAATACCATCATTACACTTAACCAGTATTTATTTTACTCGATACACTTAAATCCGTATTAGTGTACCGAATTCACTCTTAATGTGATAAATTTTTTACATTTTTCATATAATTACATAAATTCAAGTTTCCCATCAGATTTATTGTATATTTTTATTATTATCATAATATCAATTTTTATTCTAATATTTTCTATTTAATATATTTCCAAAAATTACATTTTATGCATTATTGCCTATTATGTACATAATGCACTTCTAATATTTCTATCACTTTAATTACCATCCCTAAACATCAATTATCATTTCAAAATGTCTAAATTCATCCTAGATCAGATTTTACTCCTATTTTCCCTAATTTACAAAATTAACTTAAAGTTAACTATTTTTCCCTATTAATCATTTACTACAGAATTAACCTAATAATTACATCTAACACCCTAAATGCTACAAGTATCATACTCCATTAGATTTCAACTTCCTAAAACATATACTTATTCACTAAATCAGTAATTAACTATTTAATTGCTTAATTAACCCTAAATTACCCATTTTATGTCCCATTTTAGGGCCTAAAAATTATCTAAAAATTTCAAAAATTAATTTTTGAAAACGGGCTTCATAGCACTATTCTATATCATCTAAGTAATCTACACAAAAATTTTGGGCTTGAAACTACACTCCTAAGGTCATTTATTTCTAAACCGAAATGTGCTCGGTTTTGCAAGATTTCTTAAGGACCATATATTATGGGGCATGTTTTCATCAAAATAATATTTTTCCTACAAACTACATACAAAAATATTCCAGAATAACAAAATTCATAATTTTCTAATAATAGTTACTATTTTCACAAAATTACACAAGAATCGGGCTGGAAATTAGACTCACCGTTTTGGGTGACTCCGGCCACCGCGGGCTGCCGTGGCCTTGTCGGCCGGCCTAGGCGCTGCCACCACCGTGTGTTGGTAGTGGCCGTCCACTTCCAGCTGCTCGTTTGGTGGGGGTTCCCTTTAAAAGCCCTAACTGCACAATTTTTCTCATTTTTTTTTAACCCGAATTTTTCTCTCAATTTTTGCCTCTCTCAAATTTTATCTGATTTGTAACTGTCCAAATGAGCTTCTGAATTTTTCCTGCTATTTATAGGGCTTAAGGGGATTTATTGTACATTAAATGGGACAAGACAATTGCCTTATCCCTTATTTTTTGGCTTTTGTGTTGTCTTAATTTAATTGGCCGAATTTTTTCTTATTTTTCCCAACTGCCACGACCCAATTCTGGATGATTCATGATTTTTCTTGATTTTTCCTTAATTAATTATGAATTTTCTTTAAGCATTTAGTATTATTTTAGCACATTTCGCATATTTTAAGAAATTACACGTATTTATACTTACATGTAAATTCATATATAGTACAAATAAATATTCTTAAATATTATTTAGGTCATTCTATTATTTTTAGTATACATATAATCTATCTCTAGTAATTTATTAGTTATTAGATTACACTTTTTGCCTTTTCGATAATTAGCAATTATTATGCTTAAAATTTAAAAATTTTATAATCTCTTATTTTATTACTTATTTTCTTAGATTCAAGTTTACGGGGTCATTTTTACTAATATTTCTCTCAATAGTTTATAATTTGAGGTTTAATCGGATTCCTTAACCGATCGTTCAAAACTTATGTTCTAAGTTCAATCCTACGGTCAATTGGCTTAGCTTTGGGGCTTACAGAAGTAAAGCCTCAACTGTCGAGCTGTGATGATGACGACCAGGGCGAATTTTTTTGCCTGGGTGTACTTAACCTCAAGCCTATGCAGTATATGGCTGATGTAATATATTAGTCAGTGTTCTCTTCCCTCTGGTCTAACTAGTATAGAGGAGAGTGCTCAGTCACTTGTGGCTAGGTACAGGAATAGGTCCTCCCCTTGGATAGCACTTCATCTTAGATATCCCTAGTGAAGAAGGTCTTATTACTAGTGACAAGCTCGACGTCACCAACAGGCTTGCTCACCTATTACTCAGAGAGCTGCCTTACCATAGCACAAAGCTTAGTCAGGTTGGCATCATCCCAAGTGAGCTCGTTGTGCAATCGAATGAGCCTGCAATCCCTACGAGTCAACTTCTTACTCGTTGCTAGCTAGAGCTTAGTCGTAGGTAATCGCAAATCTTACTAGCTACTGATGCAATGGTGAATCAGGTTACTGATCTCTACCATTCTGCTGATGTTACAACTAGATGTTGTTCCGCCCAAAACGGGCATCTGAAGCTTTGAGATGGTGAATTTGCGTGCTATGCTGCTCTGCTTCATCTAGGCGAGCGCAGAGCACCCTATTCTGCATAACACATTCTTCAGCCAGGCGTTCCATGCGCTCCTCCAACACAACCTTTGAGAGGGGCTGATTGCCCCCAAGTTGATTGTTTACCAACTGTTAATTTTCTTACTCGTCGCGTTGAGACATGATGTCAAAAGGATTGCTAGTGGGGTGTGTGTTTAAGGTTTTAAGTGTAGGAATTCAATTTCCCACATATGATGGCAAATGTCATCTCAAAGTTCTTATTAGTAATCATTTAAATTCTGCACGTATTGGGCCTGCAAAACATCACATAATGAGGGGACGCTAGGGAGTAATTCAGTGTAGCCACTTCAATACTTAAATTAGTAGTGGGCTCTTAAGAATATAGAATACTCGAGGGTGACACACAGGCTTAGTGTGCAGAGTGTGGAGAGCTTTACCGTAGGGTAGTAATACGGTATTTATAGTGGAGTAAAGCCGAGCCGAGCCGAAAGTTGGAGGTCAATTAGTAGAAGAGATCTTCTCCTACGAGTGTAGGAGAGTAAAGTTGTTATGCTTGATGTGTTCCACTTATTCAAAATGTGGCTGTTTTATCCTTATCTTGTGTATTCTAACTGTTGCAAGGCTTACTAGACTTAATCCATTCAGGCCTCAGGCCTAGGGCTTAGGCCCACATGGGTGAGCCTTAGACCATGAGACGCATTGGATCCGATCGGGCTTAAGAGGCCCATGTCCAAAGTATCCTATTAACATAATGAAATATATATATATAACTTCTAAACTAGCCATAAATTTACAGTTTGGTTTCGATTGGAAAATTTTTAGACCAAATTGTAAAAGAAACTAAATATTTAATTTGGTATGGCTCGATTCACGGATTCGTTCGATTTGGTTGGTTTTGTTATCCATTCATAGTGTTGAACATAAACTCCTTTCCACTAAGTTATCCTTAAAGATCTTAACATAGTGTTATGAACCAATTTAGACAAGTCAAAATATTAATGTATTTAAGAGAATTAGGAAGAAACATAGACTCAAACAATATATACTTTGAGGACCTAGATGAACTTGGTACACTACTCAAACAATATATACTTTGATGACTTAGATGAACTTGGTATGCTCCCCTTACCCCCACCCCAAACCCACTTATAGAATTAGAGTAAGATTAGTTGTAAAATTCATTATCTATGGTGTTATGTGCATGTATCTAAGTGTTAAATTATGTTTTGAGATAGACCTGAGTAAAAGGCTAATTTTTGAATTGGAAGCCAATCCTCGTAATCATGAACCATGCATCCACCTATAAAAGTTGGTTTCCATAAGTTTAGGTGGTTCAACCTCGTTGATTAATGGAATCAGCGATTCATCTGCCAGTTTTATGGAGAAAAACAGGAAAAGTAAAAGAAAAAAATTACAAAATTATAATGTATAGTGCAACTCAATCAATTGATGATTCACGAATCCAGCCTAGACCAGTGAAACACTGGTTTAATTGAACTAGCCTAAAATTTAAGAGAACAAGCCAATCATGGTTTGTGATTTTTTGAACGATAACTTGGTGGTTTTGAGTTAGTTTAGCTCAATTCTTAAGTCTATATTGGGATAAGATTTGGATTTTTTTTGTTATAGATCACATCATACACAATATGAGAGATATAGCAAATAAATAAATAAAGAAATACAAAATTTATTTGCAAAATCTTAAAACATAGTTGTAAGACCAAAGGGTAGAATAGAATCAATCCAAGTATGACAGTAATTGTATAGTAATTCTCTTATGTCGGGTTTGCTATATAGAAATGAATATTTGGAAATACATTTAAAAGACAAAATCGCAATTCCATTCTCCCTTCATTGATTACAATTGATTAAAATATCTTACTTAACCTTCAAATAAATTATGAAATATAATAATAAAAAATATTTTTGACAAATATTACTATTTGTTTATTTAATCCATTATATTTTATTTCATTCCATAGATATTTTTAAATATAAAAAATGATTTTTTATTTTGATTCTCATTCTATTGCAATTAATTTCATTCCAGATCATTTCTTTATACCAAATGTATCTATATTTTAGAGCACTTAATTCTTCAACAAGTCTCAAGTTTTTGGCTCGAGGATTTGCGGGGTGATTTTATAACTCCTTATTGAGAGATTGCACTGAGAAATAAATAAATATATATATATTTACAAGTAGTCAAACCCTTGTATGCAATAAAAAATAATTTAACACCAAGAAAATACAAAATATGAAACCTTCAAGGCTATAACGACCATGTATTAGCCCTTTTATCCATTTCTTTACCTAATTGTTTTTCTCTCACACAATTTCACATAAATTTAAGACATAATCTAAACTTCAATAATAAACTGTGCAATTCACCGATGTGGTAGAATCTTATAGGATCACGTCATCTGTCCATGTTCTGTACTCTAAAAAGTTATTATGGATGGACAAACCTCCTCTTGATGGTACCAGGATTTGATAGGAAAAGGGACCCAATGCAGCCTCATAAATGGTACAGGCTGGCAAATGCAGCAGAGGTTAAGGTTGTTGATTGTGTATATGACCACGCATGATGGACAGATGATGAAGTCACATTTTATCTCCCTCTCACCAAACCTGTTTTGGTGCATCCATATGCTATTCCACAAAAACCAAATGTTACTGAAAATAACCCATGCTCAAATAAGGGAGTTTTCTTTCCCTCTCGACTCTCTTCTACAAAAGCATTCCAATTCTATCTCCCCTTAATCGTAGGGGATTAGTAATCACCTCACTTCTCAAATGTGTTTGGGAAGAGTAACGATTTTGCCATGAAGAGATTCCCTAATGTGAATAGGATAAGAATCTTGACTAAAACCAGGAAGAATAATTTTTTGAATTCAATAATGAAAAAGGATTTTTTTTTTTTTTCTCTTTTATATTTGCGTTTGATAGGGGGATATGAATTATTTGATAATATCGAGAAATAAAATTAAGAATTAATTACAAGAATGATATCACACGTAATTTGTAATTAATCAAAGGAGATAACCAAGGTTATGCACTGTACCTAATAGTCAAGGATTCAACATGATCTATATACCATATAGATAAAGAACAATAATTTGTATGAGAAATTCTCAAATAAGGAAATGTATTCAATTGATAAGTAATTGTAGATACTGAAAATACATGAAAAACCCCTTTCAAAGAGCCTATATGGCAAACATGGACATAAAAGGAATGTAGCAAATAGAACAAAATACACAAGAAAAGATTTACACAGTAAGCACTTCATTAGCATAGCCAGTCTAGCCATCTGGATGGCTGTTCATAACTTGCACTTCATTAGGATGGCAGAATAGGCCATTTCAATAAAGTTGGTGGAGTTCATCCGGATGGTCGAACAGGCCATCCGATAGCCTGATCGTGGTGAGACACATCAGCAACTAATTTCACTTCATTTGGACTTCTAAAATAAGCATCCAAACAGAGTGTCCCTGAATGACACTTGTTCGACCATTTACTACTTTGTAGTGGCCTACTCACCCCTGTTGCTTTAGGCTTGCTCCTACTTCCTTATCCCCTTAATCAGTATCTTGAACCAGGATTCCTTCCCTCCCCATCCACACATTGTCTGGAACCAAATAATACCACTAAAACACATGCCAGATTTCTTTATATTAGAGGAAAAAGACTTACTTAAAGCCAATTGTCTTAACATTTTCTGAATCAGACAGAATTCTGCATCAGTTGCCAATTCTTTGTGTATATGTCCCTTGTTATATATCAAAAAATGGAAATAACATTGTGGTTCTCTCATCATGACCTCCTCACCAACAACTTTTGATCCTTCAACTGGCTCGACTCAAGCATTAAGAACCTAGCCCATACATGCTATCAACAGCAAGCTGAAGCGTGTGGTGTTGCCATGGGCAAGGCTGTGATTAGAGGCTCTGTCTACAGATTGAGAATTCTCCAAAAACCTTACAATATGCTATACCTTCACATAAAAACCATGACCCTCTCTCTAGGGGCATCACTAATGGGGAATGAAACTTTAAAAAGATGGTACTTGAATTAGACTTCTTATCTCCTTATCAATAGTAGAAAATTTGCAAGAAAAATTTTCTGTTAACACTTCACACACTTTCCTATTTCTTGCTTACAAGACTAGCATCAAGAACTTTAAGAAGGTCAGCATCTATCTTACTGACAAGGAGGGCGATGGTTGTCCCGATCACCTAGCTCGACTGCAGAAGAATGCAGATGGTGAATTTGAAACCTACTTGGATCCTCCTGGTCGACTCTTCAATCTACTGTGTTTTGATTATTTCTGCGAGACAGTATAATAGGGACTGCTTTGTCCTTAGTATGCTCTACATGTATTGTGATGATATTTAATTACTAATACTACTAGCTTTCAGAATGGGGGAAAAAAGGGAAAGAAAAAAAGAAATGTCTCCCTTGAACTTTGGTTGGTATGCACAGAAGGTTTACAATAAATCCTCCACACTTAAAATAGCCATGGTTATCTAGTTACAGGAATCCAGGTTCAGTAAGCAGCACTCGTATTTAATGACAACCTTAAAGATAAAACCGCAGAGAGAAAAAGAAAATTGACACAAAAACAATTTGCATATCATGTTGGTTGCTACATAGAGATAAAGTTAGTCGCCACGAATAATCTAACACTCGGGTGTTTCAGCTGTTCAAGGCTCATAGTTATTTCCTCAATCAACACAAAGACCTAACCAGACAAGTTAAACTGAAACTATACCAGCCTGTATCCACAAAATCCCTGCAAAGTCTGTGCCAACTAGTCTTTATCTCCTAATTGCTGTATGCTCTTTTCACCAAAGAAGATGGCATCCCCATGCCTGGGACGAAAAATAGACATAGTCCCTTCAGCTTTCTGCTTCTTCCAGTTAAGATGAGATACGAAATATCACCAGCCTTCTTTTATCATTCGTTCTTTCTCCAAGATGTATAACCCTTCCTTATATTTTTCACTTTCTTCATAAGCTTTCTCCTGAGGATGGAAACCAGTCAAGGACTTTCAGTAACAGAAATATCCCAAGATGTAAATAATCAAAGGAAAAAAAAAAAAAAAGAAGTAAAAAAGTGAATGGTGAAATGACTTTCCACCAAAATGTACAATTATATGCCAGACATGATTTGTTTGATCTCATAAATTTGTGTTGATGCATATGGAAATGCACTACTATTTTGACTTGTAGAATTCAAATGCATAGATTTAGTCCACGCAAGAAAGCTATGAAACAAAAGTTTTCATAGGTTGGAAAGTGTCAAATTTAACTTATTCCTAGGTAAGAGTGGATTTCCTTTTTGCTAACGTAGTGAGCTTAATGAATGGCTTGGTGCAGTTGCTCTATGCTGCTGGGATCAAACAAGAGCTTTTTTCTTGACTGAGATAAGCCTTTTCATGAGCTAAAGAATATTGTATAACAAATGAACAAGAAAATAAGTACACTTAGCCGCTTAACATAAAGGATTATATATATATATATATATATATAGCTTATTGCCAAAACAGTGATGGTCTATGACCCTTAGAGGACATTGGTAATCACCCCAGAAATCAGACAGTTAGACACAAGAGATTTACTTTCAGTCAAGCACCTCCTGCCCATGCAATGAACAACAACCTTACATAGAAATATACTATCTTCTTCCACACGATACAGTTCTAGGTATGCACTACAACTTATTCAACGTCAACATGAACTTCAAGTTTTAGCTCGAACTCACGTATCTCCATCCCACTAACTGTTGACAAGAGCTGCAGTAAATGTCATTCACAATATGCAGTCCACTTAATAAATGCCGATCTTCACTAGGACCAAGAGAAATGTTTACCCTGAAAGTCCATCCAAAAGAAAAATGTTAATCTCAAGAAGCTGGTGCTGATAGATAATAGGTCTATATTCTCAAATAAAAATCTGCCTGTATAGTAACATTTGAAAGTTAAGCATTCACATGCAACCAAAAAGGATGTCAGATAGGGGAATGGGAACGCTCCCTCTAATAATTCTAAAGGCACCAACTAAACAAGTTTCAACTGAAAACATCTACAATTCATTCCAATCAATACAGAGAACGGTTTTCATATAGACATGGTGAATTTGAGGATTGGTTTTGATTTCCAAATATTCTTCTATAGATTGGTTGCATTGCATTGTGGTGCAACCACTACATTAGTGCCTTCTCCGGAGAGAGAGTGGTCAATTTCCTCTCCATAAACAACCAACATCAGAGCAATGCTTCTACCAAACATATGAATTGAGCCTGTAAAATGCATCAACAGAAAAATTATGACAATATGACTCTTTGTGGCACAACTCAAAGCTCAATACATGGCCCTAATAACCAGCAAAACAATTGCTTATCTGTAAAGTACTTTGAGTAGGCTTCCCTAAGACTCAAATTGCGTTTGTCTATTGGAATGTTTTCTGAAGCTGTGGAACAGAAAATACACCATTTCAATGAAAACCAACTTTGAACCAACATTTATTGTCAGAAACAAGAAGATGACTACCTATTTTGAAAAATTGAACATCCTTATTCAGTTCTCAATCATTTTGAATGAATAGATTAACTATTGTATCAAATTTCAAACATGTTTGGTTGGCCCCCCATGAAAACCCATTAGTTTCCGGAAATCCAAAGGCACCACTAAGCTCCAAGCCATATGAAACACTTCAAATGCATCAGAGTCCATGGCCCCCATGAAACCCCATTAAAATTCAAAATCCTGATCATCGTGCCTCACTTACTATAACTACACATAAATCCTAAACAGCAACAGAAGTATCACCAATGAAAAAATCCAATCTTTATGCATTGTTAGTACTCAAAACCAAAATAAAACAAGTAAAGAAGTATCTAATTTACAAACAATAAAAACCAACATGAAAATATCAATCTTTATGCATCATTAATACTGAAAAGCAAGACAAAACAATTTACAACCAATTAAAAAAACCGATAAGAAAAATTCAATCTTTCATACATTTAATACTAAAAAACAATCAAAACAACAGAGTGGAACATAAATCCTTTCAGCAAAATAAATGCTTTGTGTAAAAAGAGAAAGAGACTAACTCACACATGTCTAAATAAATAAGCACGGCCATAACGACCCTGGAATTCTTTGGAGATGATGTCATCATGAGAAGCACAGTCCACTCTGCAAAATTTGCACTTGAAAATTTTCGCTCCACTCAGGTACTGTATATACAGACGACCCATCAATTAATTACTCTAGAATGATTACGCGATCCGTTTTTGGAGAAAATAAGGACGACCCAATCCCAAAATCGACCGAGAAATCGTCGGTTTCTCGGCGATTTGCTATCGATGCAGTGAAACAAGTGTTAATCGGAAAACTATAAAAGGGTCATATTTGGATACGTATATGTTACGTATGAATGTGTGAAGAATTTATATGACCTCGTAAATGTTTTCTTTTTTCCCCAAAATATGGAATTAAAATTAATGATGTCATTGCTGGAGTAAAAACCAACCAATAACATGTCAACAACTCTTCATGAAATTTTAGTTACTTATTTAATATTGAAGATTCCGTCAACAGCCGCTTTATGCACTCGTAAATATAAAACTAGCACATTTATCACGCTATTTCATACAAAATAAAAATAAAATTATAAGTTTTAAGAATAGAATGGGAAAGCAACATTTATTTTTTGATGGCAAAAAGAAATCTTTATTAATTTGGAAGGTACTTAATTGGAAGATTCTTTTGAGATTTTACTACTAAGTATAAATATATACTTTAAAAATACTAATAAATAGTTATTCTTTAGAAAAATAATTCTTGGTGGCTTACAAAAGGATTGCAATTTTTCAATTTAGAACATAGTAACAACTCTATAGAATAATTATTCTACATAAGAATAGGTATGTAAGAGAGATTGCTAATATATTCTAACCTTATGGAACATCTAAACATGCTACTAAAATTTTTGCTAAGAATAAAATAGAAAAAAAAAATCAACTAATGTTTGTAGATTTAAAATAGAGGTGCAACCGAGTGGAATTGAGAAGAAATCAATGAAAATGTTTTTAGTTCTGTGTATTTTCGTATATATTTTATGAATATAACTTACATTAAGAGTATAGTAGTATTTTTACTTGTATTAAGGTTTCCATACTTGACTTATTATACTATATATATTTTTCTACTATTGTTGATGTAAAATTAAAATGTACAATTTATCAAAATTAATATTTATACATGCTATTAAAGCTTATTAATAAAGAATAACCTTAATTAAGACCACCGCAACCATTACCTTGTCCACCACATTGGTGACCACAACATTTATAATACTTTTGAGAAACTATTAGGACAATAGAAACTGTTATTGTTAGCCCCACTGCAACTAAGAACACAAACCTAACTCTCTTTACTTCCATCCTCATTCAACTATCACTTCATCTATCAACCTTTAACCTACACCATATACTCTGCACTCTCCCTACTATATTTAGAGTTTCCTTCAAATTTAGCTCACTCATCCATGGTATCAATTGGCATCTCCTCTCTTAAAATGGTGCTACTCATCATCAAAGAAGTCACCTTGTGCTTGACCTAATCCACATCTTCCCATCCATAAACCACTCATGTTTGCTTCAACCTTTTCCACTTCGACTCAACCTGTTTCAGTTTAAATCTTACACAACTTATCCTAACTCGTATTCACTTAATCAAGCTAATTTCATCTCTCCTATGATCCATGAATTTAACCCACGTTTTCTTTTACCCACCTACTCTCACTTACCCACTACAATTAGAAAACAATACAACCTCCACCATTCCCACTCCCAACATCTCCTCCCTCTCTTTTACAAGTGTCTCCAATATCATTCCTATTAAATTTTTAGCAAACAACTATTAATAGTGGTTGTCACTTATGGCCTGATTTGTTATATTGATGGATCTATATGAATATGTTGATGGCACTAAGCTTACATCACCAAGTGAAATTTCCACTACTATCGATAGAAACCCTACTTCGAATCTAACCTACTTGTATGGGCTCCCCATAAATCATTTTTGGTTCATGACTCATTCTAGCCATACTTTTTAATGACATCATTTTAACTAGTAGCCATGCTAATCTCCTTAACCACCTCACTTTTCTTCTCTCTCCTTAGATTGCCATTAATGATCTTGGGAAGTTACGCTTATTAAAGTCACCTATCCTTTACAAGGACTTCATTTATGTCAACTGAATAGCATCACATGCATCTCTTTCAACTAGTCAAAATTCGCTTGTCCTATAAGAGTTACCTTAGTGCTCATTTAACGTAATATTGTTAGGGCTCTCAAGTACCTTATTATTACAGGACCAAACATCAATTTTACAATTAATCAACTAAGTCAATACATGCATCTCCTAAATATCAACTAGATGTAGACAGCCAAACGAGTCCTTTGATATCTTCGCAACACTATTTCATTGGACCTCCCTCTTACTTGTACATCTAGTACATTATTGATACTTATGATGATAAAGACTAGGTTGGTTATCCAAATACTCTCCAATCTGTCATGAATATCCTATTTTCCATGTGCCATAACCCCATTTCCTTACACACTAAGGATTAATATGAAGATATTGGAGACACTTGTAAAAGAGAGGGAGGAGATGTTGAGAGTAGGAATAGTGGAGGTTGTATTGTTTTCTAATTATAGTGGGTAAGTGAGAGTCGGTGGGTAAAAGAAAACGTAGGTCAAATGCATGGATCATAGGAGAGATGAAATTAGCTTGATTAAGTGAATATAAGTTAGGACAAGTTGTGTAAGATTTAAACCGAAACAGGTTAGGTCGAAGTGGAAAAGGTTGAAGAAAACATGAGTGGTTTATGGATGGAAAGATTTGGATTAGCAAATTGTTGTTGTTAGCCCTACTGCAACTAAGAACACAAACCTAACTCTCTTTACTTCCATCCTCATTCAACTATCACTTCATCTATCAACCTTTAACCTATACCATATAGTCTGCACTCTCCTTACTATATTTAGAGTCTCCTTTGAACTTAGCTCACTCATCCATGGTATCAATTGGCATCTTCTCTCTTAAAATGGTACTACTCATCATGAAAGAAGTCAAAGTCACCTATCCTTTACAAGGACTTCATTTGTGTCAATTGAATAGCATCATATGCATCTCTTTCAACTAGTCAAAATTCACTTGTCCAATAAGAGTTACTTTAGTGCTCATTTAACGTAACATTGTTGGGGCACTCAAGTACCTTACTATTACAGGACCAAACATCAATTTTACAATTAATCAACTAAGTCAATACACGCATCTCTTAAATATCAACTAGATGTAGACAGCCAAATGAGTCCTTTGATATCTTTGTAACACTATTTCATTAGACCTCCCTCTTACTTGTACATCTAGTACATTATTGATACTTATGATGATAAAGACTAGGTTGGTTGTCCAAATACTCTCCAATTTGCCGTGAATATTCTATTTTCCATGTGCTATAACCCCATTTCCTTATACACTAAAAAACTCTATCGAGCTTAATATAGAGCCTTATACAAGCTATTGCATAGTTTATTTGGATTTGTCATCTTTTTAGTGAGTTAAGTATCACTATGCTGTAACAATCTTCATAAGGTATATAAGACTAATAGTCCCATTTATGTAACCACACAAAACACATTGATATTGATTTTTTCTTTGTACATGAATAGGTTGCAACTTGCCAAGTCCTAGTATGATATGTTCCTACTCATCATCCATGTAACAACGTTCTTACCAAAAACTTATCTACTACTATGTTCTTTGATTAATGTACCAATCTTAGGTTAACACTTGTACCGTGACATTGAGGGAATGTATATTTGTATATGTTTTATGTATATAACTTATTTAAGGATATAATAGTACTTTTCCATTATTAAGTTTTCTATACTTAATCTATTGTACTTTATATATTTTTCTATTATTGTTATATAAAATTAAGATGTACAGTTTATCAAAACCAATATTTGTCCATTGTAAAGAAAAAAGTTGAAATGAGTAAAATTCGAGTAAAATATGAAATGTCCTAAAAGGAAAGTTAAAAATATAAAATATGAGATGTTTTTGTCCATCAATAACTTGAAGACAAAACATTTAATTATATTTTCATCCTATGAGTTTAAACATGAAATCAAAACTATGCTTCTTTTCATTTCCTTTCTTTTATTTCATGTTCACCGGTTTTTACTAATCTCCACTCTTCTTAAAATTTCATAATATAATGTTAGAGGTGAGTAACTATAGAGTGAGTAGGATATCAAAACCTATTCATATCCTACCCTATAAGTGTACATACCCAAGTTTTTGTATTTAGAACTTATCATGTGCAACATTGGAAACACATCGTACTATGTATAGAGTACAAGATATCCTGTGAAACATGCAATCTTTTTCTTTATCTTCCTTCAAAACTTTGTATTAAATTCATAATCAATATCAAAATTATAATTATACTATCAATAGACTCGCTAGTAATAATTTTTATATGTTGCAAACCATCTTGAGTTGAGATAATGCAAAACTTTAGTAGATAAAATAGAGAATATTTTTAAAGTTGAAAATTTTACAACACCTAATTGTGTCATGCTTAACTTTCTTTTATCATTTCTTTTTAAATTGTCAAAATAAATTTTTATCAAATCATAGGATTATTATACGTAGAATATGAAAATCATGTGAGTAATTACAATATAATATACTGAATAGTAAGTTAAGAATTAAGGTGTTTAGAAGACTTCATTATACTATAGTTAGTAAAGGAGGAATGAGGATGCCAAAAATAAAAAATAAAAAGAGAGAGAGAGAGTTTTTACCAAAAAGAAAAAGAAGAAGAAGAAGAAAAAGGGAGAAGGATTAGATAGTAAATATAAGCTACGCACAATTTTAAAGTTTTAATATGAGTTGAACTCTTTTATTATTTTCTTTAAAACTGAAATAGAAAAAAGTAATAATGTTAATTGTTTATTTATTAATATTATTTAATTATAAAGTAAGTATAAAGTACCATAAAACTTATACCTTATATACATTATAGTACATATTTTAGGGTGAGATATGTTACCTTGATTTCATACACATACCCTACTTCGTTGAGTAGTTTCCAAGACATTACTACTTGTAATTTACTTTGTAGTACTCATTACTCATTCAAAACCTACTCTACAAAATAAGGATCGAGTGGGTATGCGATAGAGTTATTCGCTTATCCTTATATAACATTACTACACCATGTCTCAAGTACTTTTTGTGGTTTTGAAAAAAACTTTCACCCAAATATAAAATTATTTTTTCATAAAATGTATAATCAATTTTAAAATGATAAAAATTATTATTTTTTAACTCATTACCTTGTACAAAATTCTCATTAATAAGTTCTTACTCCCCATATAATATTTAATCAGTGTATGGTTTATTGTTCATCATTTTGCATCTACATTATCACGGAAAACAAAAAAGGCATCCCATTAGGCTCCACACTCATATAAATATATAATTGGTGGCAGATGCATAAGCGATATATGCAAAATATATATATATGTATATATATATATTAAAAGTTATTTATACATGCATATACATTAGTTATATCACTTGTAAAAATAGGGAAATGGATAAAACATTATCATGGCTATTTGCACAAAACTAAGAAAGATGAGAGATGAAGGAGTGATTTAAGCTTTATACATTATAATATTAAATATATTATTTATAAAGATAAAAACTTTATAATATCAAAGAGAAAAAATATATTAAAAATATCAAAGATGTCAAATAAGTGAAACGTTTTTTTTTTAATTTAGAAAAATGATAAAATCTAAATTTATGTAAGGATTATTACACAAATGAATATATTTAGATATTGAGAAGAATGAAAAAAATATAAATAAAAAGACAAGAGGTGAGATAATTCGTTAATAAAACTTGAGATAATGTCTAATGATCAATGAGAAGAGAGAGAAAGAGAGGGTAGCGAGAGTGAGAAAATGAAGTGCAATTAAATTATAAAATAAAAAGAATATATTAATTGTTGATGCCGTAGATTGTTTGCTATTCATGCATCTAACATAAACTTGAATTTGGGCTTGAAAAAAATAATTGAGTTAAGAGGGCATCAATAAGAGCTTTATTGTGTATATTTTGATGCTTAAATCAATAAATAGTTAAGGATTGAGAATATGGGAGATAGAAAATCCCTAAGACCAATGATATTCAAGGGTTTTGGGTTCCAGGAATAGTTAGGATTAGAATAGGGATTTGGGCTCGAAATCCTTTACCATTATGGCATTTGAGAGGCTTTATAGCATGACGAGGCTTATGGGATCACGACGCATTGACTGATATCCTTTTTGGTCAATACGTAACTCCTTGGATCAAGACAAGTGGACGCGCATCCCTTTAGCTAGTAAGGGGTTCTCGATTTGAGACATATAGAGGGATATCCTTCTTCCTTCAACACATTCCACAATTCTTCTAGGGCAAGTGAGGTGTGTCAAGTGTCATTGTGAAATAATACTCCTTTGAGTTTTTTCCCCCTTCTTGTGGACCCTATCGATGCCTAATGGGTTGAGCCGGCATGTTAAGACCTAAGACCGACATATACATATAACATTAATAATTGGCTCTTCAAATACCTTTAAATATGATGATTGAAAATCATTAATAGTAAAATGTAAATAAAATTAAAAATGAAATAAAAAGAATAAATTAACCAATAAGGGGCCTTTTAACTAAAAACCATGGAATTTTGTACCTTATAAATAAAATGATTGAGAATTGTCAATATGAAAATATAAATAAATTAAAAATAAAATGCAAAAAATATATTAACCCATAATAAGCTTTTTAATTGTCGAAGTGTATTTTTAAGGGTGGATGTGGTTTTGTTCGATACTGTTTGCCTCTTACTATTGAATCGAACTTAAAATTAATGGTTTTTTTTTTTTTTAAAAAAAAAAGAATTTAATCGTACGATTCAATTTGCAAATTTTTTTAGCATAAAATTAAGCGGTTAAGTACAATTTGATTTGTGGTTTGGACCTCTTTTTTTAAATACAAAATGAATTATTTAATTATTCATATACAATCAAATGACCCCTTTTTTTATTGAGTTAAGTAAAACCTACCTACTTAGGAAACCATGAACATGTAGTTAAACGGATAAAATTCACTTACTTACTTGGAAAAGGACAAATTGATCGCTAAACATATAAAAATCATCAACCTTCTTATTCAAGCTTATGATATATTTAATTTATATACACATTGCAAGACCGAATCACTAGGATCTCACATCATCATAAAAAAGTGTAAAATAATTATAATAGTAGATTTCATTAATCAAAGGAAACATATAAAAGTTCCAAGCTGGATTACTTGCCATGTACTTGCAATCTCTTAGTTTCTCCCACAATTATATGTAGATGCCTAATCATTGAAACCAACCACAAAAAGAAAACGTATATACATTTCCTAACAAAGTTAAATAAAACGGAAAGTACATATTAACTGTACACTTGTAGTCTTTTTATAGTAAAATTGGTTCGGTTCGGTTCGGTTCGATTCGTTACATCAAACTGAAATACCAATACCAAACTGAAATACCAATAAACGAATTGCATGTAAAAAAACTGAATTTTGGTTTTATTCGTGGTTGGCAGTTTTTTTGTCTAGCTCTATATATACCTATAAATAAAATGGTTAAAAATTGCCAATGTTAAAGTATAAATAAATAAATAATGGAATAAAAGGAATAGATTAACCAATAATTGGCTTTTCAATTGTGGAAGTTTATATCTTATAAATAGGACTACTGAAAACTACCAATGGTTAAATATAAATAAGAAGAAGAAATTATCCCATAAATTGCATTTTAGTTGTAGAAGTATGTACTTATAAATAGGATAGTTGTAGAAGCTATGTACAACTCTTTTGAGTTGCTTAGCTATTAGGTAACCCTTTTTTAACCATAAGGTTACTCTTTACTTTCCCTTGAAGTTACTTAACCATCAAGTCACTTAGCCATAAAGTAACCATTTGCCAAATTGTTTGTAACTATTAAATATTACCTTAATAACTAGAAATATATTCAGATAAGGATGGAAATATAAACTGAAATGTCAAACTAATGCGGGATGAAGCAACCACAGAAAGCTTGCACTAATTCTCATGTCGAACCCAAAACTCTTCTCGGAAGCTTCTGCCTTCAATATCGAGTAACTTATGAGAATACCAACACCAAATTTTTCTAACTCGCTTCTTAGGAAAGTCACTTTGAGAATTGAATGTTATTTAGCCTAGTTATGGGCAAAATATGACTGGGGTGCCAAATTGAAACCAAAATCGCAGTTTTTTCTCCCCTTTTCATGGTTCAGTTTGAGAAATTGAATCAACTGACTTAAAACAATTTGTGGGAGCAAACATAATTTGCAGTTGTTCATTTTGGTTCCTCTAACACCGTTGGTGCAGCCGAAAGGATTACGTCTGGACTAGCTCAATGGGCTGATTTAGGCATCGGTAATCATGCGCTTATAATGAGAGTCAAACAAGTTTGAAAACCCCTGGATAAAAATGGCTAATCATTTTCCTTTTTTGGGCTAAAGTATAATAAATTTGCCATTCCAGAACCAAGATGCTTATATCTCCTTATTGCCAGTAAAATTTGAATTTAATTCATTAACATATCATTATTGCATCTAATATGAAAAAATAGTTGGACTTAATTTTTACTCATGGAAGTATTATGTATGTTTGCGCGGGTATATATATATATGAATGATTTAAAAGCCAAATCGAAAGGTGGATATTCTTTTTTTATTTTTTATACGAATCTGTTGCTAAATTAAAGATATCCAAAATGACACAGAAAATGGCCTGCTATTTACAATTACAGAGGGATTTCAAATGCATATATTTTTGAAAGAGAAATTTCAGAATTGCTTGGTATTTGTAAGCTCCCAACCATGAAGGCTCTTTGCATTCAGCGGTATGAACTCTCATCTTTAAAGGAGATAAACCAAATTCAATTTCTTTCTCTTGCAATAATTCTAATGTATATATAAAAATTAACTAGTAGTATGAATTCTGATTTTTCAAAAAGATCAATCGGATTTAATTTCTCTCTTTTGTAACAGTTCTAATGTATCTATTCATCGGGCCGAACCGGCTTCGAACCATCGGTTCACAGGCTAGCTCAAGGCTGAGCCATGAACGGCTTCAACTAGTCACTATTTTAGACCAATTCGCTAACTCTTCAACAGGCTCTTTTTTTTTTAATTTTACTATTTAGATTAATAATTTCTATTTTTTTTTATTAATTCTGTTAATTTCTGATTTTATTAATTTTAATAATTTCTAATTTTTTATTCATTTTCAAGTTGGTTTTCTTCAAAATAATATTTTTTAATGTCACATATAAGATTAACCAATATTTTCGATTAAAATTTTTTTCCATTCCAAAATAATAAGTTTGTTCTTCATAAAGTTAATATTAGTATAATATTAAAATAATGAATAATATCAAGCAAAAGAGAGGCTGCAATGGATAAATAATGTTCTTTAGTTTCGGAATTGCAAACTACAGTAGAAAAATAAAATAAAATGCCGTAGAGAAATAAAATCTTCTTTTTCTTTTTTCTGTAAATTTTTTTTAAAGGGAGTTGAAAATTTTGACACTTAAGAAAAAAAAAAGGGTTGAAACGGCTGGTTCAATAGCAGAGTGACTCGCCGATTCAGCGAGCCTAGACAATTGAACCACTTGAGCTCTTAAGGCTTGACAATTCAAAGGCCGGTTTACTGTTCATGGTTCGGAATCGGTTCTTGAACGAGTCTATATATAGCGATTGCCATATAATACACATACATACATACATATATATATATATATATTTTTTGAGCCACTATAGCAGAATACTGTGATATGTTATTAGTTTCTTTTCCTGCTTATGTAGTATGTATTTCTACGTCATTATAAATCCATATATATGTATATATATATTGGAATTTTGAAATAACATTATGTCTATATTATCAAAAGAAAATAGGTCAATTGATTGTGCAACATTATGTTTTACTGTATTATCTATATTATTAAAGTTAATGGGATCTTAAATAACCGTTTTTCTTAAAATTACATATTTATCCTGTATTTACTATTATTTAATAAAAAAACTAACAATAAAATGAACTATTAAAATTATAATTAATGGATAAATATGTTTACTTATTTCTTTTTTCTCTCTTCATTTCTTTATTTATTTTGTATTTTCTCTCTTTCATTTTTCCACTTTTCCATATTTCTTTCTCTTTCTCTTTCTCTCTCTCTCTCCTTATTTTGTATTTTTTATACATATAATATGGGTACATTGATCATTAGTAATTTTAAAAAGCCTTTCTTGAAAATAAGGATAATGGACCAAGTGCGATATAGTTAAGGAGTGATAGAAAGAATATAGGGTGTCAGCAACATAGTAGGTAAATTTTTTATAACCAGTTTTTCAATATAACATATACCATATAGATATCCTATAAATATCAGGTTGTTTAACCATTGCATTACATAAATTTAAGCTTTTTGAATTTTTAGGCACGCATTGCCTGTGTATTTTCCTCTAGTTCAATATATATGAAAAAAGAGATATCATCTTTAATTAATCCTGTTTAGCAATATGCATGTGCCAAATACTAGAACGTACTGGCTTATCAAATTTATAATTTATTGAGAAACTATCCACTCTTTTTCTTACTTAGAATTGTCAACTTATCATCTCTCACAGTCTTTGCAACCAGTAAGAGATAGATCACATTTTGTGAATCGACATATGATATATTCATATAATTATTGTAAATTGATGTAAAATTAAAACATCAGATCGAATGCCCCACAATACCGTATGCATACATGGAGAAAACTAGTGTTCTTAGGGATCTTGTGTTTTTTCTTTTTCTTTTTCCCAATTTTACCCTTTTTTTTTCTTTGTTAATCGAGAGAGGGGGATTTAAACTTTTCTCTATCCCGATAGGAGATCACTGACGATACTATTAAATTACAATGGTTTTGATCCTGATTTTATCTCTAAACATAGAAATAATTCAAAATAAACTAACATGGAGAGCTATTAATCACTTACATTAGTAAAAATAACAAATGGCAAAATTATAACATTTAACTGATCAAATGCACTTATTAAGGGATAAAGATGTGTAGATATAATTATCAAAGTCTAAAATGTACTCTATTGGATAGGTTCTAAATAGTTATAAAATATTATAGAATAGATTCCGATTTTAATTTTTCAAAACTTGTCTCAATAGGATGTATTATATGATAAAGTATTTTTATATCATATATCCATCTTGAAACTTGTACATCAAATTATGAAGTATACAAGTTTAGGGATACCGTGCATTCATTCTATGCAAATTATTAACTAATAGTAAACGTAACAAAATATAATATTTTTAACATATTATATACTCGACTCTTAGGCTCTTTAACTATTACAAAAAATAGAAGCCATAAAACCTATTACATCATTCATTTATATGTCATCTCAATTACTTTTTGCCACTATTTTAAAATTATTTTTGTCGTTAGGATAATCTCAATCCATTTTTTTTGTATTCCTTTGTTCATTGTTAAGGTTACATCTCTCTCTCTCTCTCCTTTTTTTTTTAAAGAATTTTCAAAGATATAGCACTCGTCAATCGTTGGATTAGATTTTCTCATTTTAAGTACTTTTACAATAAATTTTGTTCACTGTTAATCATCATGAACAAATTGTTTTCTTTATTCATAGAGATACAAAATGTATCCAAATATTTTCATGATCTTATTTTGGTCTTATTGAATTATAACTTATTGAATCAATTTTAATTTAGAAGACTAGTTGTTTGTTTAATCGGCAACAATTCTTTGTAACGGCATAATTCATTTTTCTAAATTCATTTATCCGTTCAAAATAGTTTATAGTAACCACTATTGTATAAGATTTCTAATAAATAGAATATAAGCTTCATATTACAAAAATGTAACAAAATTAGTATCTTGTATTTATAGAGAAACGATTTAATGGGTAATATATACCAAGTGTTATGCATATATGGAATATAAATATTAATAATATATTGACATATATATGTCGTGCAAATTATGCATGTAATGAATTTGGAAATTATTCATACTATTGACATTCGTGTCAACATTATGTAGTATATAATATCTATTGAATTTTCTTTCTTATCTATAACCCATAAGCTCTACAATATATCGGTTTGAAGATGGTTCTTGCATGCTATGAAAAAGGTTTCAATTCTAAAATTTGAGAACTAATATCTATGATCATGTTGGTGTAGCGTGTGCAAAGAGAGAGAATAGAGGGATGACAAATGTCAACTTAGGTTTTTTCTTTTTCTTTTTTAACCGAAGAAAAAACAAGAAACAAGTTATTAACATTACTAAAATTTATTTTTCCTCTCATATGAAAAAATATATTACACGTATTATTTGGATTATTTTCGCTTTGCTTGTGAGAAAACAAAATGAGTTGAAAAACTCCATAATCGAAGGCTGATTTGCAGGAAGAGAACACTATATTCCAACTTTTGTAGTCATTCATCTAATAAGAAAAATACAAGTCTTCTTATATATATTTGTCTACTACACTAACTAAAACTAACTAACTAGGCCAACAAACTAATCAACAATAAACTGCCACTTGGCATTATCTAAGTTTTACACGTGTCAATAAATATACTTCTCATAGTCCTCCCTCAAGTTAGATCGCCTTAAAGATTCAACTTGGAACATAAGTGTAAGAACTGTTGCTCTACTAAAAACTTAGTAAATATATCAACAACCTAGGACGAAGATGGAACATGTACAAGTTGAAGAAAACCAGACTTAATATGATCCCTCACAAAATGAATGTCAATATCAATGTGTTTGGTCTAACCGTGTAAGCAAGGATTATTGGCAAGATGAATGGTTAAATGATTTTCACAATACAAATGAAAAAGACGGGAAACGTGAATCTCTATATCACGCATGAGATAGGATATCCAAAGCAATTCTTTCATAGCACTAGCCATGCTACGATATTCAGCTTTCGTTGTTAAAGGGGAAACTGTACTCTACTTTTTACTCTTCCAAGAAACTAACGCATCGTCCATATAAACACACTAGGTAGAAATTGATTTACGATCAACAACATACATTGCCCAATGAACATCGGTGAAGCTTTAAAGATCTAAAGGTTTGTTGGACGGATAGAAAAGACCAAGAGATGCAATCCCCTTTAGACACCGCAGTACATGAAATAAGGCCTTTAAATGTGATGATTGTGACTGAGATAAAAACTGGTTAAGACAATGCACCCAAAAACAAATATCCAACCTAATAAAGTAATGTAAAGTAACTTGCTAACCAACCGTCGATAAAAAGTAGGATTGTCGAGTAATTCCCCAATGGCATTGTCAAACTTGAAACCACTAGGAAGAGGAGTTCGGGTCAGCTTAGCAATTGATAATCTTGCATCAAGCAAAATATCCACTATAAACTTGTGTTAGTTAAGAAGTGTACCTTCATCCGTTCGACAAATCTCTAAACCTAAGAAAAATCGAGCCAATCCATGATCTTCAATTGCAAACTTTATGTGTAAAGCATCCTTAAGTGTGGAAATAGCATTTCGATCTGTTCTTGTGATTAAGATGTTGTCAACATAGAGCAAGACAATGATAGAACCTGTATTAGCATGCATATTGAACAACAAATGGTCATGAGCCAAGCCAACTGAATAAAACCATAATGAATCAAAAACTTGGAAAGCTCAATGTTCCATTATCAAGATGCCTGTTTTAAACCATAGAGAGACTTCTTTAAGTGGCAAACTTGAGTAGGAGCTGCTTTATCTTACCCATCTGGTGGTAACATGTGAATTTCTTCATTAATATGCCCATAAAGAAAGGCATTATTGATATCTATTTGGTGAAGTGGCTAATGATAAGCAATAGCAATAGCTATTAAAAATCTAATTGTACTTAATTTGGCAACTGGAGAAAATGTCTTGTGATAGTCTATACCCTCTCTCTAATTATAACCCTTAGTAATTAGTCGAGCCTTATATTATTCAACACTCCCATCAAGCCTATACTTAACCTTAAACACCCATTTAGAACTAATTGCATGCTTAACTTTAGGTAAAAAGGTAAGTTGCCAAGTATCATTAAGCACTAGTGCATTTAACTCACTATGCATGGCATCTACACACTCTTGTTTACTAGCTACTTCTCAGTAATTTGATGGTTCTTGAATTGTTAACACGTTAGCAAGTGAGGCAACATAATCAAGTGGGTAAGAATTAAAAGAACGAGCATTAAATAGGGGATAATGAATAGACTGTGAAGTGGTCTTAGTAGAAGAAGCTTGGTAAGTCGTATGTGTAAAGTCATGAAGCCAAGAAGGCACCTTACATTCTCTAGTTGATCTTATGGGCTCATGTTTAGCAATAGAAATCAAAGCATTAGCTTGACCAGGACAAGTAGGTGACAACTGTAAAGGAACAGAAGTGGAAGATTGAACTAATGTATCTAATAAAGGACCATGATTCAATGGCATAGTAGAAACAAATATAGGCATAGAAGAATGAGACAGACTATCATCTTGATAAGGAAAAATGTTCTTAAAGAATAGAACATCTTGACTAAAATGACTTTCTTAGTTTTAAGATCAAAGACCTTGTAACCCTTCTGACCATGTTCATAGCCTAGAAAAATACACCTTGTTCCTCGTGGGTCAAATTTATCTTGATGTGGCAAGTGTGTGGAAATGTAACATAAGCAGCCCATCACTCAGAGATGATCATAGGAAGGAGGTTCACCAAAGAGCTTCTCAAAAGGTGTTTTCCAACCAACATTAGACATAGGCATTTGGTTAATAAGATACGTGGCAATAAAGATACATTCACCCTAAAACTTTTTAGGTAAATTTGCATATAAAAGCAAGGCTCTGGATATATCTAATAAATGATGATGTTTTCTCTCAACCTGACCATTTTGTTGCGGTGTGTAAGTCACGGTTTATTGGTGTATTATTCCTAAGTTATGAAACAAAGTGTGATAAGCATCGGACATAAAATCACTACCATTGTCCGACTTAACAAACTTTGGAACCACACCAAAATGATTGAAAACATACTTAAAGAATCTATTAATAACATAATGCACTTGTGACTTGTGTTGTAACAAAAATGTCTAAGTGAATCTAAAGTAATCATCCACTATTATGAGGAAGAATCATGCACCTGTTAAAGGAGTACAATACGGACCCCATACATCAATATTTAGTAGGTAGAAAGGAGAAGAAGAACATTGAACACTTCTAGAAAATGGAAATTTATGAAACTGTGCTTCCTAATGAGCATTGCAAACAAAATTACTCAAATCCATACCCTTACAATCAACCAAACGTTGAAGTTTGGAAATAGAAGTATGACCTAAATAAGCATGTAACAAATATACGTGCTCTTTATTTCTTGTGGAAGAACTATTGCAAAAAGATAATGTAGTAGTAGGAAGATCTAGTGTATGTGAAACTGGCACTTGGATTTCAAACTGAAGTACATACAACCCATTCGTCAACTTTGCCATAGCAACAAGTTATTTAGTTTTCTAGTCTTGAAATAAGCATTGTAATGAATTATACTTAGCAATAATTGGTTGGTTAGAAAGTAGCTTGTGTATTGATAGAAGATTGTGTGTGAATTGAGGGACAAACAATACATAGTGAAGTGTCAATGCTGGTGTAACATTGATAGAACCAATTCTATCAAGATATATAGTATTATCATCAGGTAATTGTATAGGAATTGGTTTAGAAAGCTATTGAATTTCATGAAATATGCTAAGAAAAGGACTCTTATGATTAGTTGCCTTTATGTTTACAATCCAATAACCAATCTTATTACTTAGTGAGCTAAAACAAAAAGAAGGGAAAATACCTGTGCAATGAACCATGTTAACCTTTATCTTTCAACATCCGCATTACTTCTGCACAAAAATTTAAGATCACATCTTTATTAATAGATCCTACTTATTCTTGCTTTTGAATGCTTATATAATCTACTGGATATGAATCAAATGGAGTATCCATCTCTTGCTGCTGAACATATCTTCCAATAACAGGCTGATCATGTCTAGCAACAAGATTAACTTGTTTTCCTTTACTAATTCGCTTACCCTTAAACTAATTAGGGTATCCTATCAGTTGAAAACAATTCTCCATCACATGACCCTCTCCTTTGCAGTATTTACACACTAGTTTCCTAATTATGCTCTTTTCCTCAGCAATTCTGCTATTATCAGCTCTAGTAAAATTAAAGGCTGAAGTTTTAACACCAGTATTTAGTCCATAAGTAACTAGCCACTGCTTCTTTACTTGTTGAACTATATAGAAAGCTTGATTAACACTAGGCAAAGGATCCATAGATAGAATCTGATTACAGACCCCTTCATATGCCTCATTTAACCTCATTAAGAACTGCATGAGTTTATCTGCAACTCAAAATTTTGTACTATGTCCTTTAGATTACATTCATAGCCATCTAATATCCTATACGTACAAAGAGGATAAGCATGCAAAGCATTCAGCTCATCCTAACATCTCCTTAATCGATTATAAAAGACAATTACATATTGATTTTCTTGTCTTAGACTAGTAATCTCACACTGCAATTAATAGATCAAAGCATCACTAGCTACCTCATACTGTTCAACAATTTCTTGTCACAATTCTTGCACTAATTTTGTATAAAGGAAATTATGAACTAATTCATTTGTCATCGAATTCAACATCCAACAGCGCATCATATAATCACATCTAATCCCCTTAACATGATTAGGATCTTCTTCTCTAGGTTTATGAATTGTCCCTTCTACAAGCCTTAGCTTCAACTTCGCGCCTAAAGCCATCTTTACAGATCGACTCCAGGTCAAGAAATTGTTTCCACTAAAAATTATGTTTCTTATACTCATGCCAAGACTATCTGAACTAGCTAAGTATAAAGGATCCATAACACCTTGATCTCCTATGTTCATTTCAATTAAATTGAAAACAAAGAGCATACAAAGATAACCTAAATGAAATACGAGAATTGAATCAGTAAAATCAGAAATTGATACTTGATCTGCTTTGATAACATGTGAGAAAACAAAATGAGTTGAAAAACTCCACAATCAAAGGTTGATTTGCAGGAAGAGAACATTGTATTCCAACTTTTGTATTCATTCATCTAATAAGAAAAATACAAGTCTTCTTATATATATTCGTCTATTACACTAATTGAAACTAACTAACTATGCTAACTAACTAATCAACAATAAACTGCCACTTAGCATTATCTGAGCTGTACACATGTCAATAAATATACTTCTCATAATGCTAAAAGTTGTACTCAAATAAATCAAATTTATTGTAGTAAGGTAGTGTATGGGTTAAGTCTTGTATTAGCCACCTTATATCTGCTCATCTTATTAAGGGATCTTAAAATGTAACTTTTTACATTTTTCATACTATCTATACATTTCAAAGAATAATAATAAATGCAAGTAAATATGAAAAATTTTCTTATTATAGTTAATAGATGCCTTAAGGCATCTATTATTCTTTTTCTTATCATCAATATATATTGATTTAGATAATGAAGAAAAGTTGTGGTGTTCAATAATTGTTTGGCATGGGTATAAGGCACGTCTGCCTCATGGTCGATACTAATTTGGCCTTTGTAGACAAGTCCTAACCCAGTTTGGCATGTTACAGTCCAATCTATTGATACTTTAGTAAATAAAAGAAAAAGTATTACAAACAATAGTCATAAAATGTTACCTTAATAATTTCATGTCTCAAGCTACTAGATGCAACCTTTAGATGGGTGTAAGTTATGGTCCCCCTCCCCTAAATAAAAAATAAATAAATAAGAAGAAGAAGTTTGAAGAATTTAAGAGCTCATGTGTATATGAAACTCATCTATCAATATGATATCATTGCCACTTTCTCACTCACATAACTTTTCTTAAAGAGTCTTTTGAAAATTTTTATCCCCTTCTGTTACACCTCGAAGTCACAGAGTCGCAATAGTCCCACCGTGTAGATCATTCTATGATAGTAACTGACCTTACAATACCTACTATAAACATGATTTACACAAGACGTCGATGACTCTTCACTTTGAAGTAAATAGTCCAATTAAAGGTTGAGTTAAAGTTACAGTAATCATTAAGAATCATAGGTCAACATACATAATTATATGTATATTTTACAGAACTTTTCAGGAAATTCTACATTAACATAACAGTCCACTAATTTACATAACAACTATTAGTTTTTCATTCTTAAGCTACTAAGGAGACTCTAACTATGCATCCACTACTAAGCAAATTGATCTCATACCCCAAGCTTCAAAAGAACTAACCTCTGGATAGTTGTAAGGCAGCATAATACTCGGAGTATTCAGAAATCAGGACCTGCAAAAGATCTATACGGGTATGAATAACTACAGCTCAATAAGTTGAATTGGAGACTCATGAATGTATATAAACACAAACAAGATTATCAAGCAATTATTTTTATGCGATGCAACAAGCAAGTGTCATCATACAATGTAGTCTGGTCCATTACGAAATCAGAAAAATTTCACCTGCTCTAATCCGGGTTGAGGAGTTTTCATGTTATGCAACAACTTACAACTAAACCCAAGTTTGTGTAATGAAGACACTGCTCCTCCTAAGACTATCCTTCGAACCAATGCCCTCATCCTCACCGCGACCTTCTCTCCTGTCACTTAGTTCGGCTAAGGATGAGGAAAAGAGCAATTTGCTATCCAGTGCTATCTTTATCGAAGGTGTCAATGTTTGGTTGGTGAATCCTAATGATCCCCTAAAGAGTTGCAATGCATGACAATTTAAGGCATTAAAGTCGAATAAGATTAAATTCCATTTAAGGTGTTCAGACAATTTTACACCAATCCAATCATAACATACAATCAATCACAACACAAATTTCAATACGAATATAGATACTCAAGCACATGCATAAACTACTTACAATCACAATCATATACAATCCTAAATCTCCAAATACCATAAAATAGTACTCTAATACGGTAAAGTAATAACTCAACTTACTTAGAATTCTCGGTTGCCTAATCATTTAATTGTAGATTAGTTCATCTCCGGATATCCTATAATACAAATACGTCTTTTTAATACTTGTACTTTGATGATATATATTCTAAATTATAATTTAACTCATTTTTCTATGTATACCTATTATTTATTAATGATTCATTCTACCTTATTTCGGGGTTTAATTTCTAAATTAGATTTCAGTTTTGATTCTACATTGTCTCTGACTGTGAGGAATCCTAAATACGCTCGAATCCTAATGTAAATTTAATCACATTAAGCTCGAGTATTCTAATTACATATTGGGTCTTAATTTAGTGTTCTAACCTATTCGGTACACTCTAATCTTAATTGGGGTACCGGATTTACTCCCGATGTGAGAAAATCTTACAATTTTTATACAATTACCTAAAATTAAATTTTGTTTCAGATTTATTATGTACTGATTTTTATTATTATACTATCCAAATAAACCTAATTTTTCATATTTATTAAATTTTCAATTTTATATATTCCTAGTTTCCTATAATTACCACATAATTCCTATATTAATTACACTTAACACTCCAGTGACTAGGATTATGTTTCCACATTAGAGATTAACATCCTTAAACATCTAGTTACCATCTAAATCAGTAATTAATCACTTAATCACCTAATTAATCCAAAATTACTCAATTTTCTCATCATTTAAGGGCTAAAAATTTACTTAAAAATTTTGAAAATTAAATTTAAAAAAATGGCTTCATAGCACTGTTTTATATCACTTAAGCATTCTACAGAAAAAATTTGAACTCCAACATACACTCCTAAGCCTATTTATTTCTAGTTTTAATCATGTTCAATTTTGTTTAATTTCTTAAGAACTCTATATTTACAGATGTGATTAAACTTAACCACTATTTTTCCCTAAATCTACATACAATAAAACCTTAAAATAATAAATTTCATAATTTTCTGGGTAAAATAAATAATTTTAAGAAATTTCACAAAATCGAAACAGATGTAAGACTCACTTGGTCTGATGACTTTTGGGCCTCCAACACCAGTTCGAGTGTATCAGCCGGTCCAAGTGGTGGGTTTGGAGTGGGGTGGTGGTGGTGGTTCGGTTCCAGGTGGTGGTGGTGTGTGGGTTCGGTTCATAAGTCCCTACTGCACAAATTTGCTAAAGAATTTTCTAAACCCTAATTTTCCCTTCAAATTTCGATGCTCTCAATTTTTCTACATTTCAAACTATCCAAATGAGTTCTGTAATTTTTTCTTGCTATTTATAGAGCCTTATAGTAATTATTATGCATTAATTAGACAAGACATTACTTAAATTTTTGTAATTTTTCCTTTTGTGTTGCTTGTTTTTTATTGGTTAATTTTTCTTCTTTAATTCCTGACCTACCACAACCAAATCTAAGTCATTCCCTATTCCTTTGATTTTTTCTTAATTATTTAATAATTTTATTTAATTATTTAATAATTTTCTAGCTAATTTCAAGTAATTTTGCATATTTTTATCTACACATAAATACATATGGGGTATAAGTAAATATTTCTAATTATTATTTAGGTCATTCTATAATTTTTAGTATACATATAATCTATCTCTAGTAATTTATTAGTTATTAAATTACACTTTTTACTTTTTCGATAATTAACAAGTATTATACTTAAAATTTTCAAATTTTATAGTTTCTTATTTCATTACTTATTTTCTTAAATTTAAGTTTACAGGGTCATTTTTACGAATATTTTTATCTATATTTTATAATTTAGGTTTGATCGGATCCTTTAATCGATTACCCTAAATTTGTATACTAAGTTCAATCCTATGATCACTTGGCTTAACTTTAGGGCTTATACCTTCTCTATCAAAAAATCTATTATGTTAAGATTTTCCATACATTTTTAAATTTACAATAATTTTATAGCCTAAGTATTGCAATACATAAATATCACTTTTATGGGACTATTGGTATCATTTTTCTCTAGTTTTTGAGATGTTACAATGGTCATTAATATCAAGTAGAACATAGATGTCAATGATTATAGGTAAAAGACAACGGCAATTTCTTCAATGTAATGTTTATTTCACTTTGTAGATATATGGTACTTTTAAGCTTTAAAAATATTTCAAAATTTGTTAGAGTTAGATATATATTGTAATCATTATTACTATCAATTTTTATAATGCTATCTTATATCATTTGGGTGTAAATATCAGCTCCCTCCATCTTCCAGGAATTACTTCCTCCATATTGTGCTTCACTTTAGTCATTTGCTTTAACATCTACTAGCAAATAGTTCATCCGTGATGTATGTGTTAATAATAACAATTTGAAAAAAGAAAATAATGCAATAAATTTATTATTATTTTTTTAATTTATTTTATCCTTAATATTATAATTTGTCATTTCACATTGCAAGCCATTAATATCATTCCGTCAAGCTATGAATGTCATTTTATTATTGATAATTATTATCAATATATTTACCATTATTACTATGCAATTGTCAATTTATATATAGTCAATTATTCAATTTATGGTCATAATTAGTGCTTGACTTCTTTAATTATATAGAGTTTCAAATAAGGAAAAATGAATTCCTTATATGAAATATGACATCTATATGGAAGTTGGAATTATAAAAAAAATTGCTTTTTCGATGGAGGTTTTGGGAATTAATTGTGGAAAAATACCATTTTAATATATATAATTTTTTACCACAATAATCTTGACAAGTCAATCATATTAAAAAAAAAAACACTAAAGTATAGTTATTTTCACTTTAATAACATAGATATCTATATCTTGAAGAAAGACTTTAACGTGGAAATTTAATAAATAGAAGTGAATTAGGGGAAAAAAATTGGTGGAAGACAAAGACGTCAATTACTTATATATAAGCCGAATAGGTAGCATCACATATAGAGATAGTAATATTAATTGCAACAAATTTTTTACTTTGAATGTTTTTATGCATTTCTCCTTATTTTCAAGTATTTTAAGGCATAGATTTTGAAATCAATAGTAGATTAGTAATTATCGTCTTTGTCCCTCTAATAATAGACCTCTACGTTTTACTTAATACCAGTTACCTATGTGAACATTTGTGTCTAGACGCAGACACAATATGGGTTGGAATTGTGTCCCGACCAGAAATCAAACTGGCGGTTTTTGACCCATATCCAGAACGGGTCTTACTCGTGGAGCTGCCAGTATAGTAGGTTCAAGCTGAGTTGGCGAGGAGAACTTGTCAACTCGACGGTTCCTAACCCACCAACACTAAAAGATAAAAAGATAAAAGATAAAGAAAAATATGGAAAAAAAAAGGCAGAACAAAATGAAAAAATAAAATTAAAAATAAATAACATCAAACTAATTCCATACAAATAAAAAAGAAAATTATTTTCCATTTGTAGCATTTAATATGTTACTCGATGCAATAAATATATTTTAAAAGCACGACTAATTAAACTTTACTCAAAGAAAAGTCTTATTCCTTTGCATGTGGGACTATATTTTGTTTATTGAACTCTTTGTTGTCTTTAGCTTTTTTGTCCCACATTTTGATAATACTCCGTTTAATTGAATGTAATTTTATATGAATAAGTGCATATCTTCAACAATTGTTTCATAAAATAGGCTAAAGTTTACGTGACTTTTGCACTATATTTTTAGTTCAAAAATTAATTTAATTCATTTCAATATCTAATTTATATTTTAAATAAAATAATTAAGGGTTGTCACCATTCCTGGGTTTAGGAATTGGATTGTGAACCATTCTGCATGAGTGGATAATGGTTTCAACTTTTTCATATCGCAACCCAACAATTCTAGATCCAATTTTGAGTATGACAGTATCATTCAAGAAATAAGAGTTACGTGATCTAAAGGAGCATTGATGTTGATTATAATACGAGTTATAAAGGTACGTATAAAATTTTTATAATATGTAAAAGGTATTATCATTACAAAGCGACAATAACTTTTAAAATTTAGTGACTTTGTTAGTTTCCATTCTTACGGCTTTATGTAAAGATAGTAAAACTCTACCAAAAAAACGCATGCTTATTATTTTATGTAAGGGGCATATTTCTTTCAAAAGGTCTACCATGGGCAACAATCTTTGGCATTGGCTTATGGTCCATTTGGATGGACAGAAAATCGAGAGGTCATTGAGCAGGAAAATAAAAATTCCCACTGCGCCAGCTAATTCGACGTAGGACTAGGATTCATGGATATTGGGCTGTGAAAAAATAGGAAACACAAATATTACCAAGCAGGTGTGAAAACAATATCATAATAACTGCTTGTTGAATGACGGGTTAAACTTAATTCAGATGCTTCCCTTTTGATAGACTCACAACAAGCCACAATTAGCAGTGGAGTTATTAGAGATGATAGAGGGAAACTGATTATGGATTACTCAAAAAGAGTGGGGTAAATTGAGATTTTGATTGCTTAATTATGGGATCTATATTGGGGACTACATTATTGTAAACTCATGGGACTTAAAAAAGAAGATTGAAATTAACATGCATCCAAAAATTGCAATGGAATAGTTCAAAGCAAATTACAATATCCCTTACAAATTTGCTTATGTTCTTTATGCACGTAGGAAAAAGTTCTCCTACTTCGAAGACACAAAGACGAGTTTTATTTCCTGGAATCAAATACTTATAGTTGACATAATGATAGCAGCGACGCATGAAAAACAATTAGATGAAATACTATTTTTTCCCTCCATTTAAAGTACTAAAGTCTCTCTAGCAGGATCTTAGTGTATATATTATTATAGGGGTTATAGAACCTCCATGTCGGTCTCGGGTCGTTAATTAGCCCTTTTGTTTAATCAATAAAATTTGCCTAAAAGAAAAATAACGAACATGTTAGAGTGACATATAAAAAAAGGGGTCAATGTGAGATCTCTTAAAAAGTATAGAGGTGATTATATATTATCATCCATTCCAAGAAATGTCCCCATAATTACCTTTTTAAAGTAAAGTTAGAACTCGGCATGCCCGAAAGCCTGAAACCGTAAGGTTATTGGAACCGGCAGAGGACATAATGTTGCAGATCATATAAACAGCTTTTTTTCCAATTTATACAGAGGACATAATATTGCAGATCACATAAATGCCACGTGATTACCCAGTTCCACCTCCACGTGGAAATGTTGGACCCATCAATTATTGCCCTTTTCCGTTGTGGACGAGCGGCAACTGCATTCACATTTCGCAGGAAACACCAATGTGATGCATAATTGCATATACTGGATCAAACAAAGAGAGAAGGGGAAAATAATAATAATAATAATAGTAATAATTGCAATGGTACACATTTCAAGTATAGAACAACGAAATTCTAAAATGCAGTATTTTGAGTGCATGCACAACATGGAGCACTCTCAAGATAGGTAATAATCTGAAAGGTAGTTAAATCAAGGAAAAGATCATAAGATGTTTCACGTCATAGGAAACAATATCTTGATATAAGGACACCGATAAGGACAATGGTACTATAAGAAGAGGGGATCGTGATATCTTTCGAGTATAATGTGATGGATCTATAATCATTGAGGTATTTTTTAGTATAATAATCTAAAATTCATTAGGATTCTATTGTTAGACTTGTTCAAGAGGGAATAAAACCAGGATGGATTAACTCCTAAAAGGCAGCTAAAGTGTAAATAAACTTCCTAAATTTGTAAAGTTCTCATGCTATTTGAAAACATAGAAATAACTTTTAAATTGTTACTAGAGCAAAAAATTATGGAGAATTAGCAATAGTTTAAGATATATGTATGCTTTCAAAAATTATGGAGAGGTAACATCTCACCAAAAAGGTAAAAAATTTCCCCTTTTAGTCTCAAATGCATCAAGGCAAACCATTAGCAAAGAATTTTTAACTTTTTAAAGTTTTTATACTTAATTTCATTTTTTTTTTTTTTTTTTTTGTAAACTACACTAGTACGTATAAAAGTAAAACAGTTCAAAATCTAAACAGCCACACAAGGAATCATTTCTTATGGCCATCGTGCACTCTCTTGCTAGTGAAGAATTGACAGCTTTTTGTACCATCTTCGAGTGTGTTCCTACAATTATTAATTTAAAAACTTTTTAAGTTTCAGAACTTGTATGAGGGGAAACAAAAGGGCTGGTTGATAGGGCATAACGCCCCCTTTTGTTATGCTTTAAGTCTATGTATGTCTGCTATTATGTAAATGAAATTCTGGTTTTATCAACCGATAGAAAAGGAAAAAGAGAGAGGAGAGAATCGTTTCTCAATAAGATGAAATGACACCAACATCAATTATTCTTTCTGCTTGTCAGATCAAGTACGATTAGAAGTCAATTCACAATGAAACAATAATTCAGATGCCGGGAGTAACCTTTTTTTTTTTTTTTTTTTTTTCTGGCAAATGATGATGCTATGCACACAGTTTCACAAAAGATGGAAATCACCAAAAGGACAGTTCGGTACACCAATAATTTGGACATGATCATAGAGTGTCTCAACTGCTCAAAGTTCAGCAATCACATGGGTCCTGCTGGTTATACTGCCCATTCATTCAATGTAAAAATTGGAAGGTACAAAGCGAAGATAGACCAAACCATGAAAAACTAAAACAGCAAAACTTTCAACAGAAAAAGGATAGACAATGCATCCAAGGGGCAGACAAATTGGACTAATATTACCATCATTTTACTGAGTAAGTTCACCCACCATTCCCCTCCCCCTCAAATTAGTCATATACATGTGTTCAGATTTCGCATTTCAGGTAATGAAGATTCTGTTATTTAATGACATTTCAACAATTTAAAGAAATGGACAATTGGGGGAGGGCGGGGTGGGGGTTGTTTATCAGAGTTGCGAATTAACCCTTAACTCAAAACAACAAAGATATGATCAGGAATGTCTATGATGGTTATGATGAAGAACAACACGCAGCCTTTTTCGGGGGTGCATCCATTTCGTTTCCATCACCCTGTAAAACAACGGTCTTACCATTATTCATCCATGAGGGGTCATCTTTCTTCAGTTCTTGAGAGGCCATCACTTTACGGCTCAATATACGGTATATTTCTTCAACAACCGTCCTGAAAGCTGCACTCACATTTGACGAATCAAGGGCTGAAGTTTCCATGAAAAATAAACCCTGAGCCTCTGCCAACAACTTGCCTTCTGCAGTGGTCACTTCCCTCGCATCCTTGAGATCTGACTTGTTGCCAACAAGTATTGTGACTACATTCATGTCTGAATGAGCTGTTCCAAAATAACACCAAAATTAGCCTCAGTTTGCTTCATCAAACCAAGGCACACCTTTTTAAATAAATCATCAGAATATAAATCAACAAACTACATAAATGCAAAAACTATGGAGAAGTTGAAGCAGTTTAAACCGTGTAACCATTCTGAAAATTCTACTTTCAAGTATACAAGAGAGAAATTGCAAGACACAAAGCAACATAACACTCAAATAGTTACACTTCTATCCAAACTATTTCTGTCATTGTTGAGCAACACATATGGATAAAAGGGAACAAGGAAGAGAATTTTGGCATCATAAGTTTAACTAGTTCTGACTGTCTTGAATCACCTTCATGAACCTCCCTAAGATATAATAGTGGAAAACTGACATTTTATTAATTTAACAGTAAATAGAAATATTGCTTTATGATTCTCTAGAACATTTAGTTGCAACATCTGGCAGTATATACTGTAGAAGCACGACACTGGGCAAAACTGAAGTCTACCCTTTTACTTTCATCTATGTAGCTACAAAGGAAGATACATGTCCCAGTAAACTGGCATACAGGAAAATGCCAAAGCATAAGCTGGGAAAAGAAAATGAAGAAAGCAAAGTACTTACTGTGAAGTTCATTGAGCCATCGGCCAACGCTATCAAATGTTTGACGTCTGCTAATATCGTACACCAAGAGTGCTCCCACAGCTCCTCTGTAGTATGCAGAGGTAACTGCTCTGAACCTCTCCTGACCTGCTGTATCCCAGATTTGCGCCTTTATTTCTTTCCCATTTATGTCCATCTTTTGCGTTTGAAACTCCACTCCAATTGTTGACTTGGAATTAGGGTAAAACTCATCTCTGGCAAACCTAGCAAGCAAATTTGACTTCCCAACAGCTGAATCGCCAATTAAAACTATCTTGAAAAGGTAATCCTCAGTTTGCTCTTCCCCCTCCTCACGAAAAGCCATCTCCCTGCTATTACAATGTTCTCCCTCTATAGGATCATACAGATGATGTGTATACGATCTTAGATCCCTTCTGGACCTGAATGGTACAAAATAAGAATTTAACCAGTAGGAAGACTCAGAAAAGGTCAAGGGGAAAGGAAACTTGGAAACTAGGCCAGGAATATCATGGAAAAGGCAGCCACTCAGTAACTTAATATTGAAGAAATCAAAATTGTAGAAAATGCTTGCCTCCAATATCAAAACGTGGCATAGGACATATCCGAATGATACAATATGATCTCTGAAAATTCACCCTTATGTTGAGAGTTAAATAACATATCTCCTGCAGTCTCCTTTGCTCAACTTGAAAGTGGGCCAACACTAAAGGTCCAATAATCAATATTTCTGCAGGATGAAAGAGGATGACATTTTAAGACAGAGTTGGACGGTATGGTACGTGTTTTAATACATTAGCATTTTCATAGACCAGATGACAGAACCATCCATCGCCGTCAACATTTGATAAGAAATCCCAATCATCACAAGAATAATGGTTCATATAGCACAAATGAAAACCAGATTTCTAATTTCATAAATGAGAATTAAGGCACAATACCATAAAGGAAAAGAAAATACTGATGCCGATCGGTACCTCATATGGTTATGTGAATTTTTTGCTCATACTAACTCCTGCATATACACAAAAAACCCATTGGCATCCTAAAGACTGGAACGAATCTATAAATGAGCCCTTCTCCGTTTGAGACCTTCTCAGTTCTCCATTCCCAACCGCATCCTCCACACCCTTACCCCCTTTCCCAAAGGAAATGTGTCCAACCTCTGTTGTGAAACGGAGCAGTAATCAAAATCAAGCGGTAGTCACTACAAGGACACTTATCTAATTCAATTTAGCACATGTCATCGGTCTTACTACGTGGATGCCCAAAATCAAAACACTTGAACCCAAGGGCCAAGACAAAAACCCATGCACGTAAAACAAATAAGAAAGATGAAGACGAGATATGTCATCAGTTATACCTACAGCAATTAATCACCTTCACCTCAACCAAACAATGTTGTCATTTTTGCACATTCAACTAAGTGAACAAACTTACATAATACTTCACAAAGATCCAGCCCGAAGCCAAAAGGAACTTCCTTAAAACAAGATTACTCGCAGATAACAAAAGACAGAGATGCCACCGTCAATTAAACATAAGCATTACCATTGAACACAAAGCATATTAATCCCAAAAACAAAATGTCTCCAACCTTTGACCATATGGTTGACGACTCAAAAAGCCCCAAAACAAACTAGAATGATAAAGTAACAAAATAAAACCCAACCCAGATAAGTTTTACACACAGAAGTAACATATCAACAATCAAGTATCAAACTTTTACCTCCATTAGGTTTAGTCCCGAACAAAAACTGAATCAAATAATCACAAGCATTTCACGAAGTATTAATAAAAATAAAAAATTCGCCCAGAAAACAGGATTGCGTGATACGTACTTGAAATTCTAGCGTCAATATAACCTTTACCCCTCCATCACTCCCTATCTTTCTCTTCGTTTTGGGTTTTCGTTTACCAGATTGTGATCAAACAGCGCGGGGGGGGGGGGG
>JAMXBB010000011.1:87829135-87916862 GCA_024138015.1 Lumnitzera littorea
GGGGGGGGGGGGGGGGGGGGGGGGGGGGGGGTGGGGGGGGGGGGGTGGGGGGGAGTTTGTGAATTGAAAACGGAGGGAGATGACAATGGCTGTCTGAATTTGAGATATGAGAGGGTGATTGAGGAATTAGGGGGTTTGGGTGGAGAGAGAAAGAAGGAAAAATATGTTACTCGCAGAGATAGGAGGGAGAGAGAAAGCGCAGGATTTGGGAGAGGCAAGAGACAGGAAGGAGAACCATTTGAGTGAAACTCATAGACAGAATTAATTAATGAATGCATAAATTATTACCAATATTATTACCATAGTTATTATGACATTGGGTTCTTTCAATCTTGCGAAATACTTGTGTGGAGTTTAGATTTAAGATCTAAGGTTTAATTTCCAATAGATTTATTAATCTTTTAAGTCCAACAGATATTTGCCATATATTTTCAAGGCATTTTCCACCATTTAGATTTTGGTCAACCAACTTATCTGCTGCCTGGGAAGCCTCAAAGACATAGGAAGTAAGGGCTAACCTCCAATGCTATGGCAACGATGAATATTAAGTACATCGGAGAATAACTAGATAGTATTGGATACTTGTCTTAAAACTTATAGGTATAAAGTTGAGGAGTATTATCATCATTTATTATGTCTATTTTAGAACTTGTAATTTAAGATAATATTTGATTGTATAATTTTTATAATATTAAATTAAAAAAAATTATTTTATATTTAGTTTATAATTTTATTTAGTGGCTAAACAAAAGTTGGATTGATGAACTAGATAAAATACCCAAATTTTATCTTATTTATACTATAATATAAAAATAAAATTTATTAGACAAGAAAACAAAAATATTTTTATATTCTTAAAAATACACCTCCATGTTATAAAATTGAGTTAATTAATATTATTTTTATTAAACATTATATAAATTATTTATTTTATAATATAATTAATTAATTTTTTAATATAAATTTTATGTCTTGTATCGTGCAAACCAAACATAGTATAATAAACTTGTACTATCCAATCCTTTTTATACTTGTTTTGTCCGGTTCTTAAAAGATATAAGATATAAGTTTCAAGATACCTTAAAACTAACATATAAAATTTATTAAATAATATATATATTGTACATTAATGAATGAAAAAAAGTATATTTACTTTCCTTTAGAAAACTAAAAAAATTAAAAAGATATTATATTGATATTAAAATGAAATGGTTAAAGATTTAATATAGACCTTAGAGGTAAAATTAACAATTGAAACCTAAAACTAATAACTTTAAATTTCAAGTGGTAATTTCTATTGTTAGTTTCAAGCAATTTGTAGTCTCTTTCTTTCCTTTTTTTTTTTCTTCTCATACATCCTTATGCATTGTCATTTAATTATTTTGCTAATAAATGGTGCCATTTAATGTTTGAAAGAAACTTTTGGTATGTAAAAAAGATATATAATAAGAATTTACTATAAAAAGAATAAAAATTATTGAAATTTATGAGAAGAAAAAAAATTACAAGTTAAATAGAATGTCCTATACCCTATAAGTTCCACATAAGGGTATATAAATGGATCTTGACTTGTGGATCAATCCGTTTAACCCGCTTTTAAACAGATTTGAAATAAAGTTTTTTGGCCTATTTAAAAAATGGACTAAATAAACTCAATATGTTTAACCCACTTCCTAAATACGTTAAGGTCGAGGTTTTTTTGGCTTGTTTAAAATGCAAGCCAAAATGGACCCGATTGAGTTGACTTGTTTAACTTACTTATACACCTCTATTTCTACATGATACAAGTTCTAGAGTGGTTACAAAGTTGTTATAGGTTAGGTTAAGGTTTAAAAAAAAATTGAAATTTATACTTATAGAATAGGATATGAGTAAACTTACAACTTGTACTCATGGTTGTCAAAATCGCGAATTTACTTGTACCTTTTTATGAGTTTATGATTATTTAAGTACTTTTCAAGTGGAATCATATACAAAAGCGTTTTTTAATAAACTCGTGGTAGAATCATGTTTTTACGTGTATGATTTTATGAGTGTACGATTCTACCAATTCTATACAGTTCTATATTATTCTGTACAGTTTTACTTCATTTGGATGTAATGAACTATTAAAACTAAGGAAAAGAATTAGGCTTCTGTGATTTAGAGCAAGAGAATCAAAATTATAAGTGAAATGACACTATGTTTGATTTTTTAATTTAAGTTGATTACATTACTAAATTTACTATTTAAAATCTATCACCAAAGATGTATAAATAATTAAGAAAGAAGATATATTTAATTTATCGAATGGTGATTTGTTAAGTATTCTTTTAGATATGATAGACAAGAAAAAAGATGAATATAATATTATACATAAGATTGGTGTACTTATAAATATAGAAGGTCATGACTTATAAGAATAGGACTAAAGATCATGCATTAAAAATGAAGTATGAATCAATGCGTTAGGGACTTAGAATATGAAGAGGTGGATATTATTGGCAGTAATATCAATAGCGATTGGCAATGAAAACAACAATAACGATGATAATAATTATGTTTGCCATTCCCTCTTGTTAACATCTGTTTTGCAATTAATTTTGTAGTAATTTTGTTGATTATAAGATAGTTAATGATTTATTTTTTTTAGTTTAGTATTTTGTCATAATAATTTATATTATAATGTAATTTATATCAATACTAATATTTACATTTTAGTTTTACACTTTAGCGTAATAATTTTTTCTTAATTATTTGTACTATAACTTATATTGTAACCAAAGTTATGTTTAATTTCTTTATGTACATCATATATTTCAATTATTTTTTATGAATTTATAAGCATATTTATAGTTTTTAAAAGCTAATTCATATAAGATACAGAAATTTATGTTTCTACATTTCGATTCTACGTTGTGATTCTATGGAACTCTTAGTGATTCCATGTAGAATCGAAAGTTTAACAACCTTGCCTATATCGACTTACCCCTATGTTAAACTATTGGATAAGTTCTAGTTTTAATTTTTCAGAAAGTATTCTCATAAGACGGGATACAGAGTATACATCTTAGTATTTTGTATTTACCCTATGAGCATACTCTAAAGAATGTGGGATACATGTTTCGAGAAATTTTACGGTAACACTAGCAATCCAGTGTTACCGTAACGCTGAATAAGATAACCTACTATAAGAGGTTAGTAGGATACCTCCCCCTTCCCCTTTTTCTATTTAATTATAATCTCATTCCTTTTTTATATTTTCCCATTTTTAGTTTTCCTTTTCATATTTTCCCATTTAATAAATATCCTTCCTTGTTTTTACAATTAGATACTAATATATCTATTTTTATAATATGTCTCCTCCCTTTTTACACATATATATCAATTTTTTTTTCTTACCTCTCTTTATTCAAAATATTTTCCCATCGACATAATTATTGTCAATTTTATAGTAAATTATTGTTTACATAGTTTTTCTTTGGCTATCATTTTCATTATTATTATGAAATTCATATAAACTATAAGTAATTTAATATTTCATATGTTTTATATAAGTAAAGGATAATTTGTTATGATTTTTCCTATTTCGTTTATTAATTTTATAATTATTAGAATTTAGTGAAACTATACACAATTCATATAATTCAATAAATTTCACGTACAATTCATATAGATGAAACCAATGCATACCATTGTTCACATATTATATTATGATTAACAGAAAAATACTAAATCCATACAAAATTCATATAATTCAGTAAATTACACATGAAATTCACAAAAATGCTACCCATATATACCACTTCCTATAAACCATATTATATATATATATATATATATTTTCTCTTTAGTATAATTAGAGTCTCTATTTATTGAAATTAAAAGATATGCATCATATAGTTTAGATATAATTATAATACATACATCTAATTCGTATAGTGGTAACCCATAAATATTATTGTCGATATAAAAGACTATATTTATTAATGCCAGTATTATTATCTATAAAATACTAATATTGACAATGTACATATTTATAATTCATATATTAATAAAGCATATAATATAAACATAGTTTGTACATATCATTGTTAGTATACCATACTATATTATATGCCATTACACTAAGATCATACATGAGTTATTTATAAATAACGTTAGTTGAATATATGTCATATCATGTTCTAAAATTGTGCGCCGTAATATTATCATCTATATTTAGTGTTAAAACTTTTTATGATACATGCTAAAATTGTTTAACGACATGTATATTGAAATTAAATAAGATAAATAAAATGATTTTTAGTAAAATTGTTGATAGTATAATTTAACTATCGATAGCTAAAGTTACCATCAATGATAAAGAACTAACCAAGCTCGATCATTTTGTACTGTAAAGGACTCATGTTTGCTGGTTTGGAGTGCAAGGCTATTGATAATGTTTATGCATTGTCAATAGTTATATTTACCATGTTTGGTTATTGTTTTACTGCGAAGCAATTATTTTTTATCTGAATGGACTGCATGATTATCGACAAATTACTAAAACTGTCAACAGTATATTACATGGCTAAGAAATTGTTGACAGTTTAGCGCAACTATAGATAGTAATTTAAAAATCAGTATCTTGCACATTCTCGATATTTTTATAATAAAGTCCACTATCTTCAGTATTAAACACATAAATCTCCACATTAAAACCCTAAGTGTACCTTCAATACCTAAAAGGAACAACAACAACTTTTTCAATCACAATATGGATTCCAGTAGGCATGCCTTCAATTGGGTTGTGATAAAGAGGATGGATATGATTTTCATGACCACAATACCAAAGCCAATTTTACATATGATGAATTGGATGATATTGTGGTCTCTAGTGATGGTGGAAGCAATGACTCTTCTCAGCAAAACAATGTGATTACCATTGATGACTTGCCTTCCTATATAGGTTTGCATTCAACTAAACTTTTAGTTGGTAGAAAGTTTGCATCTTTTTTAGAAGCTTGTGATTTCTATACTAGGTATGCTACCTTAAACAAGTTCGGTATTTGTTTGTGTGATTCTAAAAAAAAAAAAAAGAGTAAAAGTAAGTGTGACTGTGTCTGTGGGTTTGCCATAAGGAAGGTTATATGGATTAGCAACTCCTTGGTAAGAATGATGAACTTTAGGAGGTTGTAACTATAAATATTGAGCATAATCACGAGTTCGTACCACCATCACAGAATTGTTTCTTAAATTCTAATAAGTTTGTGTTAGGTGCTGATCGAGTTCAAATTAGAAGAATGTCAAATTTTGCTATTCAGCAGTGTGATATAATGGAATATTTGGTTCATCAAGCAGGCAGATACGAAAAAGTTGGATTTACCAAGAAAGACCTATACAACTATGTCGATAAGCAAAAGCGAGTGGATACATGTGATGGTGATGCTAAGGTAGCCCTAGCATTCCTAGTGAGGCAAAAGGAAGATAATCCTAAGCTATTTTATGAGTATACTGTAAATGAAGAAGGAATACTTAGTCAAATGTTCTGGTCATATTCAACATGTCAACTTGACTATGCTTGTTTTGGAGATGTCATTACTTTTTATTCTACATATCGATCAAACAAATATTTAATGCAACTGGTAATATTGGTCGACATCAACCATCACCATCAAACCTGCATCTTCAATAGTGTACTATTAGATGATGAGACAGAAGAGGCATATAGCTAGTTACTTGATGTTTTTGTGTGTACAATGAAAGGAAAAAGGCCTATGTCTAATATCATAGATGGGGATAGGGCAATAGGGGCAGACATTACTTTTGATTGTCCTCAAGCACAGCACCGCCTTTGTTCATGGCACTTGGAGAGGATTACAGTGTCTTATGTTCACAACGATGGGTTCATGAGAGATTTCAAGAGGTGCATGTTCGATATAGAATTTGTTGATGAATTTGAAGCAGCTTAGGTAGATACCTTGGAAAGGCTTGAGCTTGAAGGAAATGAATAGGTTAAGGAATTGTATCGAAAGTAGTTCTCTTGGGCACACACATAATTAAGGGGATATTTTTTAGCATTCATGCTGAGTACGCAAAGATGTGAAGGGATCCACTCATTTATAAAGGAAAACCGTTCCATTTCTCGGAGGTATTGGATGTACCAAGTAATTTAGCACTTAGAGAAGGTGTTATCTAACTTGAGACATGCAGAACTGAAGGCCAACTATGAAAACACACATACAAAACTAGTTCTTACTATTGTGCTCAAGAGTTTTGAAAACCATGCGGCTTCCATATATATGAAGGCATCCTTTGAAAGAGTGAGATCAGGGATTGAGCATGAGGCGTTATGGATACCACACCTACACGATGATAATGAACTTGGGGTGATCATCTACACTCTAAACCATTATGATCACCCCTCATGGTTCGCAAGGGTGACATTGAAAAATTTAGACCAATCCATCAATTGCAAATGTCGACACTACAAGACTACTCAATTTCCTTGTAGCTATACCTTTCATGAGGCTAAATTAGAGTTGTCGAATAATATCCCTCAGAATCTCATATCGTCAAGGTAGACTAAGTTGGCATAAACCAATCATGGAGGTAATGCGGCCATGTAGGGCAATAGAGATGCAATCATGATGGAACAAGTCCAATATGGTGCTCTATCCGTTGCTAGCTGAGTTATATGTCATCCGGGGTCCAAATTGGAGACAACCTTTTCTAGAGTAATGAATAAGATTGCACGCCTCACTCATGAGATGTAAGAAGCTTCGGATGATGTAGATGCTATCTCAACACTTGATAGTGGGATGGATGGTAAGACTCTTTCACCTTATGTTGTATCGTTTTTTTGTTTTTTTACCATATGTTGATGATTCCACTATGTTGTATAGATAGAACTAAGGACCAAAATGTCGCTCGAGCTAAAGGATGTCCTAGTCGATAGTTAAAGCATTCAAGAAAACAGGTTCGATGTAGCTTATGCAAGCAAGAGGGACATGATCATGTATGTTGCCTAAGGAATCTTAAGAATGCCGATCAAAACAATTGTACATTTGTAGACTTGGTAGTAAATTTGGCTAATCCTTTTGAAGAAAACATTGTAGCATGCTTTGGATCACGTGACTCGGTCTAGGAGAACTAACCATTGTTGGTTTTCAGTCGAAACACAAACAATATTGATCTTTACAATAATAGCATGTCTTTTGCCTTTAAGTGAGTGTTAGAGCATCACAAATGTATTTGAAAGGTCGCATGGAGCAAATGTAGTCCAATTTCACTATATAAAGAATTGTTCTTATAGAGGATGTACATTTGAAATTCCCTTATAGCCTACTCTTATATTTGAATGCCATTGCTATAGCAAATTGTATGCTATAACCATTATCATATATGTTTATAAATTTTTAAATAGGGAAGTGATCTTCCATTAAATTATCAATAGTTAACCCTGCTACTGTTGACATCATGGCCATTGCAATTAGTCTATCAACAGAAAAACATCATTGTTAATAGTGTAATGCTATTGCCAATTTCCTAACTTTGATATTGTTTTACTGCAAAGGAATATTTATAATCGTGAGAAATGGTCAATTACCATGATGGAGCATCCCCTATCAATAGTCTATATGTGTTTGTCAATAGTTTCCAACTCTAAAAAATTATTTAAATTGACCTTACTATCGGCAGATAAGAGATTATAGAAAGTGCACACCCTACAACTTACTGTCGGTAGAAATATAGCACTGTCGACAATATCCAATTCTCAAAATTTATTCAAATTGATCTTATTTTTTATAGTTAATGATAACAGTCAATAGTATTCTTGCTTCAACCATACTATTGATAGAAAAATATATCTATCAATAGTAACCAACTCTCGGAAATTATTATGATGGACCTTACCGTCAATAGAAAAACATAACTGTTAACAGTGTTTACAATTCAACCAAACTGTCGATAGATGTTTATCACTATCAATAGTCTCCAACTCTTAAAATTTATTTCAATTGTATGTATTATCGATAGAAAGATGACACTATCAACAATCTATTATGTACCATAAGTGATATAATTTTACTACAAGGGAACGTATATAACCGTAACAGGATGTTATTTTAACATAATAGAACATGAACCGTCGATGGTAATTTCAACAAGTGGTAAAAAAAAAAAGAGCTTAACAACCCTAAGCATATAAACCCAATGCTAAAATAAACCCTATACACAAAATACTTTCGAAAGCTCTATACTTCTTATCAAATACAACACCACAAACAAAACGCATAGTGTAGATTACTTTTGACAGCACTTAACTTCACAAATGGCTTCTTGCACTACCAACAAGAAAAGTAAGCACGTAAAGGAAGAGGGAGAGACGTCAGAACGGCAATGCAGCAAGCTCTACCATGCGGATTTCCCTTTGAAGGCCCACTAGCTAAGATATCAAGAGTTTTTTGTTGATCATAGTATAGATTATGGTCATGAGTTCCAATAAGCTTTCGTTAGAGAAATTTGTTTTACATTTTACTAAGGCTTCGAAATTAATGGTATAATAAGTATATTTAAGATGATGAATCAACCTATGTATCTATGTTTAACTCGTATTTTCTACTCAAACACGGTGTTTAGTAATGTAATGACCAATTTGTAGGACTGTAATACTATAGCAATTGAATTCCGAAAATTTGTGCAAGGAATCCTTATAAATGTTAATCCTACTATGTTTTTAAATGCTTTGTGGGTTGAGTATGGGGGATCAAAAATGCTATACAAACAACATTAGGATGGCGACAATGTTTATAGAATGTTATATGATTATTTAGATGGGTTGAATAGCAACAACTGGCGAAGTGTTATGGAGTCTATAGGAATAAGGTGCTTGAGTGCCCCCATAGGATTCTTCATCTCATAATATGCTACCATGTGAATAGCCGTTCCGAAGATCATTCTAGTTTGTATGTGGAGGACGAAAGATTGATATGGGCTACTAAATGATCTACAAGTTCAAGAAGGCATTGTTGAATAAGAGAGCAACATTGCCTTATGCAAGATTGCTTTCTCATTTTTTCAAAAGAGAAAAACTTGTAAGTGAAGATGAGTCTAATGAAGAAAAACATCATGAGTTGATTGATAGGTCAACTCTTGCGAAGTTGGGCTATCGAGAAGATTGAGATGGAATTTAGATTTCTAGCCAGCAACCTGTGGATCGTATGGAATTGTCAGATGAAGAAGATGACGAGAGTGAGAGTGCAACTTCGTTAGAAGAACCAGTGGACAACCTAATTTAGTAAGTGACGTCTGACATAGGCCTTTAGGGGGAAGTTCGCTAAGTTAGAGATATACAAGATATTGGTTTCACTAGCTTATACAAACATTTTAGCATGCCTTGGCCACTACAACCATCATCATCCAATCCACTTGTTCAGGAAGATGATCGAGATTGATAATAGATGTACTTAAAGGTATAATGCTCAATATTATTGGTCGCAATCTGGTTCATGTATTAACATTGGACTTACATTGATTTTTTTCATTTTGCAAGGTTGAACATTTTTTTAATAGCAATGAAGGACCATGTTTTCCCTTTTTTTTCTTCTTTTCGTATAATGGATAATGAATTCTTAAGGATCTTGTTTTAGTCTTTATCATGTAATGGTTAATGTATTTATAAGGACCATGTTCCATTTTTATCATGTATTGTTGTAATGACTATGATTCAAGATCAAGTTAAATGTCTTCCATTGTGATTGGTATGGTATATGATAGGGTTTGTTTTAGTTTGTTAAATAATTGATGAGTCCAAGCTGGAAGTTTAGGAATAGGAATTACTTTTAAATTGTGTAATCTTGGGTTTGGTTTCCAAATTTGCTAGTAAGTGGGTATTTTCTATAAGATGGTTTTCAATTGAGATACTTTGAAATAGGAATAGGAATTAGTTTGAAATGCTTATGTATTTCAATTACAAACAATATAAATATCTATATATTGAAGTTTTGAGAATAGTTGATTCTCATCATCTTATATTTTACAAGTGGAAGGAAAAATGGTGAGGCATTTCCTATTGAGAATATATCATAGGGTATTACGATTGTGTTTGTTAAGCTAGATCATATCGTTTAGCACACATTAATTGCAATGATCTGGACCAAAAGTTGTGAATTTCTAATGAAGATAATAAAAACAAAAGTTGTGATCTCTTATTACCTCTTAAGTAAGTGTATCCTCTAAATCAATACCGAAAACTTAGATGCTAAAATAGTTGAAAATATTTATACACTGTAATCAGAAAATTGTTTAATAGCCTATACTATCGACAGAAAAGGGAACTATTGACGATATATTACCCCTTGTAAAATTGTTTTCTTTTATGGTAAAGTTAACTTCCTTTACAATAAATGACCTTCCTTTATGGTATTAATAATTTTAGAGCACAGTAAAATAGGGTTCCCTTACAATAAAATTGAATTCCTTTACGGTAAAATGACATTCTTTTATGGTACTAATGGTTTTGGAGCATGGAAAAATAAGGTTACTTTACGGTAAAATGACCTTGTTTACAATACTAATAGATTTTTAGTACGGTAAAATAGGGTTTTTTTATGGTCAAATTGACTTCCTTAACGGTATTAATAATTTTAGAGCACGATAAAATGGGATTCCTTTACAGTAAAATTAACTTCCTTTATGGTACTAATAGTTTTTGAGCACGATAAAATTGAATTCCTTTACGATAAAATTGAATTCCTTTACGATAAAATGACCTTCATTTACGGTAGTAATAGTTTTGGAGTATGATAAAATGGTCTTTCTTTACAGTAAAATTAACTTTTTTTATGGTATTAATAGTTTTGGAGCACAATAAAATAAGTTTCCTTTATGGTAAAATGACCTTCTTTTATGGTATTAATAATTTTGGATTACGGTAAAATGGGTTTTCTTTACGATCAAATTGAATTCCTTTACGGTAAAATGACCTTCCTTTGTGGTACTAATGGTTTTAGAGCATAGTAAAATAGGGTTCCTTTATGGTAAAATAATCTTATTTTATGGTATTAATAATGTTGAATCATAATAAAATGGGCTTCCTTTACGATAAAATGATTTTCTTTTACGATAAAATTGACTTCTTTTAAGATAAAATTACCTTCATTTATGGTTTTAACAGTTTTAGAGCACAATAAAATGAGGTTCATTTATGGTGAAATTGACTTATTTTATGGTGCTAACAGTTTTGGAGCATGGTATAATAGGGTTGATTTATGGTAAAATTACCTTCATTTACGGTATTAATAGTTTTGGAGCACGGAAAAATGAGGTTCATTTTACAATAAAGTTGATACACTACAATCATAACTGTCAACAGTCTATCATGATATCATCGTCAACAATTTGTTCACCGCAACATACTGTCAATAATGTGTTACTCTCGGAATTTAAATATTTTGCATATACTATCAATAAACTCCCATATACTGTTGATAGTATAATGTAGTTTTGATCTTTGACATAAAAACAATACAATCAAGGGTTTATACATAAATTTACTTGATTATGACTTATATAATACTACTATTTATTTATCAAAAAATATTGCGATAAAATTAACTATTTACAATATTTATCATAGTGCTCACTTGCTAATTTGATTGTCTCAACTCTCCTTGTATTTAATTCACACTTAACTGGCTCCAATGACATTAGGGTTTATGAAAAAAGGTTAAAAAGTATAAAAACAATAAAGGCTTTACATTTTCTTTGATCTCAGAGGTTCGACCTTTAGCTTTCAGACGCTTAAGTACGTATACACTACAGTTAGAACTATATAACACAAAACATGTTACTGTTATTGAAACTATGAATTATATTGGATGAGTGAGTGTGCTAAAAAATTAAAGCATTACCCATTACCAGTATCTGATTGTCACGGTACTTTATCGTTAATCTGAATTGGCTAATTGGAAATAACTTTGTCAAATGGACCAAAATTGTCATCCGTAAATTCGTATAGATAGAATATAGTATCCATAATTCCAATCTGTCTCGACTGGATAGGAAAACAACTTACTACTCTCTTTACATCACTTTTGTACTTATCATGTAGTGTTGTGTACATGCTGTTACCACAATGGTCTCTCGAGTTATTTGTAGCTCAACTAAATACCAATTTTCTATTGTTAGATTCATTGGTATGAAGACCTACATTAAACAATTGTCTCAACACTTAAATTAAAACAAAAGTTATGTGAAACAACAGAGATCAAAGGAGTACGTACCCTCTCACATCGATTTGTTTTACCTAAGAAGACTTCACCAATGTGTAAGATATTACAGAAGGAAATTGGTTTTGTCGCTCCCATGAAGACATATGCCTACATGCAGTGTTATTAGATCGATTCATTAGGAAAAGTTCCATGAAATAGTAATAACATAATGAAATAATGTGTCATCACCGCAAAAGTGCAAGGAAAAAACCATGTCTTCCTCTTTGACTCATCACTCCATAGTGAATGGTTCCAATTTTGGATCATCATGTCGATAATGTCGTTACACAACCACCATGTAGGTGTCAGTGAGTACAAATCCAATCGCGTTAGAATGACATGATGATTAAATTATACCAGTGTTTCACTGCATATGGTAGAAATATGTCTTACATCATCTTACTCTTTATCAATCTTGGTATTACAAACATATTTATTTATGTACACATCATCATGGGATATGAAAATCTAACAACCTTCATCTTTCTTCGGTATGTGCTCTCTAATGTATTGATTTACATGTAGACTAATGTGAAAATTGGAATAAATACTACGTTTGACAAAAAAGAGAGTAGAAGATAAAGAAAGGAATCAAACACCATATAAAAGATTACTAACTAGTGTTGGCCATGGTATTGGTTTCTTATTCTTGTTTGTAGTCATCAATTTTAAGTGAGGAAACACTTGATATCGTGATGGCCTTCTCTCTTCCTTCATATCTATAAGCTCTGTAGTAAAAGGAGTGAGACTAAGATTTTCAAACGAGACAACCATGATTTCTTTGATTTTATTCTTACAATGCACAACACTATGTTCGGTTATTGTCATACCCTGAAAAGATGAAATCATAACAGTCTTGCTATGTAAACCATCCTAAGATAGAAATTATCCTTACAACTACTATTCTAGACCTAGTTCACATTAAGCGTACTCTACTCTACTCTACTCCTTTGAAGCGTTTAATTTGATATTTGTTTGATATAAACCTATAAAGTAATTCTTTTGAAATAATTTGTTAAAAATAAATTTTTTAATTTGACCTTACAAAATAGTGGTGATAAATCTCACAGTACTTATCATTTCACATACAGAACAAAATATTGAAAACTATCAAACTCTTTAAGGAGTCTTGTGTAGTTTTCCTTAAAAGATAAAAAAGTTAATATTAAGGGCAATAACCGATCATTTCTTATTGCATCTTACTCCCTGCCCCATTCTATTAGTGTTTTAATGTTAGGTAGGCACTTGTAATCCATTTGAAACCTGTAAAACAAACTATAAGGGAATGAGTGATAACTTGCTTAGTAAGTAGGGTGGAGACAATTCAACCAAGTTAGTTAAATGTAATGCATATACAAGCAAAAGTCATTGCACAACATTATCCGGTTCGCCGTGAAATCAAATAAATTACGCTCACTCTAATCCAGGTTAAAGAGATTGACGTTACACACTCATGGATTAAAACCAAACCGGGACTTATGTAATAGAGAACAGCCTCCTCCCGTGACCACCTTCGAACCATGGCTCCTAACCTTACTGCGACCTCTTCTCCTGTCACTTAGTTTGGCTAAGGGTAGGGGAAGGGACCATTTTAGCTATCTTTATCGAAGGGAGTCCATGTTTGACCCGAGAATCTTAGCCGTTACCCCTAATGGGTTGCGATGCATATTAGATTAGATGTTAAGTCAAGTTTGTATTAGTTCATTTTTTTAAGGTGATCAATCAAGCTCAAACAATTCAAGTATAATAATATTTATAGAATAACCATATCATGGAGCTCAGCTCCCATCATAGCATTGAGACTCAATTACAAGCGTTGCATACACAAAAACAGTTAATTACAATCACAAGCTAATACATACTCAAGTCCTCAGATATTTTGAAATAATATCCTAAAATGCTGTAAAGTATTGATTCCACTTAGCTGTCTTAATGCTCATTGCGGAAAACTCGTATCATCAACGGTTTGATCACTAGGAGACCTTATATATACAAGACCTAAATTCAGTTTTCGTAATAGTTATGAAAACATTAAGGTTTTATCTAAAGTAGTTATATATATATAAAGTAGTTATATATTTGATGTTANTCAAAGAAAATGCATCCACTCTAATCTGGGTTGAAAAGATTGATGTCACACACTTATGGATCGAAACCACACCGAGACTAGTGCAATAGAGAACACCCTCCTCTCGTGACCACCTTCGAACTACGACCCCCTAATCTTATCACAACCTCCTCTCCTATCATTTAGTTCGACTAAGGGTAGGAAAATGATCATTTCAGCTATCCTTATCGAAGGGAGTCCGTATTTGACCCGAGAATCCTAATCATTACCTTTAATGGGTTGTGATGCATATCAAATTAGATGTAAAGTCAAGTTTGAGTTAGTTCATCTTTTCAGGGTGATGAACCAAGCTTAAACAATTTATAATAATATTCACAAAACAACCATATCATGGAGCTTAGCTCTCATCACAACAAATCAAAACCCAACCACAAACACTATATACGCACAAACAATTAACTACAATCACAAGTCAATACATACCAAAATCCCTAAATATTCTGAAATAAAAATCACAAAATGCTATAAAACACTGATCTCACCTACCTGTTCAAATACTCACCACAGAAGATTTAGGTTATCAACAATCTGATCACCAGGGAATCCTAAATACATAAAACCTAAATTTAGTTTTTGTAATAGTTACGAAAACACTAATGTTTTATCTAAAACAGCTATAAATATATAAAGTAAATTATCATTTTCCTTATATAACAATATATTGTTTTATTATATAGGTCGAGTTAAGTTATTAAATATTAATAATATACGCAATTATACTATTACATATAATATATCATTTATAATGTATCAAAACGTACTTTTAGTTGTTTAAATCACGTTTCGATTACGGTAGAGTTATAGTAGTACGTAAATTAGTAATATTGTAGAGATATAGGTTATATTACCAAAGTTTATCCAATTTTAGTAAAAATAGTATCGTTGGGCTAGTACAAATTTAATGACATGTATTACGAGTCATAATTTCTAAAGATAACTTTTAACAGGTAATTCGAGTTTTTAACATAGTTATACATATCTGATCAAATATTATCGTACTATAGGTAATTTATATTATTAAACCATATTTTACCTAATTTGTCAATATAACCCATAATATAGATATTATCTAACCCTAATACCTCTATAACGTATCTCGGTTATTAAAATATCATTAAATATATTAAAATATATAATTTTTATCCAATCTGACCAATACACAAATAGATAGTTTTTATTCAATTACTTATCATATTTTGACCTATTATTACTACAATTGGGTATCGGTTCGTTATTTAAGCTATTTTACTATATAAATACGTAATAAATAGCTCAGGTTACCAAATAATTCCCCTAAAATTTTCATAGACTCCTAAAAATATGTGAAATTCAATCATCACTTAGTTTTGTGTTATCGATTCATCGCCTATATATTCAAAATTACAATTTTATCCCTAAATTACACTTAATTACCCAAATATGATTCTTTTTATACAAAATTATTTTTAACCTACCCTAACATCATTATACCTCATTAAAATCATTATAGGTGAATTTTACTATTTAATTTCATAAATCCTATTTATTTAACATTTCCAGCCTAATTTCGAACTATTTTTAGGCAAAAAAATACAATAAATATTAAAAATATTTGAATAAAAAATCAAGATACATAGCAATTATCTATATATCATAAGTATCTTATACAAAAATTTTGAGCTAGAAACTACATCATTTAATGTATTTATTTTGAATTTCAATTTTCAAATGAATAGTACATTTGTTAACTAAGTACATTAAATATTCCTAATTTTGTAAAAATAAATTTGCGAAATGAAAGTACATATAAAATAACCTAGGAATTAATTTTTTTCACATTTTTCCTAATTAATTTAATAATTTTTCAAAAATAGAGAAAAACAGGGTAGAAACTCGGAACCTAAGTTCATTGGAGCTCCAACCACCGTTTACCAAAGAGGTGTTGTTGGCCGGCCTAGTCGATGGTGGCTCTGCTAGGTGGTGGCAAGGCTCTACGTCAGGTCATCGAATGGTCGAGGAACTGTCCTACCTTGGTCCTTACTCTGTTTTTGTTTTAATTTTTTCTATTTTCCTTTGATTTTTTTTTCTGATTTTTCCTTTCTGTAATTTAGGCTCCTAAATGTGTATTTCTTGTAGGGAAGTCTTGTTTATAGTAATTAGGGTTGGTTACAATTTTTCCTTAATTATTAAGTAATTTATTTTAATATTTTCCTCAAAAAACGCATAGTTGGAGGTGTCAATTTTTTTATAAATTTGCTTTTGATGCAGTTGCTTATCCTTTTTAAGCTACTCCACATTTATCCAACCATATTTTAGGTCGCTTTTTTTATAATTTTTAGATAATATTTTAGGGTATTTTTGTATTTTATATTAGTATTTAATGATTTTTGTTAATATACAGGTATATAACCTATATATATCATACACGTAATGAGTAATTATATACGTGTAATCATGTTTCTAGCATATCTTTTATTTTTTAGATACTTTTCCTATTTGATTTTGCGATTTTATCGCTCATTATGCATAATTATATTATTTTAGGTTAATTTATGAGTATATTTATTATATATATCGAGTATACTCATAAAAATACGTGTATACTCATATAACATATTATGCTATATTATTTTCTTTTATTGCCTAATTAAATTATCTCTAACTCCTTATTGCATTTCAAACTCAATTCTAGGGGTTTCGATTATTTTTACACTATATTAAATAATCATGCTTTTAGGGGAAAAATCGAGATTTTAGGTAATTATTTTCAAAATCCAACTTCACCAAATCACTTCAACTAACTTTCTTATCTTAGTCGTAAAGTTTAAGTTTAATCAAATAACTTTTCTTGGAAATTCTAAATTTAAATACAATTATCCTAAATTCGATTTTAGAGTCTTATATAGAGTAAATTTTTACTATTTTGATTGTATTCTTAATATTCTTATTGTATTATGGATTTTCAAACCTATAAGAATTCTTCGATTAAGGTTATTATGTTTCTCATAAGTTTTAGCCTAATTGGTTTACTTTCCCGGATACCCTAGGTCAATTATCGATCCTAATCGTATAAAGACAAGGCTTTGTCCTAATACTCAAATGTTTATATCTTAATTGTTGATTTATGGGATATCACAGTTTTGTCCTAAAAGCCAATGCAAAGATGAGTAAAAAAATCAATTGCAATGCATTAGTGTCAAGGATTCAACCTAAAATGCGAAAGTACGAATAAATGGTTGCCTATAATTGTTTGAGATCATTCTTATCACGGTTGGGTGACATCTCTTGCAAAGGTTCGACGTTCATGCATCCATCATCTTTTGAGTTAGGGCCTTGAAGAAGAGACAAATCTCTACTAAAGTCCTCATTCTCATCTTCCTCATCAGTTGTATCTTTGGATGCTTTCTTCGAGGGAAAAACCATATTCATCAAGTCCATTAGCTAATTCTTCATGGATATTAGAAATGGAGTATCCCCCCTTACAATCTTCTGGACTTCTTCCTTCAATTCTTATTGTTGTTTTAGTAAAAGATCTAGTTACTTCTCTAACACCTATAAAAATCACATTAACATAACATATTAGTTAATTAAGAATATAAATTAGATTGTCATCTATACTAGGAAGGGGAAAGTGTGACCTCAAGCTTTGATCTCCCTAGCGTAGACAATCTTTCTTCTAGTAATGGTTTTGGTAGATTTCACTAAACCACCTATCAAATGGAATGATGGTACGAAAGACCTTAAAAGCATTCACAGTTAAAGCGTTGTTATAAAACTTGAATAGCTTATCGAGTCCCTTGAGATCTTGTTGAACTTTTGGATGACTTTCCTTACTTTTTCTTCTATCCATGTCTTTAACCAGGGTAAGGTCTGCATTAAGCTATCAACCATCACATGGGCCAATGAACACTTGTCAATAAAGTATAGCTACCAATAAGAAGATGTAGAAAATAGTCATAATTAGATACGTCACATGGGTGATATAATATGCTAAACAACTATATTAACAATTGTCGAGCTCTATTTTGGTTTTTCTTAATTCGATATATATTAAGCTGAATTCGCTTAATATAAATTAGTCGATATAAAATTAAAAAAAAAAACATTTTTCTTTTAAAAAAAATATTTAAAAAATTAGAGTTGCTAATCAGTTAAATTGATAAAAAAGTCAAATTAGGCTTTTTAGGTGAGAAAACCCTAATTTAGCCACTAGTCTGTAAATATTCTAAAAAAAATTAATTTTTAGAAAATTTAACTAGAAAATTTAAGTTTGGTGGCTAACTTATTAAAACTAAGTCATTATGTAAAAAAAAAATTAATGGGCTTTTATTTTTTATGATTTTTCTAAAAATACTAAAATATGTGTAGATATGCAAATATGTAATTAAGATAAATTTTTAATAATTTCTATTAAGAATTTTGATAAAAAAAAATTAGTTTTTTACGATTGTCTCGAGATGCCTATATACTTGTTAGTTATGATCAAATCAACATAGTTTTTTTTAAAAAAAAAAAATATTTAGTGGGTTGATTTTTTTTTTTTAAAGAAATTGAGCTAGATCTATGTTAGTTATCAATTTATTATTTAAAAAAAAATCTAACTTCATGAATCTATTTTTAAAAAGCCTTAACTAACTAAATCTTTAAAAAAAAAAAACTCCAATTAAGATTTTTATTTTTTAAAAAAACTATCACATGTCAAAAATTAATTTTTTACTAAATCCTAAATGCAAGATTTATTAAGATATGGAATCTAAATACATATCTTCTCCAAAGATATGAATCTCGGAGAAGATATGTAATTATATCTAAAAAATGCAATTTAACTAAAAACATGAAATTTATCTAAATATTTGAAAATTTATAGTTTACGTTAAAATTATTAAATAACTTGCACTAAAAAAAAAGTTAGTAAACTAAAGTGATTACTTAAAAGAACAAAATAAATAATTAAATAAAATAATTTACTCAATTACCTAAGTGGATCAGATCACCACAATCGGATCATGTGTGTAATTAGACTATTCGTGCTGAGTGTTCAACATGCTATGAAGCGTGGCTTAATCAAATGTATAGTGAAGCATAGCGTAATCGAATGTGTGTGTGAGTACAGTGATCGAGCATTAGACAGTTCGATCATGGGATAAGTGCTGGTTAGGAATCGTGTGCACTGATTGGTATGCAGCGGACAAAGGACAACGTAGTGTGTGTGGGCTTAGTCGTAATCGTGCATGTGTTGTACACTGTGAATGTGTGTGTTGTGGCAAACATGTGCAATGGACAGTGTAGAATGTGATTGGTGTTGTGTGTGGGTCTGGTCATGATTGGCAGTGAATTAGGTGTGTGTATGTGTGCTATGTCAATGTGTATTGGTTAGTGTGAGTTAAGTGATTAGTGGACAGTGTAAGGTTAGAAAATTGACGGTGTAGGCATTAAGGTTAGAAAATTGACGGTATAGGCATTAGACAGTGGAAGTATGTGTGTGTTATTGGCGTGACTGTAGATAAAGTGTAGGGCATATGTATGTTGTGTCCGTGAGTGGTGGTATGGGTATGTCGGTGTGTGCTTAGGAAAATTGTGTACAATGTGTTGTGTATGGGGATAGACATAAATAGTAAATGTGTAGGTAAAAAAAAAAAACTGTGATTGTACATATGTAAATTGTGAAGACATCTTTTTTACAGTCCAATGTCCACTATTTATAGTTCATAAACTTAAATCTTTCATTTTTTTTTTATAGTGAAGATTCGATCTTAATAAATCCAATTTTCATAAGATACAATAATACCCAATTTGAATTTATTAAATTCATTTAAGATTTAATCAAGTTTCTAAGAACCTCATACTTATTTAGGCTTTCTATCTTGGGCCTAATTCAGTCTATTTTAATTTAGCTCAAAATATACTTTAACCCATTAATAATTCATACGTCTATTTAGCCCAATATAAATTAGATAAAAATCTACTTTATATTAAACTAAAAAAATATTTTTAATGAAATTCGACTATATAAGACTCGAAATTTATTAAATCGAATATACCTCTTCAACCATTGTTCGATCCGACCCTAAATGATTGACTCAACTTGACACTTTTATTATTTTCATTTTCTATTTTTTTCATTGTTTTTTCTCTTTATTATGTTTTTTTTTATTTTATTTCATTTTCAAATCTAGCCTAATAAGAAAAGAATCGTAAGGGTAACAAAAATTAGGTGTCTATAACAATGAATCGAATGTTACAAAATTAAAATAAGGGTTGTAGACACCTAATTTTTGCCCTTCCATAGTCTTAGTTTTTATTTTTACAAAAAGGGTCCTAATTCAAAAATAATAAACAACAAAATTAATAAAAGATAAAAATAATAAAAAAATTAACAAATAATGAAAATACCAAAAAAATAAGAAAAGGAAAAATTATAAAGATTTCGTAGATTGTTAGGAAGTAATTTATATTAAGAATAATTAGTTTAATGTTAGTGTTAATTTTAGTTTAGTTAAAAATTTTAGTTTAGGGATTCAAATAGTTTAAATATAATTTAATGGTAATGAATGTTAAAAAACAAGTCAACGGCTTAATGGAAAAGCAGCAAAGTACTTGAGTGGATTTAATTAAAGGTCACGGGTTCGAGTCTCAGTAGGCACCTATGTCTTTATTTTTCTATCTTTGCAAAAGCGAGATTTAAAATCGGATTCATATCTAATTAAATCATATGAGTTTAGCAAAATCAGATTTGAATAAAATTTGAATCTAGTTTAATCAGATACATTAGATATAATAAGATTCGATTTGGGCTTTATAAAAGAAAAACAACAACGAGAATCTACTTCATCTACAATCCCCACCCTTAACAAACAGCAGCCGCAGTCGTCGCCTGGTCCTGACATCACTCCACACAGCAGCAGCGAACGTCTCCTCGTCCAGAATCTGAACTTTGCAATCTGGACGCCACACAACCCGATGGATACAGCAGCCCAATTGACCCGCCACGATCACACGCATTCCATAGCTACCGATCATTGATTCAATACACACACACACGATTAATTTCGGTCCATTAGTTCAGGCCGCGATCCATAACTCGCATGCAGTCCAAATTCCTATTCCGTACTCTACCGATCAGCCACATGTACACGGACGGTAGCAGTCGCGACTCCAATCAACTGATCGGCCATACGTACACGAAGCAGCAACGGCCATTCGTGTAGCAACGCCAATTCCAATAAGCCAATCACCAGCCAACATCAGCAACGCCAACCCCGCGTTCTACTGAACATCATCAATTCCAGAACAGTAAGCCCCGACGTCGAATTGTACACTCCACAGTCCGATACCGTCGCTGCTCCGTCTGTGCCATTATCATGCAAGAACAAGCCAGGTTCAGTTTTTCCAAATCTTAGTTTTCTTATTTTATTTTATTTGTTTCATTCTTTTATTTACTTATCATTATTATCATTATATTATTAGTTTCTTAGTTATTTGATGTAGTATATGTGTATATATGACTATATTTGTTTAGATGACTTATTAGTATTAGTTTTTTTATATATTAAGTAAGTTACGTAATATTATTAATCTATTTACGAAGATAATTGTTCAATAATAATAGAATATATATGTATATTAGTCTAGGAATTTTTTTTAGATTAGGTATATTTTTAGGATTTTCTCACTTAGAAGTTTCTTTTGGAAATAAATAAAATAAAATAAAAAAACCGTTTTAAAAAAATAGACTTTTAGAGAATTTTTATAAAATAGAATAAAAGGACTTAGTGAATTAGACCCTTTTGGAGTGTTGAAAAAAATAAAAACTGAATTGATAATAATGTAAACTTAAACGATTTTCAAAAATTAAAATCAATCAACACACTAAAAATTTTAAGAAAGAACTACGATCGTCTGATCCCAGCTCGCGGGTACGTAGGCACCTACGGGGCGACAATAAAATCTGTAGAAACTTAAGTTTTTTTTTCTTTAGATTTTTATTTATTTTTTAAATATTATAATTAGAAAAATGATCCTAATTTCGACAAATAAATAGTGGTACCCGTTAGGGTTTAATAGGTTAGCCCCCGAACTCGGAACCCTCTGGTTCTTTATTAAAATTGAAATCAAAGACCGGTAGCTAAATCGTAATCAATCCACTCAATTGATTACGGTTTCTTTTTCCTTTCCTGACTTTGGTCGGGTAGCGACTCCAAAAATTATTTTCAATAAAAAAACTGGAATTTCTCAATTTTTTTAGTCGAGGATTAGTATTAAATGGGTTAGGGTTTGGTATTAATCGGAAAATGAGAAATTAATTTTAAAAATAGAAAACCGAAAAATCAAGCTCGACAGTTTGGCAACTCCACTAGAGGGCTAGCCACTAAAGGTTGCCGAAAATAGGATTATTTAAAAAAAAATGAAATAATAAAAAAAAAAAAAAAGAACTTAGGTATGTTGTTTGATGTATTTGTTTATTTTATTTGTTTTTTTTTTACTAACATTTTTTTAGTTGTGGCAGTTCATTTAAGGGGAAATTTTGGGGGGTTTTACTCTTATCTTTTATTTAGTTATTTTTATTTTATTTTATTTTCCTTTCTGCGTCATAAATGCATATTAGACACAGTCAGAACCAAGCCATCTTAGGACCTTAGGAGGTGGGGCCATTGTGTAAGCTTCGAATGTTGTAGGGTAACCGCCTTCCGGGGCCAATTAGGCTACCCTACTCAAGTTCAAATGCGACCATAGAATCGTTGTTTTGAAAAAACGTAGTGCTTGCAGAACTTGAGGACCTCTAGAACCCACCTTTTATATTACATGAAAACTTTTTCAAAAATCATAAGAACCTATGAGGTGGCAAACCTAAATTGATAAAAGTAGTTTTGAAGTTGTGATTGTAATTGTAATCTTCCAATTATTTTTACATAAAGTTTACAATACATTGTAATTGTAATTTTAATTTTGATTAGTCATGGCTGGACCAAGTCAAGAGCTTTTTGAAGACATTCATGTCCACCTACCGCATTGGCCACAGAAGCTGCTTCAAACATGATTTCGACTTTTCAACCTAGATAAACAGGAGTTTATTAAGAATAAGATTGGGCCCATCCTCTCTCTACAGAAGATCCCTGTAAACATTACTCTAGTCCGGGCCTTAGTCCACCTTTGGGAGCCTGAATCCACTAGTTTCTGTATGGGCCTACATCAGCTAAGCCCAACCGTAAAAGAATACTCCCAATTGTTGTGGGCTCTTACAATTATGGATGATATTTATGTCCCAGACTTGGAAGCTACAGCACCAAAGATCTTCAGCAAGTTGCTGGGAATCAGAAAAACCGAAATAAACCGGGTTCTAAATCAAGGAAAGACCATTCGATTAGAGGATGTCATGGACTGGTTTTCTACTGAATTGAAGTACAGAGAAAAGCGTGAGGTTTTCTGTACAAATTTAGAAGCGTGGCACCAATATCGGGTCAACGCTTTTATACTCGTAGTCTACAATACAATCCTGTTCCCTGATGAAAGACGTCGAGTCCATTTTAGAATTGCAGAACTCGTAGCCTAATTCCTTGAAGGGAAATCATATGTCCCGGCTCTTCTGGCCGAGCAGATCCGGTCACTAAACCATCTCAAGAAAAAGAAACGAAGAGATCTGAAAACTAATATGGTCTTACTGGTGGTCTGGTTCGTTAGCCACATGAGAAGTTACCGGTTTGATTTTAATCGGGCCGAGTTTACTCAGCAATATGATTTCATCAAATCTTTTGGAGAAAGAATCGAGCTGCCAGAAAACATAGCTAGCCGCTACTGGGTCCAATACTTTCAGAGTATGAAAGCGGAAGAGTTGTTGTTGACACCCAGGTGGTTTGCAAGCAGGGAAATGATAAGAGGATGTAGAGACTTCAAAGCGGTTCCTCTGATCAGCTTCAACCTCTGCACCGCATACATTCCAGCCAATGGACTCATTGAGGACATGATCTCTAGACCATCATTAGAAGCTAACTCACTGGACTTCCTTAACCCTGGTATGATGATGGTTAATAAAATAACCAAGCTTCAAAGCATTCGAGCTCTTTGGTGCACGAGAAAGACCACCCCTACCACTAGAGGGATAACATCCAGGAGTTAGACAACCAAAGGATTTCATTATCACCAGCTAAAAGGGCTGAAAGATATGGAAGACAACGAAGAGAAGAAGGAAGTTCAAGCTGAACCAGAGAGGACGAGTAAGAGAGAGCAGGAGTTGGAAAGCCATTGCAAGGAGTATCATCAGAAGATAAAGGCATTGGAAGCACAACTAAAGAGGATCAAGGGCAAAGAAGAGCAAACTCCTATGATCCGAAAGAAGAGGAGGACGCAGGATAAGCTTACTAGTCACTAGGAGATTAAATTTTAGATTTTAGGTTTTTTTTTTTTTATGTTTTCATTAGAATTCATTTTTATGAACAGAATAAGAGGTGTAAAGCTTCGCAATTGCAAAAATTAATAAAAGTTAGTTAGGTTTTGCCACATCAAAGGCTCCCCCCAATTCTTGATTTTTCATTGCACTCGTGTGACATGCATTTTATGTTTGTACGATTAATCACCTTTTTTAGGAAAATATAATATATACTAACCCTTTGTTGAGTTGTTCGATAACAATCAGGTAAAATTTCAAGATAGCTCCCAAGCGTCAAGTCTTTCAAAGAAGTCCGATTAGAACCCGTTCCCAGACCAGGATGGCCACCACTCAAGGAAATGATGGAGACCTTGAGATCAATGATCTCTCCGAGCTGAGGTTTCGTTCCATAGAAAAGGCTATGGAAAAGATGGCAGAACAAATGAGCTTCCTAGCAGATAGCATTGCTTTGCTACGAGCTACAGCGCCGGCTAATGAAGAAGGTTCCAAAACCTGTTATGGGAAGAATACACAACCTCTTGAAGCAGAACACGAATATCAAAAAGACCCATTCAAATCGAAAGGAGTTTACCCAAAAGACAACCTGACTTTCGAACCTGACACGTATGCGGCCCCGAAACCTATCGACCATGGGCCAAGTACAAACAGCTTGAAAGAACTGGAAAAGAAATTGACACAACAGATCATTGAGAACATGCAAGCATTTGTAGGGTGTGATGGATTTAAATAGGCGGGGATCACAGAATTTTCCGTGTATGACATGGGATCATATCCTGAGAAGTTTAAGGTACCGGAGTTCGAAAAGTATAACGGGACAAGTTGCCCCAAACTTTACACCAGGTTGTATGTCAGGAAGATGGGAAAATATGTTCAGTACAACCCACTCATGGTACAGACATTTCAGGATAGCCTGACCAGACCGGCCCTGACTTAGTATGCTCAACTTGATTTGAATCAGATAAATACATGGGAGAAACTTGCTCGAGCATTTTATGAACAATATAAATTCAATGTGGAAGTGGCCTCAACTATGATGGACTTGGTTGCCCTACGGAAGAAGAATAATGAATCATTCAAAGAATATGCTCAAAGGTGGAGGTCTTTAGCTGCAAGAATCTCTACTCCAACGACCGAGAAAGAGCTCACATCGGCTTTCATTAACACCTTAGAGATGCCCTATTTCTCCTATCTCACGGGCAGGCCTCTCTAGTTTTGCTGAGGTAGTAGCGGCCGGGTGCAAAATTGAAAGTGCCGTCTCTTCCGATAAACTGCAGGACTTAGCAGATAGAAGACCACCTGCGTCATCATCTGGTCTTAGACCAGCTGTCAGCAAGCCTAAAGAATCTACGGTTGATATGGTAAATTCAAATGCCAGACCAAATGCTCAAGTCGCTTTTAAAGCGAATGCACCTCCCGCTCAGCAACAATACAGAGATTAGTTTCAAACTAACAGGCCTTATAGGCAATTTACTAAGATACCGGTCCTTTTGAGTCAAGTCTTCGAGAAGTTGCGAAAGGATAATTTGATACAGTACGAACTTCCTAGCTGATTAAATTGTTAAAATTGAAATCATAGACCGGTAGCTAAATCGTAATCAATCCACCCAATTGATTACAGTTTCTTTTTCTTTTCCCGACTTCAGTCGGGTGGCGACTCCAAAAATTATTTTCAATAAAAAAACCAGAATTTCTCAATTTCTTTAGTCAAGGATTAATATTAAATGAGTTAGGGTTTGATATTAATCGGAAAATGAGAAATTAATTTTAAAAATAGAAAACCAAAAAATCAAGCTCGACAAGGGTTATTAATGATAAAAAACGTACCATGAGGAATAAAATACAACCCTACATATTACTCCAACTGGTTAGCTTATAATTTAAAATACCATCTTGCATTCTTTATAGAATATACTTCATCCAGTTATATTGTGGTAGGTTACTTACATTGGTCACCACTGCTAAATACTTTCTCACCATCATCACGTCAGATTGAAGGGCAAGTAACTTGCCAAGTACCCATATCATAAATAATTACTTGAACTTGTCATTAGCTATCTCAGCTTTTTGCAAACGTTCCTCAAGAACGGTTAACTTAACATCTTCCTTCAACTCTAACTTACTCCTCACACTGGCCAATATCTCCTTCTTAGCATTTGTTGATACATCTTCACCTTTTTGGCTCAGGCCAAGAATATTTTTCACATCAAAGACTTGTACCATTTATGTCCAAAACACAGCTCTCCAAGTTAAAGTTCTCAATTAGCCACAGGCATAGATCTCTATCCATCTTACCACAATTCAACTTCATAAGGCCACCAATACCTAACTCGCTTACTACATCTTTTTTCGCATCAGAAAAGGATGAAAGGACTTCAGCATTGTGTTTGGGTTGACATCTTGTCTAATACTATAAAAAATAAACAATACAAAATAAGTATTAAAAAGTATAATAAAATCCCAAGTTAATAATTTTGAATACCCATTTAATCTTACCAGCTTTATAACCTCTATAGATTGCTCCTTCTGACTCCGATACCCTTTCCAGCTATTAATCTGCCTTTTTTTGTATTCCCTTTTTTCTTAAGGAGGAAGAGCACGCTACTTTTCAACTCTCATTGCAAGCATCTAAAAAGAAAGACAAACATATTCATATAAGAGTAACCTAAAACTATCTTAAACTAACAAAACTGTATAAATCAAAATCATCATTAACCTCCCCCTTAACTGGATGTTCATCTATACCTTTAGCTTCTTACTCTTATCTTGCCTATGTAAGGATAAACCAAGGAAGCAAAATCATGACATTCCAATACTAATAAAAGTATAAACAATACAATTGGAAAAAAAAAATGGAGATCTCGAGTTGTACAAGTAATGCATGTACAATGTCATTAGTCACTTCATCTTACTTCCTCCAAAAAACCATAAATATACGAACTTCATAAAATTATGTTTTAATAGAATTATGAAAATTAGATAGTTATGTGCAGCCATATAATTGTCGATGGAAAATACAAAACAATCGATAGAAACTGTTTATCAATAAAAATAACAAAAAAAAAATTGTAGAAAGTTTCAGTTAACTGTTGATAGTGAATATGGACATAGAAACTCCCCCAATTTTATCTGTCAATAGATATAATTGTACTCTAAAAAACTGTCGACAGATCCATTTAACTGTTGATGGTCTCAAATAACCATTGACATTTTTAGAGGGGTAGGAAATACAATTCTGTTTTACCATCGACGATTAACGAATACTATCAATAGTAAATCGAAATTGTGTTTTCCCCCTCTCGAATTGTCAATAGTTATGTATTGCTATCAACAGTTAAGCCTGATAGCAATAACCTCACTACAAATTTTTAAAACCTTAATTTGCTTAACCCCATGTGATAATTCTTGGGATTTAATGCAATCCTAAACAAAAAAACCTAATAATATGATAAAAATATATAATAACCCTAACATCCACTATCGACAGTTGAATCAAAATACAAAAACCCTAAAACCTAAAAAAAAAGAAGCAAATTTTAGTAAACGTAGTAAGAAAAAATTATGAGAAAACATACTGGGATAAATTCTTTAAGTATATTCAAGAACATAAAAAGCCTCTTGTTTACTATGATAGATACGTTTTTATCGTAATAGAGTTCCTTTTTACTTGAGAAAGAGAGTGAAAGTGCATTTGTCTTCTTAAGTTTATGTTTTGGAGTTTTTATTTTATTTTGGTTTTGTTATTTTGTTATTATTTAATTACATTTGTTTTTTCATTTTTCATTTTTTAATTCTCAAAACCTATTAACCTGTACTTTAGGTTGCATGTTATAGTATTTTAATAAAAGCAATTATCTAAATTGTGTTTTACTAAATAGATGGCTTAGATTGTCTAGCGTTACGGTAACGTTAGATTACCAGCGCTACTATAAAAAGCCCTACAAGTTTCACTATATCTTATACCCATCTTATAAAAATCCTTAATTCATGATCTATAACATATCAAATATAATATTTTTAACTCAACACATATTTTAGGCCAAAAGAAAAAATCTCAAACATGTATTTAAGGGTCTAAGTGCATTTTCTCATTAATGAATGTAAAATCCAAGCATATTATGTTTTAGGAAAAGTACAAATTCATCCTTAGAATTTTTTACTTTTTTCTATTTCAGTTCTAAACATTTAATATTTTCTATTTTAGTTTTCAATATTTGCAAATAAGTTAGCTGTTAGTTTACTGTCATTTTTCAATTAGGATATGTGGCACCTTCTTCTTGATCCAACATATTTTTTCTTCAAATAAACAACATAATAAAAAAATAAAAAAAATAAGGTAATAAAAATAAAAAAATTCATAAAGGTATAAAAGAGAAAATAGAAAAGGTTAAAAATTCTGCTATATAAAGTAAGATAATAATATAAATATATAAATTAAGTAAAATAAAAAAAAATCTAAATCTTAAAAAAAAAAAAAGTTTCGGCTACCTTAAGGGTAAAAGATGGCAAATAGCAATGAGGGGGATTGCGTAAGCCCTTATAAGTGGCTGTGAGTCATCCCTCTCATTAAGGTGGTTGGAATGGTCACTTCATACAGAGTGTTATTCAACTTATTAGTGGCTATAGGTGGCCATCCCCTAATCTTAGGGTGGTTGAAACTATTTGCTTTTATATTTCCATTTTTTTAAATCTTTTTGTTGTTTTACTGAAATTATGTACATATATATTATTAACTCACTTTATATTGTGAATTTTTTTATCATTTATTATTTTATTTATCTTTAATATTTTGTCATATTATTCATTTAATAAAAGTACATGGACTAATATGAAAGTGTCATGTGTCATTTCTAATAGAAGAATTAACAACAAATTAACAATGGACACTTATTTACAAATTTTTACAAATGTTGAGGACTAAAAAAAAAAAAAAAGTAAATGTTTATGATTGGAATTGAAAAGGTAACTATTGGTCCCTTATAAGTAATCTAGAGGGGGTTAAATTGATTGCTTAATAAGATTTAAAACTTTTTCAAATTAAAACAACCCCTTGTATACTTATACAATGGCTTAAAGTTTAAACAAGAAATATACAAACAGATAAACAAACGAGCAAATAAAAGAGAGAGAGTTTGAGAAGACTACATAGAGAATGAGTTTCCTCTTTGTGTGTCAATATTCTCTTCCAACTTCACTTGGTAGGTATCCAGTAATCATTCCACTATTTTCAATAATTAAAAAAAGAGTACAAAATACAATGCTACAATCAACATAACTCTACCTTTAGGCTTGTTTCTAGCTAAACATAACTACTGTAGTCTACTTTTTCTCGATTACAACACACAAAACAATTCAAATAAGTTTTTAATGGAAAACAACTATAACTTCCTAAGTTTTTGCACAAACAATTCATAAAAAAAAAAAAAATTCACAAAATATCAAGTTAGCTTATAAATGATATTCTTGAGTGCTTGATGTAAACAACAGTTGTGTTCTGGTCTCTTCTAATGTGCATAGATTTTTGTCCTTTCAAAATTTTGAATGTAACAGCTAGTGAATCTCTTATTCATTGGATAATATACAAGTTGCATGATCTTTTATCTTCTAAATATTAGGTTAGTTGCTAAGATATTTCCAAAAAATCTGTAATTCAAATTAATCAAATATAATAGACTTTTATTCTCAAACTTGGATAAGATCAAATGAATAAAATCTTTATATCTTTAAATAAATAGGGAAAAGGAAAAAAATTGCAAAAAAAAAAAAAATTACATAAACATCGCTCCTGGAAAAATATTCCTAAAAATACGGTAATTGAAATTGTCTCTTGAAGAGGCAATTTTAGTTCATCTTAAATTTGTCTCTCTTAGAGGCAATTTCAGTTCATCTTAAATAAAATCTTTCAGTTGAGCCTATACGCAATTTTAGTTGAAACTGTAATGAACACTCGAACATGTGATGTTCTAAAGACAATTATTTTTTTACATCAATCAATATAGCACAAATCGAATTCTATCCACTTATATGTTAGTAAGATGTTCGTTTTTGTCCTCTTTACCTACTATACAGATATGCACTATGAATTAATAAAGAACATTTTTGTTTTGTATCCATATGAATTGATATTGCAATATGGATTAGTGCTATTAATTTGTGTCAATCCGAAATCACTGATTTTAACACAAACTTGCATCTCGAGACACGCTTCCAAACATGCTAATAATATGAAATTATGAAGATATGAAATCGTAATGGGAAATGTAATTACACTATCAAAATAGCTACATGATGTTTTGAAAATAAGGGGAAAAAAAAACTTGAAAGTGAAATATCCAAATCTAACGATGTTGGTACCATCATCACGTAAATGGACGAACATCTTGGGGTTTTGCATCGTCTTGGGGCTCAACCATCTGGGTTGCATCCAATTAAGTGATCTGTCCCCCTTCTTAACTTGTAAGTACCTAAATATGATGCATGCATGGGGACTGGAGAAGGGTACCTCTGTATGACTCCCTTGCCCATGTCGTATTGAGATCTCTAACTGGCTTCCTCAATGGTGCAAGGGGGTATGGACCCTACTACTGGACGTCTCTCTCATGACAGGGGTGTGACACATATGATCCCTGGAGCTCTCCCCGATGAATGGCTTGCGGTACTCAAATCCTGATGGATTAGGAGATGCTAGCGGCAAGAAGTATGGGGGAGAAACATCATCTCAAATCCGTACATTGGCCTATTTATGTCTACAACCTCCTACTCGATGAGAACTACATCCTCAAAGACCCCTTCTCTCCATGGCTCGTTCGGTGGGGAGTTATCCTCATCTAGATCAAGATCAAGTGTAGCTGGGTCGCCTAGGTAGACCCCAATAATTCCCTAGATGAGGTCATTAACTCAATGCTTCTCATATATAATGTCTTCATATGACATATGCGGGACTCTATGTATGAAGTCTGCCTGCAATCTAAACATAAAAGTTTGAGTAGCATATAACTAGAAAAACAAAAGTGTAATTAAAAAAGCAAATGTATGTATCATATACATCTAGGAGACCTTTGACCGGCTAATGTATCTGTGAGTAACTTGTCGGTACTAAGGGACGTAGTCAGGATATATACCAGGTGGTGGCCGGACCTAAGCTATCCATTTTTGTCGATCATCTTAATGTGCTATCCAATCTACATGTTGCATCGTTTAATTGATCTTAGCCTTACCCTTCAGGTCGATTTCATGTGGTGCCCGTCTAATGTCAGGGTGGGCTGGGATCTCTTGCATCCTGCCAAATTGGCGAGCTATATGGTCAAGAAAGTGCATCTCCATGATGTAGAAGCATATAAGAGGGACATGAGCTAACCATACATCACTCTAATCCCGATAATAAGTGGGGAGTCCGGTAACATCCTCGTGCTCATAGAGAATCCAAACAACCTAAAGTAATGATCAATAATAAGGTTAAAAAAAAGTAACAATTATTGAATGAATAAGGAGACGCTTTTGCTAAATACGCACTTGCTCTAAATGTTGGCGATCAAATACATCTTTATATTGTCCAACTACATGTGTGGGTAGTTCGGTGACATCAAACTCCGCCTCCCATCAACTCATAAGTGGTTAACCATTGATAAATGTAAATCGTCGATGTAAAGGGGCGATGTGTAGGAAAAGTTCCCATGCCTACATTTGAAGAATCATTAGTATACCATTAATCTCTCCCTCTTCCATCCTAGAAGCGAGGCACAACTAGCGGTACAGCCACACCAAGCAAGTTAATCGCCACACATATTGCCTGGCCATAGCGAGGTCTAATAGGAGAGGGAGGAACATCGGGTGTACAATATTGTTAGACTTATCTGAGAATAGCATACTCCTGATCAATTGCATGATATGTGTACTTGTATAGTGCTGCACTATCTTGTCATCCCCATGAAAAGGAAAATTAGTGAAATTGTTCTTCAACCAGGATAATTTCAATCTTGCAGCCTTTGTGGCATTCTTTGGTAAATGAATTCCTAGTAGGTGGTGACATAACTTGGCTTACCCAATAGACGCCGTCATGCCAGTAACTATATCACCATTGGTTGGCAGACCAATGAGCAGAGATATATCCTGTAGAGTTATTGTCATTTCACCGGTGTAGAAGTGAAACATATGCGTCTCCTCCATCGCTCAACCAGGGCAGTAATCAAGTGTTAATCTAACTATATAAAGGGAACCTAACGTGCACCAATGAAGCCTAATTGCTCCATATATAGGATCATGCGTGGATCTAATGGGATCTCCTCGCCATCTTGACACCTAAATATCGCCTCTTATCTACAACACCTGAGCTAGTAGTTCTCTTGTAACTAAGGAAGAAGAACTATTGTTATGGGCATTATACGAATTGAACAAATTGCAATTATGTTTTCAATTTGCTATTCCTTACTTAACTACCCTATAACAGCTCGAACCTATGGGATGGCTGTAAGTGAAGTAGTAACCTATCAATTGGTCTTGGATCCATCTGCTCTTGCAAGTGTAAAAAGGAAAAAAAAAATAGTAAGCTTACTATCACACTCATAAAGGAGAAACAAAATGTTAGCAAAGCAACAACTTCTTAAAGACATTTCCATATATTATATTAATCAATATTATCATAGTTTTTTTCACTTTCACTAAGTTAAGTACTAGTGGATCCACTCAACGTTGGTTGTCTTCCTCGCTACTAACATCTTCTCCTATTATGTCCATCCCCACCGCATAGTCTACACATGTAAGTTAACGGTCCCTTTCAGATGTTCATCTTATTTTGGAATCATTTCTCTTATGGCTTGCTTGGATTNTCCTAAAAATCTACAAAATCTTTATAATTTTTCATTTTTATTTTTATTTTATTTTATTTATTTATTTATTATTTTCATCATTTTTTAAAACTTTTATTATTTTATTATTTTTTTTTAATATTATTATTTTTCTTTATTTTTTTTTATTTTTGAATTAAGACCTTTTTTTGTGAAAAATAGTAAAATCAAAAATAAAAAATTAGGATTATAGAGAGGCAAAAATTAGGTGTCTATAACTATAGCATGGGAGCATGGAATTTTGTATGTTTGTTACTTATTGCAGGTACATCATGCGATCCTAAACGCAATTGTAGGTTGTTCTCTCCTTTCTACTCATGTAACGTAGGTCATAGCGTAGTGATGACCTCGAATATCTACTCATTATAGTTAAAAATCATGACACAGTGACTACTGGCCACTTTACACCACCTGTCAAACTTTCTTTCCACAAATTTGGTCAATACTTTGCCAATGCCCATTTGCTCCACTAATTCGATCTTACATTTGTTGAAATAGTTACTCCAGTTGTAGAAAATTTTCTTAAGTAGTACTGCAACGGGCAAGTTCTTAACATCTCGCAAAACACTGTTATAACTTTTGACAATGTTGGTCATCCTATGACTAAACCAAGCTTCGTCGTTGCATGTTAGTGTCTACATTTTAGGATGCAAGCCTCTAAAGTAAACTTTAATATGGGGGCTCATAGTCTTGGCCTTGTCGTAGTAGGTGCAAAACTTTTGAGGTTGCAACTGAAAAGCAGCCTTCTTTATCAGCTCTTTGCAATCTTTGTTCTTAGCTTAAGTGTTGGTGTTACTAGCAACATTTCGAATACACTACTACTAAGGCCAACCACTTGGCTAGATTGCATTCTTGCTCTTTATTGTAAACCGGATCCTAACATGACAGTCTGAAATCAAACATATATCAGTACAATCTCTTATAATGTGTATGAGTACATACGTTAGGAATTAACTTTAGCTATCCTGACATTCCTCATAAACTAAGGTGAAACCAAGTGGGATTATGTGATTTTGACCATCAACTCCAGTTGCAATTAGCAGTTTATGCTTGTACTTCCCATAAAGGAATATTCCATCGATCATAATTACGTGCCTGCAATATATAAATGTCTTAATGCTTAAAAGACTCTGTCAAAGAACATATGCCCGACAATATCATTATCTCACCATTTCCACTCTACCATAGTATCGGGATTAGCCTCTCGGATCGCATTTAGTAGATATGGGTACACCGCATATGATTCCTCCCACTTACCATAAACCTGTTCAATTGCTTTATGCTTCGCTTCCTTAATTCTCTTTATGTGTACAGTATAACCGTATTGCTTGCAAATAGTCGCCTACAAGTATCTTACCTTAATGCTTAGTAACTCTTGAATATCCTTAATCAAAAAGTAGGATAAGGTGCTTAAATCCAATTTTGAGTGGTCTTAGCTTACAGTAGGATCAAAGCACATGTGTAGAACCACAAACCTAGTTATCACAAAGCATCCTGCATGTTGCTTTTTATAAGCTTTGAGTTTTTACTTGCAGCCCTTTTCTCAATCAATGCATCTGATAGACCATAATGTAGGCTCAAACTCCTTCATTATGAAGTCATCGTGGTTCATGACTTGATGTAGCCTCACAGCTGTCTGTAGATGTTTTTTATTTTCGAATTGTATGCCCACCTTCAATTCATTGTCGAAGCTCCATTCACTTTTACTTATACTATCCTCAGATGCCATCGGTCCATCCCCAACACTTGTAGTATAGAAAGGTACGGGTTCTAACATCTTGATCGTGTCCACACATGTGGCTAACTCATGCCTCCAATTGTTCAGTCCATGTGACTCTTATGCTTATTCCACTTCCTGTAACCAACATTCACTTAAACCAACGTTAGCATTACAATCTATATCATCGAAATCTTCATCAATGTCCTTGTATGCTAATTCATTCTCCACATTAGTATCTCTATTAGACTCGCTAGTGATCAATACATTAGGTTCACTGGACATGCGACTACTGTTCGATACATGACTCAGTAAGACTGCTTGGGATTTGAACACCCCAATTTCAACTTGCAATCCGACATCCTTGCTGTGCCCTCTAACATCATGTTCAGTTATGGAAGGGGCTATCGATAGTAGGTTCGCTTTATGAATTTCAATATACATGTCCGTCGAACCACTAACTCTACCATGTCCTACTGAAGAAGCCATTAGCTATGGGACATCATAATCATCACTGATAAGGTTGGCACAGAACATGTCCCTAGTTTCGCCTACAAGGGGGTATCTATGAATCAGCTCGATTCGGTATGTCGTCATGTCAACCCAAAGGCGATTACATATTAATCTAACTAATTGGTCATACATAGCCCCAAATGGAACTCCAACTATTGTTTTCGGATGCCTATCATACTACACCCCATCCTCTTCTTGCACAATATTTCCACCGACATAACAAACCAATCTCATATTATCCATTGTATACCTGTTTGCCACATCAACTTCATAAACTTTAGCATCTACATATAAAAATAATACCTTATACTAGCAGTCACACTTTACTTAAGTTCATGAACACATCACTTAATTTGAGTTCACTATCACAATCTCTTCACGGTACTACAATCAGTAATTACTCCAACTAAAACAAATAAATAAGTTACACCGCCTCGCAAGCCATTCTATTCTCTACACCCCTTAATAATAATTATTTGTACACATATTACCTAATATACATGTGTACATACAATACAATAACAAAGACAAATTTACGCATAGAAAAACTACATACATATACATATAAGCTATACTAAATAACGAGTACAATGTTCTAGGCAAAAAATAAAAAATAAAAACACAAGGTTATAAAAAAAAATATGGCACATATATATAATTGATTAACGAACATAAATTTATACAAAAAATAGCTAAGCTTACAGACAACGGAGAATAGAAAACTATTCAATTCACATATATTTTATATAGCATACGATTATTCTGACGTATCTAAAAATTACCAATACACAACAATATACCATAATGCATCAAGTAAGAACACCATTTCGTCGAAAAACAATTTATTTAGAACGGATCAAAATGATAACAAATGATACCTTTTCCTATATTGATGTCTAAAGAGAGAAAGTGATGATAGTGCACCGATTGTCTCTCCGTTTTGAAAAAACTTCTCACAATAGAGATCTACATTACACTACTACTTCGATTCTATAATTAAATTGCAAAAAAAAAAAAAAAAGATCTAAATGATTGATTTGGTTGAGAGGGTTTGGAGATTGTTTAAAAGAGAGAGAGAGTTAGGAAATAGAAAACTAACATACAAAATGGGAGAGGAGGATGGGCAGGGAAGATTTTATTTCCGTAGAAATCGCCTCTTCAACTGTCATAGTCTTAGGAATATTTTCCCAAGAGAGGCATTTATGTAATTTATTATTATTATTATTTTTCCTTTTCCTAAATAAATAGAAAGTTACAAAAATAAGAAAATTTAGAAAATATGAAAAATATAAAGATAGAAAAATTGAAAAACTCATAAAAAAAACAAAACAATTGAAAAAAAATAGAAAAATTGAAATTTAGATAAATAATAATTTTAGATAGAATAGGTTATTTTTAGATCAAAATTTTGGGGGGGAAAAAGGGTACGAGGGCATTGGGCCTAAGCTTAGATTTGAATTTAGCTTAGGTTAACCTAATCAATTACACATATGAACAAGGTACAAGCCAACGGCCTAATAAATAAATACTTGAGCACTGCATTGTGTTAACTTGGAATCCTGGGTTTAAACCTCACTAAAGGCATGAAAATGCCTTTTATTTGTTTTTTACCACCACAAAACATATACAATACGTCGCCACATGTCAGGGGTTTACTATGCTACAATGTCATAACACGTAGCATTATCAAATTTAGCAATGGCTGACGTGGCGCCACGTGACATGCTATGTTTACTGCCACTTTGCCAGGTTGGCTACCATGTATCATGGTAGGACGCGTATTACGACACGACTGGATGGTACGGTTGACATGGCACTACATTAGCCACTTTTCTCTCCCTTTCCATCTCTTTCTCCATGATACTCTTACTTTCTCGAGCATTAAACTCCTAGATAGTTATGTTTCAACTTGATTTTCGTCTCTTTAATTTTGCAATTTCATCAAATTAATGTTGAAATTGCAAAATAGGCTTGAAATTTTACGAATTGAACACACGAACTCATTCGAATTCATACCTTAAGATGGTCAAATTTGAATAAAAAAAATTGGAAAAAAAGTATAAATGCAAGCTTGATTCATGCCTTAGTAATTTCAATTACCAACCTTCCAAGTAGACTTGAGCTTCAATTTCATATAAATAGGGGACCATTGTTCAAACACGATCATTAGAATTCACTTACAATCCTCCCCAAACATCAATTTGAGCTCTTTCTCTTTCTCTACTCACCGATCTCTCTCACTTTCTAGATTACAAGAGCTCAAAGCTTTCTTAAGTGAAGTGACTTCACGACCAACGCCACAAAGCTCCGAGCTTCCAAGACTACCTATATCTCTCTTTGCCATGCTATCAAAACCCACTACCACCACTAAGGCTAAAACCCTAACCACCACAACCTATTTTGCAAAACCACCAACTCCACCCTTCATCAACCGAAGCTAACGTCCCCAATGTGACCATTAACCCCAAGAATCCCTACCTTAACACTTACTCAACACCTAGAAACCACCATTGCGGTTGCTCGGCATCTACCGCAACTACCACCTTAAACCACCCCCTAAACTACCCTTAAACCCAAAGGCAACTTCACCACACCCATTATCTCAAATTCAAAACACATGAATCCCTTCTTACCCATTCAAAATACCCATCGGATCGTGCCGTGGAGCCTTTTTTATCACCTCCTTCTTCTCCAATTGGAGACTTGAGTCCAATAGAAGATCAAACTTGAACCTGACTCGAATCTACACGCTGACCTAAGCTCCTTGAATCGACCTTTATGCCTTGATTTGGTCTGGCTTCTTCTTTGTGTTTTGTATTTTTTATTATTTATTTATTTTATGTAATATGTAAATGTAACTATAAAAGAAAAACGAAAAAGAAAAAAATAAGCCAAAAAAAGGGGCTTAGTCTAGTTTTATTTTCTTTTCGACTAATACATAAAATAAAAAATAGATAAAACAAGATAACGGAAATAAATGAAACAAAATAAAATAAAATAATAAAATTTAGAAAAAATTGTTTCATTACTTAGAAAGGTTAACTTTTCAAACAAACAAAAATAAACCAACTCACTTTCAAAATTAGAAAATTTTTTAGAACTTTCCAAAAACAAACCCCAATTTAGGACCTTATAAACTTTTCTCAATAAAACCAAAACCCACTTAAAACATAAACTCAGCTTTCCTTTCTTAAATTAAAATCAACTCACTTGCCTAAAATTTTCAAAAGAATTACGTACGTTTGATTCTAAATAACGGGTACGTATGCACTTCCAAGGAAACGGTGAAAAATGAAAAAATTGATTTTTCCACTAATAGTAACTCAATTTAGTAAAAAATAAAAAATTTTAGATTTCTTCCAAATTAGTTTAAATTTATCCAATATGATCCAATTAGTTAACTAATGATCGATTTTTCATTTTATAAGATAGTTTTTTGAAAAGCGATTTTAGAAATTAAAATCTAAATTTGGAAAATGGATGGTTCCTATAAAAGTTTAAAGAATCTAACCCTCGAACCCGTTCTTCAGTTTTTCAAAAACCCTTTCTTTAAAATTGGTTTTTTAGTATGCAAATCAGTGTTTAGATCAAAACCAAACCTACCCGTTTAGTTGTAACCTAAACCATTTCTTGATCTTGGTTGGGTGGCGACTCCAAAATGTTTTAAAAGATAAAAAGAACTGATTTTCGTTAAATCTTAGCCGAGGGTTAATATTAAATGAGTAAGGTTTAATATTAATAAGTTTAAAGAAAACTAATTTATAAAATCGAAAAAAATCAAGCTCAATAGTACTTTACCCTTATATTTTTCATTCTTTTCTGCATATGATTTTCTTTCCAAAGTATTTTTATTTATTTTACTTTCTCAACTCTCATTTCCTATGCCAACTTTCATTTTCTTTTTATAATTGACCAATTTATACCAACTTTAGGTGCATTCAACTTACTTGTTATCCATATTATTTTGCTATTCATTTGGGGTTCTATCTTTTCTTTTCTACTATTTCAAGTGTCCATTACTCATCTGTTATTAAATTAGATTAACCTATTTTTAGGTAAATTCATATGTAGTTTCATTTTATATCAGTCATCATAAGTAAATTATTTTCCTTTTTCGAAGAAATTGTGAGTCCTGTAATTTCACGTAGTCGTAGAATGAGTAATTTAGGGCATACCTAAGAGTTAACCAAATAGGGTTAATATTTCACGTATGGGTCTAAGAAATTAGACGATGGCACTTCATGAGTCTAGAATAGAGAAATATAATAAAATAATATTATTATAACTAAAAATAGATAACTTTACTAAATTATATTATATTATAATTTATCCACTGTAAATATGTAAATTAGGTAACAAAAAATAAGCAAATATTAAAAATGAATTATTTGGACATTAAAATTATAAAGTGACATAAAATAGCATATAAAAATAGTACGTGTACTTTAGGTGTGATTATTATATATAATAAAATACCCAAAAATTCGTATAATTAACTCAAAATTAACAAGAAAAAGTAATAAAATGTTAGAAAAAAATAGCTAAACACCAAAATCAAGATGGATTTAGGCATGGACAAGTATGGGACAGCTGTTAGGTAAGTGATAAATTCTAAACACACTTAAACATGTATAGAAATGGAGGTATAAAAGTCAAAGAGGAGAGAGAAAATTCATTTTCTCACTTCCCAATTTTGGGAGTATCACCAAACCCTCTCAATTTTATTCATGGAGATGTTAGGGATTTAGAAAAACTAAGAGGGAAGAAGAAAGATGAAAGAAAACTTTTAGAAAAAATTAGAAAAGGAAACAACGTGAACCAAGCAAAACCTTGGAGTGAGGGTCTAAGGGTGACTTGGGAATAAAACACCACCACTGGCCAATAGGAGAAGCAGTATCTAGGGCTGCCGACATGGTGGTGGCGGTTGTTGGTGACCGAATGGTCAATTTCTAGTGAGCTTAAATTTTTCTCCAATTTTCTTAAATTTTCTAAAAATATTAAATTAGGTCTAAAAATTTTGAAAAATTTTATTGTGAAATGTTTTTGTACCTATCATTAGGGAAAAATATCATATCACAAAAATTTTGAGTAGATTTAATACATTCTAAAAAAAATCGAGTGAAATTGAACAATTTTCAAAGTTGATTTGAATGATCCTATTATTGTTATTTCAAAACCAAATTTTTTCTAGAATTTCCTTATATTGCATGTTTGGATGATATGAAAAGATTTCAACCAAAAATATTTTTTTATAATTTTTAGTAATTTTTTAGCTTCTAAATTTGGTGAAAAATGCTATTTTTAAGAGTTTTTGTGTAATTAGCTTTAAGGAAATCAAGTCATACCAATTCTAGAGTTCATATAAGCTATATTCTATTATAGGAAATAATTTAGAGTTTGGTTGGATTGAATAGAATTTGATGTATGCACAAACCATTGGTTATGGCTTACATGCATTAAGGTGAGAATATATGGATTTGGAAGAATAAGTGATATGGTGAGCATGGGCATATTGTACCTATGATATGATCATGTTTTATCATGCTTGTAAACTAAAATAGGATGTTGGGGCAAGTTACTAGGAGTAAACACATAAATTGATTCTGTTTAGAGAGTTCTTCAAACAGTTGAACTGGTAGAAAGGAGACTTGATTCTTGATTCAAATACTTGATCAAAGAGATAGGTGGTAAAGGATTATAATTATAAACTTGTTAGGGACTTGTTTGAGAAGCTATTGGGTAAAAAAAAGCATGGTTGAAATGATTTTAGATACATGTTTAGAACATTAATGGATGAAAGGACTTTAATTCTAAATATGCTGGAGCTTTGTTTAAGGAATTGTTTCGTAAAAGAAGGGTAGCTATATTGAGTTCAGAGACTTGACTAGAAGGTTGGTTGATTTAAAAGGCTTAGATAAGATCACTTCAGAAGGTTACCTTGTAAAGAAGGGACCTATTCTCCAATTTAGAGAGTTAATCAAAAAGTTGAATAGTAAAAAGGACTTAACTATACGCCCATCATAAGCTTGTTTTGGAAGTATTTGGTAATGGAAATGTAATTGGAATGGTTTAGAGACTTGATTTAAGGGTTAGTTAATGTGAAATAATTAGTGGAAATAACTTCAGAGTCTTATTCATAGGGTTGATTGGAGTAAAGTTATAATTGAGATAGTCTCAGAGAATTAGTCAGAAGGTTCTAAAATTGAGACTTGGTATTAGGTAAGCTTTTAGAACTTTATTTAGAGACTTCAGCAGTAAGTTGGAACTTAATACAAAGCTTATACCTCTTGCTAGAGAAAAGTCACAACCACACTTAAATTATTAGAATGAACTTATCAAATTTTATATTTAGTAAAACTAAAATGATTATATTGATTATTTTATGGAGAACAATGAAAGTGGATGAGATCAACTATTAGGACCATCGAGCGTTACAAGTCTAGGTAAGTGGGATTAATGCTTCACTGCACTTTGAAGTATTATTTAATGATATTTTGAGACCTTAGTATATGTTTTGGTTGTAGTAGTAAGATAATTGTCTGTATATATGTAATGTATGTGCTTGAATAATGTTTTGCTATTTGAAGTGCTGGATTTTATGTATTGGTTGCTTTGTGATGTTGCTAGATTGAATTGTTTGAAATTACTTGATCGCCCCCAAAAGCAATCTAACATAAACTCAACTTAGCTAGTAATCAGATTTGCATCACAATCCATTAAAGGAAAATGATTAGGTTTCTCGGGCCAAACATGGACCCTTCAATGAGGATAGCAAAAAGGTTTCTTTCCCCACCCTTAATCGAACTAAGTAATAGAAGAGGGGGTCATAACCAGATTGGGGATCATGGTTTGTGGTTTGAAGGCAATTGTTACTATCTAAAGTGGCAAAGTTGTAATAGCCCCGCTGATACCAGATCTCTAACCAACAACCGAGCCTAAGGACTAGAGAGGTTGGTACAACGAATCCTTCTATTCCAACCAACCCCTACCAAGGTCAAGCATTTCCTTGCTGTGTCACCTTTAATGCCATGCCATATGATTGCCTATTCTTCTATAGTATGCTAAGTTGATGATTGCTCTCTAGCGCCGAGCTGATCAATTACTTAGTATTTTCCTTGTCGAGAAGCTGAGAGAGAGAGTTTGGATTGACTAAGTCATCCCTGCTCAGACAAACCCATCTATCCGTACTTTTTGTCTGTATCTCCTAACAACCTCACCAATACAGCATTGCCACATATACAACATCATATGTAGAATCTATAACACCAATGATTGTTTTCCTTATATATTCATTTTTACCCTTTGTATTGTGTACATTACTTCTTTAGGAAATGTCCTTTTTGTCTTTTTCCTTTGAAGCAAGTTGCTTTAACTTGCGGGTATAAATACCCTTATACTTATAGCTGTAAAAGATCATATTATCTTTAATACACCTTTGAGTACTTTCTTCCTTGCATAAACACTATTGTAAATACTGTTGTTTACTCTCGACATCACTCTTATCCTTTTCCTTAAGTAAGGTTAAGTGGCGAGTAACCTCATTAGACCAGTTTGTCCGTCTTATCAAATTGTGCCGTAAGTCCTCAGAAGTTCCATTGGTGAGTCATATCCTCTAGAACTGTTCGTAGGTTTTTGCTTACTGTTTCATTCGTCATTTTTTGGCCCCTTTTGTACCTTTCCCTATTAATCCTTTTCAAGCTTTCTGCAAGCTTGGATCCATCCAGCGATCGGCCTTATCTGTTCTTAGTCATGGTTCGCAACATCTTAATATTAGAGTTGAGGTTTTTGTGTGAACTGTGGTAGTTCTTGAAGTTCTGCTATACTATGTGTTTTGCGTATATGAAACAAAGTAAGTTACTGTATTCATTTGACTACTGTGTTGTTAGTTGTTCACTTTTTGAAGTATTTGTTTGAGCTTTGAATTGTGAGGAAGAATGATAAACCCAAGTACAAATATTGGTACTGGTGATGACAGTGGAGTTGTCTATCATGGACGACAATCTCAGGGAACTTCTAGAAGCACTGACGAGAGACTTGATGAGGTAGCTAACCTCTTAGTAGATCTAACCTAAGCTGTTTATGCAATGTCTTGTTGACCTACTAAGCTACTCAACCTATTAGAGGTCAGAACCCAGCTCGACTAGCTCGAGGTAGAGGAGTTGTCGAACAAGTAAGGTGAAGGATAGACCTGAGAGAACTTAATGAGAAGGAAGAGAAGTATTTTGAAGAGGAGTGTGTACGAGTTCCCAAAGTATTCGACCATGTGAAGTTTTAGATTCCGAGTTTCAATGGATCAAGGAATGCTAACAAGTATTTGGATTGGGAGGAGAAGATGGAGCGTGTGTTTGATTACTATCAATATGAAGATTATGAGAAAGTGAGGACTACTTCTATTGAGTTCTCTATCTATGCCACCATGTGGTGGAAAAATTTTCAGGCCATGAGAAGATGAGAGGGGTACCGAGAGATTAACACTTGGCTCGAGATGAAGAGGTGCTCAGAAATAGATTCGTGCCGGAAATATACCTCCAAGATACTTTCACTCGGCTTCAGAAGCTAAGGCAAGGAGGCTGAACTGTTGATGAGTATGTTCAAGACTTTCAAATGCTTATGATACGTTGCAAAGTAGAAGAACCACCAGCTCGAACAATCTTAAGATTTGTTACTGGGTTGAGAGAAGACATTCGAGATATTGTAAAGCTCCAATGATTTGATACAATGGATGAAGCTATTAAGATTGTCTAGTGAGTAAAGAGGCAAAGAAGGAGCCGAGTAACGATCAAAATGCTGATTAGCCGACTAGGACAGGCAAGCTACCGAGCTCAGTATACTACAGAGTCGAGCAAAAAGATTGATGTAAGAGCCGAGTAGAAAGGTTGACCTAAAGATGTAGTACCGACCCAAACATATGAGAAGGGGCAAGGGTTTGACAGGAAGACCAGCCAAATCAAGTGCTTCAAGTGCTAAAGGTTTGGACATATGGCTGGTCAGTGCCTGAACCGAAGGACGATGGTCATTAAAGGAGATATCCCAAAGTTAGAAGTAGAGAGTACGGATGAGGAACTCGAGGAGGAGGAGGTTCCTACAAAAAAGAGCTGATTAACGAGGACGTGGTTCTCGAGGACTTAAATCAGTTACTCGTGGTTGTTTGGCGCACTATGAGCGTGGAACCCTCATAAGAGGAGGAGTAGAGAGAGAATTTGTTTCATACCACCCGCAAGGTGAATGATTAGTTGTGTGCTCTGATTATAGATGGTGGAAGTTGCACTAACGTAGCATCAGCTGATCTTGTTTCCAAACTGAAGCTGCCGACTATTCTACATCTTAGTACAAGTTGCACTGGTTGAGTTAGAAAGGAGCATTACATGTCACTCGGTAAATACTACTGCCGATCACTATAGGAAATTACTCTGACCAGATCCTTTGCGACGTACTGCCTATGTGTGCTTCCCACATATTGCTGGGTAGGCCATGGTTGTTTGATAGGAGAGTTATACATGATGGCTACATGAATACATATATGTTCGAGAAAGATGACCAGAAGATCACGCTGAATCCGATGCCGCCAAGAGAAGTTAACAAGTTGCAGACGAACATGCTCGCAGATTAAAGAAGGCTCTAGTAATGAGTAGAGCCGAACTCCGAGAGGCCATCAATGCTAACGAGCCGATCCTATTATTGGTCAAGCGACTATTAGAAATGAAGGAATGGAGTGAGCTTCCCCAAGGAATCAAGGAGCCACTAAATGAATATGCCAACATGTTCTTAGAACAGTTACCCAAGGGGTTGCCCCCAACTTGAGGAATAGAGCACTGCATTGACTTAGTACCTGGTGCTGCATTGCTGAATAAGTCAGCTTATCGAATGAATCCCAAATAAGCTTTTGAGCTCCAACGTCAATTCAATGAGTTGCTAGAGAAAGGCTATGTAAGAGAGAGTCTCAGCCCTTGTGTTGTACCTACACTTCTAGTGCCGAAGAAGGATGGAACTTGGCGGATGTATGTTGACAGCTGAGCCGTAAACAAAATCACAATCAAATATAGGTATCCAATCCCAAGGCTAGAAGACATGTTGGATGAACTGAGTTGAGCCAAGATTTTCAGTAAAATTGACCTTAAATCTTGCTACCATCAAATTCGCGTGAGACTAGGAGACAAGTGGAAGACTACGTTCAAGATTCGACATGGACTTTACAAATGGATGGTCATGTCTTTCGGTTTGTCAAATGCCCTGAGCACTTTTATGAGGCTTATGAACCATGTGCGAAGATATCTCATAAGGAAGTGCGTCATGGTGTACTTTGACAACATCCTAATATACAGTGCCAACATGATAAGTCACTGTGAACATCTTAGAGCAGTCCCGGATATCCTCCATGCCGAGAGACTATTCAACAATTTAAAGAAATGTTGTTTTTGCTAGGAGGAAGTTGTATTCTTAGGCTACGTAGTCAGTCGAAAAGGCTTACGAGTTGATGATGAAAAGATCCGAGCAATTGTCAAGTGGTCGACTCTTGCTACTTATGCTAACATGAGAAGCTTCCATGGACTAGCTTTGTTTTACAGAAGGTTTGTCAAGAATTTCAGCACCATTACCGTGCCACTTACCGAGCTAAAAAAGAAGAACATCGACTTTCAATGGGGAGAAAGGGAGGATAGGAGTTTTGTCGACATAAAAGAAAGATTGACCTCCGCCCCGGTATTAATACTACCTAACTTCGACAAAATTTTTGAGCTAGAATATGACGCTTCAGGCATTGGAATAGATACTGTCCTAATGCAGGAAGGCTAACCAATTACCTTCCACAATGAGAAGCTTTGAGGACAGCAGCTGAACTACTCTGTATATGATAAGGAACTTTTGGCACTAATCCAAGCAATATAAGTATGGCAACATTATTTATTGCTGAGAGAATTTGCCATATATATCGACCATGAATTGCTGAGATACCACTGAAGTCAGACCAAGTTGTCAAAATAGTAGGCGAGATAGGTTGAATTCCTTAAGGGATTCAATTTTATAATTAAGTACAAGCAGGGAAAGAGCAACGTAGTTGCAAATGCTCTTTCGAGAAGACATGCACTTTTATCAGAACTACAAACTAAGCTGTTTGACTTTGCTAGTATCAAAGAATAGTACTCTAAGGATCTATACTTTAGACCAATAATTTCGTGATGCGTGGACAGGAAGACAGTGGACAAGTATTATGTGGAGGATGGCTACCTGTTCTAAGGGAGGAAACTGTGTGTGTCGACTTGTTCCCTATGGGAATTATTAATTGGGGAAGCCTACAGTGGAGGACTCTCCGGACACTTTAGGGAGAGGAGGACCTATGAACTATTGAATGGCCGATTCTTTTAGCAAGAATGCGGAGAGATATGCACCGAGTTGTCAAAAGCTATGCCGTGTGCAAAAAGGCTAAGTGCGGAGCTGAACAAGGGAAAGTAATGTCCCTACCTGTTTTGACGAGACTGTAGACTAAACTGAGCATGGACTTTGTTCTTGGACTGCCGTGAACTGCCCAAGGCAAAAATTCTGTAATGATCATCGTAGATCGGTTCAATAAGATGGCACACTTCGTGCTCATCACCAAAACTAATGACGCTTCGACTATTGCTTCACTTTTCTTATAGGAGATTGTATAAATATACAGTGTACCGAGAAGTGTAGCCTCCAACAGAGACTCAAAGTTCTTAAGCCATTTCTAGAGAACCCTGTGGCGTCAGCTGAGAACTAAATTACTCTTCAGTACCTCATGTCACCTCCAAACTGACGGCTAAACAGAGGTGATTAATCTTACTTAGGGTTCATTACTCCAAGCTATAGTATACAAGAACTTAGTTGATTAGGATGTCTACCTGCCGGTGGTCGAGTTCGCCTATAACTGAATCGTACATACACTACTAAGCAGACTCCCTTTGAAGTGGTCTATGGATTCAATCCCAAGTTGCCCCTCGACCACGCTCCTGTACCAGCACCTACACAAAAGGACCCTGATGCTTTGGCTAGAGCATAATCTCTTCAATATATCTATGATAAGGTTACTCGGTACATCAACCAAGCTGCTAAAAGAATGCGAAAAAAGGGTAAGGGTAGGTCGACTAAACAATTTCAATTGGGAGACTTAGTATGGCTACACCTCAGCAAGGAACGGTTCCCAAACAAGAGGAAGAACAAATTATCTACAAGAATAGAAGGACCTTTCATAATCCTTTAGAAAATCAGTGACAACACCTACAAGTTATAATTACCTGAGGACTATAGGGTTTTTGATGCCTTCGACATTGCCGACCTTAATCCATATCACCTTTATAGAAATTGATCGAACACCATTCAGATTTGATCCCAAATCCAAAACAACCCGGAAGGAATGCTGGGAATCAGGTTATCGGACCTCTGACTTGCAGTCGGGCCTGAAGACTAGAAGGGTTGGCACAACGAATCCTTCTATTCCAATCAACCCCTGCTGAGGCCGAGTACTTTCTTGCCAAGTTACCTTTAATGCCATGCCATATGACCATTCATTCTTCTGTAGTATGCCGAGTTAATAATTACTCTCTAGCATCGAGCCAATCAATTACTCAGCATCTTCTTTGCCGAAAAGCCGAGAGAGAGAGTTCGGATTGATTAAGCCATCCCTATTCGGACAAACTCATCTGTCTGTACTTTTTGTCTACATCTCCTAACAACCTCACAAATGTAGCATCACCACATATACAATATCATATATAGAATCCGTAGTGCTAATGATTGTTTTCCTTGTATATTCATTTTTACCCCTTGTATTGAGTACGTTGCTTCTTTAGGAAATGTCCTTTTTTTTCTTTTCCCTTTAGGGCAAGTTGCCCTAACTTACGGGTATAAATACCTTTGTACTTATAATTGTAAAAGATCAAATTATCTTCAATACACCTTTGAGTACTTTCTTTCTTGCGTAAACACTATTATTTACTCTTGGCATCGCTCTTATCCTTTCCCTTAAGCAAGGTTAGGTGGCAAGTAACCTCATTGGACTAATTTATGCGTTATATCGAATTGTGTCGTAAGTCTTTGAAAGTTTTATTGGTGAGTCATATCCTCTAAAGTTGTTCGTGGGTTTTTACTTACTGTTTCATTTGTTATTTTTGCCCCCTTTCGTACCTTTCCTTATTAATCTTTTTCAAGCTTTTTGCAAGCTTGGACCCATCCAGAAACTGGCCTTATCTGTTCTTAGTTACGGTTCACAACACCTGCTGTACAAACCATTCAAAGATAGAAGTTAACCATATAACTACTATCTTAAACTTGATTTACACAAAGCATCCACGACTAACCTGTTTTGAAATAAACAATTCATAAATTAAACATGTTATTTACCTATGAAATTATGAAAAATTCATATTTACGCTAAAATAATCTGAGTATATTTACAAGATTTAGTATCTTAATCATAATTTACTTGAGTAATACAAAAAATAATACTAAAAGCTTTAAAGATAAAATCCAAACTTAAGAGTGTAATTGATCTTTAGGTTTCTATCCTTACTCTCAAGAATCTAGTAGTTGCTAGCTTTATGTAAGACCCACAATCAAAAACTTGCAGTTTGGCTCGTAGAATTTAGAACGATTAGTTAAAGGATCCGATCGAGCCTAAATTATAAAGTAAAGCTAAAAAAATTAATAAAAATGATCCCGTAAGTTTGAATTTAAGAAAATAAGTAATAAAATAAAAAATATAAAATTTTTAAATTTTAAGTATATTACTCATTATTTATCAAAAATACATAAAATGTATTCTGATAATTAATGAATCATTAGAGATAAATTATATACATACTAAAAATCATAAAATAACCTAAATAATATTTAGGAATATTTATTTGTACTATATATGAATTTATATGTAGGTAAAAATACGCATAATTACTTAAAATACGCAAAATGTGCTAAAATAATGCTAAATAATTAAAGAAAATTCATAATTAATTAAGGAAAAATAAAGAAAAATCAGGAAAAATCTAGAATTAAGGCGTGGCAATCTAGAATTGAAGCAATAAAAGCAACCAATCAAATTACAACAAATAAAAAGTAAGAAAAAGAAGAGATAAGACAATTGTCAAATCAATTTAATGCACAATAATTCCCCAAAATTTTCAGAAGCTCATTTTAGATATCTGGAATTTTAGAAAATTAGAGAGAGGTGAAATTGAGAGGAAATTGGAGTTTTATAAAAAAAACTATACATTTAGGGCTTCTAAAGAGAATCTGGACCCAATGAGTAGCTGGGAATAGACGACCGCCACTACTATCATACGGTGGTGGCAGCACTCAGGTAGGCCGACATACCCATGGCTACCAATGGTGGCTGGAACCATCAATTCTAATAAGTTTCGATTTTTCTTAAATTGTTAAAATTATCAAAATTAGTTAAAAAATTATGAAACTTGTTATTATAAAATATTTTTGTATTTAGTTTTTAAGAAAAATATTATTTTGATGAAAATATATCTTGTGATATATAGTTCTTAAGAAATCATACAAAACCGAGCATATTTTAGTTTAGAAATAAATATGCTTAGGAGTATAGTTTGGAGCTCAAAATTTTTTTGTAAACTACTTAGGTAATATAGAATAGTAAAATGAAGCTCTTTTTCAAAAATTAGTTTTTGAAATTTTTAGGTTTTAATATGATGTATAAAATGGGTAATTTAGGGTTAATTAAGTAATTAAATGGGTAATTACTGATTTAATGCACAATTATATGTTTTAGGATGTTAAAATCTGATGGAGTATGCTATTTGTAGCATTTGGAGTGTTAGATGTAATTATTTGGATAATATGTAGTAAATATGTAATAGGTAAAAATGAGAAATTTTGAGTTAATTTGGTAATTTAGGATAATTAGGTTCAAAATCTGATTTGGGATGAATTTAGATATTTGAAATGTTATTTGATATTGGAAGATGATATTTGAAGTGATGAGAATATTAAATGTATACATTTTGTATACATTAGGTGATAATGTGTAATATATAATTATGAAAAATTAATAATTAGGAAAATATTGGTTAGAATTGATATTATGATAATAATAGGAATATATAATAAATCTAATGGAAAAATTAAATTAGGGTAATTATATGAAAAATATAAGATTTTCTCATAACAGGGGTGAATTCAGTAATTAAATTAAGATTCGGGTATACCACACGGACTAAAACACTAAACACTAGTTAGAGACTAAAAACAATGTTTAGGATATCCAAAGATAATGCAATTAATTTCACATTATGAGTTGGAATGATTTCTTAGGGTGTACATATAAATCTCTAATAAAAAACTGAGTCAAAAACCTAATTTAGAAATCAATGCAAAAACTGAAACAGAACTTAACATGATTTAAGAAGAAATGTAAAAGACTTAAAACATAGATAATTAGGTATATTAAACCCTAAACAAAAGATAACAATAAGCGTTATAGAATAAAACTAATCTATAATAGTTATATGAAAAACTGAAATTATGTTTGTATTATAGGGATGATCGGCGATGGCTTGAGCAAGTTAGACCTCGAGTGAGTGAGTGAGGAGTCTAGGTAAGTTGGGATTAATACAATGTTGTATTTAGGAGGTTTGAAATTGTACTTGATTATGCTTGTTCTGAACTAATGATATGATTTTTGACTTACTGCTTGGCTTGTATTGTATGATTTGTATGAAATGATTAATTACCCTAAACTGAACCTAATCAAATATACGACCTGTAATCATAAATCGGACCTGCATAGCAACCCATTAGAGGAAAACCAGGATTCTCTAGCTAAATACCGACCCCTTCAAAAGGAATAGCGCTGGATAACATAATGGGTCCCTTCTTCATCCTTAGTCGAACTAAGTAACAAGTGTGGAGGTTGCGACAAGAGTGAAGTCAATGGTTTGAAGGTAGTTATAGGAGGAGCGGAGTCTCTATTACACAACACTCGGTTTGGTTGTGAGTTGTTGCATTAACAGCAACTCCTAAAACCGGATAAGAGTGGGCGCAATTTCTCTAATCTCATGACAAGCCGAATAACGTCATATAATGACATTTACTTGAACATGCATCATACTTAATAAGTTGGTTAATAACCTTGTTTGTGTTTGTGATATAGTTTTAAGTCCTCCATCTCTATTTATTGAGTTGTGGTTGCTCACATCCCCATAGATGTTGTTGTAGGTGCTAACTAAGAAGCAGCTTACAACTACTTTGAAGCTAGCAACTGCTAGATCTTGGAGAATGAGGAAAAACATTTGAAGAACAGACATATATTCTTAAGGTCTAAGCTTTTATTTTAGAATTTTTCATTTCTGAATAATATATTAACTAGGAAATAGATTATAGTGAAACGCTGTAAACGTTAATTGTAATAATTGAATTCTAGTGTATATATATATTTTCTTACTTGCTTAGGTAAATGACTTATTTAAATTATGAACTGTTTACTTCAAAGCGGGTTAGTCATGGATGCCTTATGTAGATCAGGTCTAGGATAGTGGTTGTAAAGCCAACTTCTATCTTAGAATAGTTGCACGACGGGACTGTTACAATTCTGCCACTTTGGGGCGTAACACATTTATAAGGATGTGAGCAACCAACCGCTTAGTAAGTTGGGATAGAGACTTAAAATTATACATCAAACATGATGAACTATCGACCAACAATCCCATTACTCACGCATGCCTCCGAAGATTTCAATCCCTCACCCAGCGAATTCTCTATCGGCAACCTACTAATGATGAGAAAGTTTATGCCGAAGGAATGTAGATGAACTTCTTGAGCTCCCTTAATTGCCGTACATTGATCTATACATTCAGTAGTGATGATACCAACCATTCCCTTGTCAAAGACCCTTTGCCGAATAATCTGAGCAAATATTACCGAAAAGTTCCCATCGAGTGACGAGAGACTCACTTAAACGGCCGAATAGTTTTCTCTCAACATGCCACCATTTCTCTCGTCCCGACCCTTTATTGCCGCAATATTTTAGCCCCTCTCGTCTGCTGTGCTTAGAGAATATTCATATGGGACCAATATTGCATTGCCACCTGTTTACCTTGTCTAACATTATACTACCTTTCCATTTTTGGTCTTTTATCCTTTTTACCCTTTTTGGTATGTACTAAGAATCCCCTTTTTGTATATACTTTCTTATCATTTCATTATTTGTAATACTGCTCTAGGGACTTACTACAAATAGTCTTTTTCTTTTATAAGTCGTAGATAACTTACATTTTAATACTGAATATTTTTTTTTTGTGAAACAACCCTCTCTAAGTCCATATTTCACACACTCTTATCTAATTTTGCCAAGTAAGTCAAGATCAGTGGCGGGTAGACCTTGACATCAACTTGTACGTTATATCAAGTGTGGTATCAAGTCATGTTGAGTTCGTTGGTGAGTCACATCCTCTAGTAGCTTCATGTCAGCTACTCTTATTCGGTTATGAACCATTTCCCTCTAATTTTCTTCGATATCTCGAAGAACCCATTTCAGTTCAAATTCGCCTCGATAAGTCCTAGTGATAATTGAGCTCCTAGGCACACCATATATTCCTGGTATCAAAGCTTGAGGTTGATGTTGAGACCAAAGCTATGTAGTAATAGTTAGCCTATTGTTCAAGATACTATGTATGATTGTAGCCATCTGTATGAAGTGTAGTTATTGAAATTTTGTGTTAGGAATATCAAACCCTAGTGTACAGGGAGAGATTCACGATGTCGAAAATGATGCTCATGGTCATGGTCAAGTTACTTAACAAACATTACGTACTACTGATGAGCAGATGCAAGATCTTGCTGCTATTGTAGCCAATTTAACTACTGTAAGCCCTAAAGTTAAGCCAAGTAACCGTAAGATTAAACTTAGAACACAAAGTTTAGGACAATCAGTTAAAGGATCCAATCAAACTCAAATTATAAACTATAGATAGAAAAATTAATAAAAACAAGCCCGTAAACTTGAATTTAAGAAAATAAGTAATAAAATATGAAACTATAAAATTTTCAAATTTTAAGTATAATAATTGTTAATCATCGAAAAAGGCAAAAAGTGTAATCTAATAACTAATAAATTACTAGAGATAGATTATATGTATACTAAAAATTATAGAATGACTTAAATAATAATTAGGAATATTCACATGTACCCTACATGTATTTACGCGTAGATAAAAATACGTGAAATTTCTTAAATTGTCTAAAACTTAGTAAATAATTAAGGAAAATTATTAATTAATTAAGAAAAAAATCAGAGAAATCAGGAATGAGGTAGATGTGGTCGTGGTAAGTCAGGAATGTGAAGAAAAAATTGCCTAATCAAAATCAAGCAACACAAAAGCCAAAAACTAAGGGATTTGGACAATGTTTTATCTAATTTAATGCACATTAATTATCACAAAGCTCTATAAATAATAAATAGGGAAAAAATTTACAGAGCTCCTTTAGACAGTTACAAATCAGAAAAAAATAGAGAGCATCGATATTCAAGAGAAAAACCAGAGAAAAAAAGAAAGAAAGGAAAACTGTGTAGTTAGGGCTAGTGAGCCAAACCCACATACCACCACCACCTAGGACCGAGCCACCACCACCACCCCACTCTAGACCCACCGTCTAGGATGGCTGACACACTTGGACCGGAGTTAGATGACCAAAAGGTATCGAACTGGGTAAGTCTCTTATCTGCTTCGATTTTGTATAATTTGTTAAAATTAGTTATTTTGCCCAGAAAATTATGAAACTTGTTATTATGAGGTTTTATTGTATATATATTTAGGAAAAAATAGTGATTAAGTTTAATCACATCTAAAAATATAGGGTTCTCAATAATTAAGTAAAACCGAGCATGATTATAACTAGAAATAAATAGACTTAGGAATATAGTTTGAAGCTCAAATTTTTTTCTGTAAAATGCTTAAGTGATATAGAATAGTGCTATGAAGCCATTTTTCTTAAAATTATTTTTTGAAATTTTTAAGTAAATTTTTAGCTCTAAAATGATGGAAAAATTGGCTAATTTTGGGTTAATTAAGTGATTAAGTAATTAATTACTAATTTAGATAGTAATTAGATGTTTAGGGATGTTAATCTCTATTATGGAAACCTAATCCTAGCCTTTGGAGTATTAAGTGTAATTAATTTTGGAATTAGGTAGTAATTGTAGCAAATTAGGCATATATGGAATTGAAAATTTAATAAATATGAAAAATTAGGGTTATTTAGATAATATTATAATAAAAATTAGAATATACTAAATCTGAAACAAAATTTAATTTTAGGTAATTATATAAAAAAAATGTAAAATTTTCTCACATCGGGAATAAATCCGGTACCCCAATTAGAATTAGCGTATACTGAATAGTTTAAAATACTAAATTAAGACCCAATAAGATATTAGAATACTCGTGCTTAATGTAATTAATTTCACATTAGGAGTCGAGCATATTTAAGACTTCAAAATCAAAACTAGAATCTAATTTAGGAACCAAACCCCGAAATAGAGTAAAATGAATCATTAGTACATAATAGGTATACACGGAAAAATGAGTTAAATTATAACTTAGAGTATGAATCTTTAAAGTATAAATACTAAAAAGACCTATTTGTATTATAGGATACCTAAAGACGAATCTGCTTGCAATTAAGTAATCGGGCGACTAAGAAATTTCAAGTAAGTTGAGTTATTACTTACAGTATTAGAGTACTGTTTTTTATGGTACTCGAAGACTTAGGATTGTATATGGTTGTAATTGTAAATAGTTTACACATGTGTCTGATGTATTTGAATTCGTGCTGAAAATTGTAATATGATTGATTTTGTGTTACGATTGAATTGGTGTGAAATTGTTTGCAAACCGTAAATCATATTTAATCTTATTCGACTCTAATGACCTAAAATGTCATACATTTCAACTCATTAGGGGATCATTAGGATTCTCCAACCAAATACCGACCCCTTCGAAAGGGATAGCGCAGGATTGCATAATGGTCCCTTCTTCATCCTTAGTCGAACTACGTGATATGAGAGGAGGTCGCGGCAAGGGTGAAGTCAATGGTTCAAAGGTAGTCGTGGGAAGAGCGATGTCTCCATTGCACAAGCCTAGGTTTAATTATAAGCTGCTACATAACATGAAAACTCCTCAACCCGGATTAAAGTGAGTGAAATTTCTTTAATTTCACAACGGACCGGACTACGTTATGCGACGACACTTGATTGTTGCATTGCATGAAAATAATTGTTTGATAATCTTATTTGTATTTGTATACATTCATGAGTCTCTAATTCAACTTACTGAGCTGTAGTTGCTCATACCCTTATAGATCCTTTTAGAGGTCCTGATTTCTAAATACTTTAAGTATTATGCCGCCTTACAATTATCCAGATGTTAGTTCTTTTGAAGCCAGGGGTGTAAGGATCAATTTACTTAGTAGTGAATGTGAAGCTAAAGTGTCCTTTGTAGTTAAAGGATGAAAGATTGATGGTTGTTATGTAAATTAGTGAACCGTTATGTTTATGTAGAGTTTCCTGGGAAGTTATGTAGACTTTACATATAATTATGTATGTTTATTAGAAATTTGTGACATTTACTATAATTGTAGTTAAACATTTAATTGGACTGTTTACGTCAAAGCGAGGAGTCGTCGACACCTTGTGTAGATCATATCTATGGTAGGTACTGTGAGGTCAATTACTATCATAGAATGATTTACATGGCGGAACTATTATGACTCTGCAACTTTAGGGCGTAACAGTTACCTTAGTAAACAAGGTCTTAGAGAATGGACTGCATGAGAGAGTTGCTGAGCAGGGCTAAGAAATGAGAGATAAACCGAGGAGATAGATGAACAAGCGAGTTCTAGAAGCCTTTCCAGTAAACCACACACCACTGCGACATGCCGACAAAGTCATGAAGAGAAGGTTAGAGTTGGATGAAGTGGAAGAGTATGAAGAAGAAGAAGACCAGTATGTTGGGCTTAATGAGCGAGAGTTCAGAACACCAAGAGGTGTTGAACATCTTAAGGTATAGATTCCGAACTTCAATAGGTCTGGTAGTGCTAATGACTACCTGGATTAGGAAGAGAAGATCGAAAATATATTTAACTTTTATGATTATATAGATGTTGTCCACATTAGAGTAGCCACGTTAGAATTTTCTAGGTATGTGGTAATGTGGTAGAAGAAGCTACAGAATGTTCGCTTGAGGAACTGACACGAAGTCCGAATATGGAACGAGATGAAGAGAGTTCTGAGGAATAGGTTCATTCCCGAACACTACGTACAAGACACTTTTCGACAACTCCAAGACTTGAGGCAAGGTAATAGATCCATAGACGATTATGTCCGAGAGTTTCAATTGCTCATGATACGATGTGATGTTGACAAGCCTGAGACCCAAACTATAGCACGTTTCATCTCGGCACTCCAGGTTGAGATTAGTTACATCTTGGAATTGCAAAGCCTCATAACTTTAGATGAAACCATCCGTGTAGCCCAGAGAGTTGAAAGGCAACGGTGGAACCAGGCTAGCTGAATGCCAAGTAATCGAATCATGGTGCCGAATAGGACTAGCCTACCAAGTAGACCAGGGAATGATAGGGCGTTAAACAGTTTCGAGATGGAGTGTCGAGGTCACATGCCGAGCCGATCAAACGAGGGTCGAGGTAAGAGCAAGACCAAAGAACCTAAGATCCGAAGAGACTAGGGTCAAAGTTCAGTGAGGAAAACTTGAGAAATTAAATGTTTTAAATGCCTTGGCTATAGACACATGGCTAGTCATTGTTCGAACCGCCAAGTTATGATCATAAAGGGAGACAAGCCCCAGCTTAAAGTAGAAAGTGTGAGTGAAGGAGAGGAAGAAGTGGCAACCGATCGGATGTTAGAAGAATTTGAGGAAGATCAGGAGGCCGAGATATCCCTTGAAGGCGGAGTCGAGTATTGCTTTGTTATTCGGTGATCTCTCAGTACTTTTGTAGCTAATGAAAACGAGCAAAGAGAGAACCTCTTTCATACGAATTGCTGGGTGAATGGCAAGTTATGCGCCATAATCATTGACGGAGGGAGCTGTACCAATGTCATCGCACAAAGGGTAGTTAAAGCCATGAAATTGCCAACTCTTCTATACCCCAAGCCATATAAGATTCATTAACTAAACGAGAAAGGAGGATTATACGTTTCTGAGCAAGTCAGAGTGTTGATTACTGTTGGTGATAGGTACAGGGACGAGGTGATGTGTAATGTCCTCCCTATGTGTACATCTCACATATTATTTGGCCAACCATGGTTATTTGACTTGAGGGTGTTATACGATAGGTATAGAAATAGCTACATGTTTCAAAAGGATGGGAAGAAAGTTATATTGACACCTATGAGTCCTAAAGAAGTGCAAGAAGCCCGGGAAAAGGTTGTTAGATCTCTGCAACAGGAGTCCTTGGTGATTTCCTGAGCTCAGTTTGCACGAAAGTTCAAGGCCGAGGACTATGTACTACTCTTGGTTGAGAGACTCCTAGAGGTTAGAGAGGCCGAGAACTTACCTATCGAAGTGCAACAGCTACTTTAGGAATTTGCTAACCTGTTCCCTACTGAGATACCGAAAGGATTATCTCCCTTAAGAAGAATTGAGCATTGCATCGATCTTCAACTTGGAGTAACCCTACCTAATCGACCTACCTATAGACTCAATCTTGAACAGGCGGCCGAGCTGAAAAAGTAAGTTGATGAGTTGGTAGATCGCACATATGTCCAAAAGAGCATAAGCCTATGTGCCGTCCCAGCCATGCTAGTACCAAAGAAAAATGAATCATGGAGGATGTGCATTAACAGCCATGCCATCAATAAGATTACTGTTAAGTATCGATAACTGATCCCGCGGTTGGATGACATGCTCGATGAGTTGCATGGTGCACACATCTTTTCGAAGATAGATCTAAAGAGTGATTATCATCAAATACGAATGAGATTGAGAGATGAATGGAAAATAACCTTTAAGACTCGAGATGGTCTATTTGAGTAGATGGTTATGCTGTTTGGTTTAACTAACGTGCCGAGTACATTCATGCAGCTCATGAATCATGTGCTTAGAACATTGATCGGTAAATGTGTTATGGTCTATTTCGACAATATTCTGGTCTACAGTGCCAACCTACTCATTTATGTTGAACATTTGAGTTTGGTGTTTAACATACTCTATGCCGAGAAATTATTCGGCAACTTGAAGAAATGTGTGTTCTGTCAAAGCGAGGTTAAATTCTTCAGATATGTCATTTCAAGGAGTAGAGTTCAAGTTGATGAGGAAAATGTCAAAGTTATTAATGAGTGGCCTATGTTGACTAGTGCAACTGAAGTCAGGACTTACATGGCTAAGCTTCGTTCTACCAAAGATTTATCATGAACTTCAGCTCCATAACTGTGTTGTTGACTAAATTGATTAAGAAGAACGTTGAGTTTAAATAGACAAAAAAGGCTCAAAGGAGTTTTGAAGATGTGAAGTGTAAGCTGACGTCTGATCCAGTACTTGCCCTACCAGATTTCGAGAAGGTTTTTTAGGTTGAATGTGATGCGTCTGGTGTCGGCATTGGTGATATCCTTATGCAGGAGTGCCGACCCATTGCCTACTTCAGCGAAAAACTCCGAGGTGCTGCCTTGAATTACTCAACCTATGACAAGGAGTTCTATGCCCTTGTCCGTATACTTCAGAACTAGCAACATTATCTGTTGCCAAGAGAATTCATCATCTATTTGGATCATGAATCTCTTGAGCATCTTCACGGGTAGTGGAAGCTTTCTCGGCGTTACGCCAAGTGGGTCAAGTTCTTGGAGACCTTTTGCTATGTCATCAAGTATAAGAAGAGAAGCACTAATACAGTAGCTGATGCACTTTCTCACCATCATACCCTCATTACGACGCTATAAGCTAAAGTGCTTAGATTTAGCACTTTACCTGATCGATATGAGGATGACCTATATTTTGGGCCTCTAGTAGCCAAGTGCAGTGATAGAAGAGTTGTGGACGGATTCTACTTGAATGAGGGGTTCTTGATGAAGGGAAAGGAGATTTGCATGCCGAGTGGTTCTACAAGGGAGCTACTGGTTCAAGAAGCTCATGCTGGGGGTCTGGCTGGCCATTTTGGGGAAAAGATGATGATTAAGATATTGAAGGAGCACTTTTACTAGCCTAGGATGATGAAGGATGTGCACCAAATACTTAAGTGGTGCAAGGTGTGTAAGTATGTATAAGTGTGCAAAAGGGAGGAAAGAACCATATGGAGAATACACACTCCTACCAATTCCTGAGCAGCCGTAGACCGATCTAAGCATGGATTTCATGCTCGGACTTTTCCACACGTCAAGAAGATACGATTCCATCATGTTAGTGGTTGATCGATTCAGCAAAATGGGCCACTTCATCTCCTACCGTAGAACTAATGATGCTTTATTTATTGTTAACCTTTTTTGTAAGAAATTATACGACTGCATTGAGTGCTAAGGGGTATTGTGTCCGATCGTGATTCCAAATTCACGAGCTTCTTTTAGAAGACCTTATGGAGGAAACTTGACACTAAGCTCCTATTCAATACCTCTTGCTACCTTTAGACAGATAGCCAAACTGAAGTAGTTAATAGAACCGTTGGTAATCTCCTGCACGCTACTGTTGGAAAGAACTCTTATGACTAGGATTTATGCTTACCCATTATTGAGTTTGTTTACAATCTCTCCACTCACAACTCCATTGGAACATCACCATTTGAGGTTATTTATGGACTTAACCCGAACCTACCCTTGGACTTAGTTAACAGTCCAACTACACAAAGGGAGAGTCAATCTGGCCCATAGTGTACTGAGGAATTTCACAGGTTGCATCAAAGAATTGCCAAGCAACTGGCCAAAACTGTGGCTTAATAGCAAGAATTAGGAAGCTGTGAAACAAAACAAATCATTTATGCCCCTGGAGACCTTGTTTGGATTCATCTTAGCAATGAATGCTTCCCTAGCAAGAGCACGAATAAACTATCTCCCAAAGAAGATGGCACCTATAGGATTCTGAGGCGCATTAATGATAATGCCTACGAGATTGAGCTATCCAAAGGTCTTGACATGTCTACTACATTCAACGTTGCTGACTTAACTCCATATGTGCCCGAATATGACGAAGACCAAGATTTGAGGGCAAATCTTCAACAACCTTAGGGAACTGATGAATTGCCAACCAACGGTCCCATTACTTGCGCACAACTCCAAGGACTCTAATCCCTCACCTGGCGAATTCTCTCTCGGCAACTTACTGATGACGAGAAAGTTTATGCCAAAGGAATGTGGCTGAACTCCTTAAGCTCCCTTAGTTGTTGTACGTTGATCTATACACTTGGTAGTGATGATGCCAACCATTCCCTTGTTAAAGACCTTGTGCCGAGTAATCTGACCAATCACTGCCGAGAAGTTCCTGTTGAGTGACGAGAGACTCACTTAAATGGCCGAATAGTTTTCTCTCAGCATGTCGCCATCTCTCTCGTCTTGGCCCTTTATTGCAGCAACATTTTGACCCCTTTTGCCTGCTGTGCTCAGAGAATATTCGTATGGGACCAATGTTGCACTGTCACCTGTTCACCTCGTCTGACATTGTATTACTTTTCCATTTTTGGTCTTTTGTCCTTTTTACCCTTTTTGGTATGTACTAAGAATCCCCTTTTTGTATATACTTTCTTGTCATTTCATTATTTATAATGCTACCTTAGAGACTTCTTATAAATAGTCCTTTTATTTTGTAAGCCGCAGATAACTTACATTTTAATATTGAATATTCTGTTCTTGTGAGACAACTCTCTCCAAGTCCACATTTCACACTCTTATTTAATCTTGCTAAGTAGCTCAGGATTAGTGACGGGTGCACCTTGACATTAACTTGTATGTCATATCAAGTATGGTGTTAAGTCGTGTCGTATTCGTTGGTGAGTCACATCCTCCGAACAGCTTCGCGTTAGCTACTCTTATTCAATTGTGGACCATTTCCCTCTAATTTTCTTCAATATCTCAAATGACCCATTTCAGTTCAAATCCTCTTCGGTAAGTCTTAGTGATAACTGAGCTCCTAGGCACACCAAAATACAAACAGGGTTATCAACCAAATTACTTAGATGAGATGCATATACAAACAAATGCCGTCGCACAACGTTATTTGATCCCTTGTAAGATTAAAGAAATTATAGCAGCTTTAATTCAGATTAAGTAGTTTCCATACTTATGCAATAGTTCACGACCAAACCTAGTCTTATGCAATTGAGATATCGCACTTTCCGCAACTATCTTCAAACTATTGACTTCACCCTTATCTTAACCTCCTCCCCTACCATTTAGTTCAATTAAGGATAAAGAAAAGACCCATTATACTATCCAGTACTATTTCTTTTGAAGAGGTCGGTATTTGGTCAAAGAATTCTAAATGTTTCCCTTATTAGGTTACTATGCAGATCTGTTTAAACTTACAAGTCATATATTTAGTTAGATCTAGTTTAAAGCGTTCAAGCATTTCAAATAGACCACATAATTTCAATTTAGAACATCAAACCAAAATCATACAATCAAATCCAGAAACATACACATATAGGCATGCGCACAATTTATTATCTAACAAACACAATCATGCATAATTCCAAGCCTCTGAACACTATAAAATAATACTCTAAAATATAGTAAGTATTAATCCCAACTTGCTTGGGCATCCCGCTTACTCACTTAAGGTACAACTTACATAAGTCATCGCCGATAATCTCTATAATGCAAATGTTGTTTTAGTTTTTACATAACTACCATAGATAGATTTTATTTTGAAATTCTTATTGTTATCTTCAATTTAGGATTTTATTATAACTAATTATTCAGGTTGTTAAGTCTCTTACAATTATTTTTAATCTAAGCTAAGTTCTAGTTCAGCTTTCAAATTGGTTTTTAAATTAGGTTCTAATTTCATTTCCGATTATTGGTTTTATATGCGAATCCTAAGAACTCGTTTTGAACTATTAAGTGACATTAATCACTTTATACTTCAGTATCTTAAATCTCTATTTTATCTCCTAACCAATATTTTAATCGGTACAGTACACTATATTCTTAATTTAACTACCGAATTAGTCCTCGATATGAAAAAAATTTATATTTTTTATATAATTACCTAAATTTATATTTCATATCAAGTTTATTATATATTTATATCATTATCATATTTTCAATTTTAACCTAATATTTTTCTACTCATTAATTTACTATAGTTACATATTACTCATTATTACTTAATATGTACACAATATGCATATCTAACATTCCCAACACTAAAAATATCATCTCTCATCACCAACTAACACCTCAAAATATATAAATTTATCTTAAATCATAATTTATATCTAATTAATCCTCAACTCACAAAATTAGCTTAATTATTCCATTTTTACCCATTATTCATCACATAATACACATAATACATACATCTAATACTAAAAAATGCTACCAATATCATACTACATTAGCAATTAATATCCTTAAATACATAATTACATACTAAATCAAAATTTTCACAAAATTAACATTAAATTACATATTTAAGCTCAAATATTGCCTTTTATGCGTGATTTTAGGGCCTAAAAATTAAGTAAAAAATTTAAAAAATTAAATTTAAAAAAAAAAACTCTTTATAGTACTGTTTAAAATACTCTAAATAACTTACACAAAAATTTGGGGCTCAAAATTATACTATTAAGATCATTTATTTCTAAATCGAATATAACCTTAAGTTTAGGGGTTTCTTAAGTACTATATATCACAAGACATAATTTTATCAAAATAATATTTTTCTTAAAACTACATACAAAAATATCTTAGAATACTAAATTTCATAATTTTTCATGATTATTTAATATTTTTAATAAATAAAGAAAAATTGAAGGGAAAGATCGGACACACCGGCATTGGTTGCCCTGACCACCACAGGTCACCATAGGCTTGTCAACCGGTTTAGGTGCTGCCACCACCAACCACCGTTTGGTGGTAGTAGTCGTCCACTCCTAGGTGGTGGTGCCCTATTTGTACACTACTTTTCTAATTTTTCCTAAATTTGGTTTTTCCTCTCTTCTCATCTTCTCTCTATTTTTCCTAAGTTCCTAACATGTCAAAATGAATTTCAAATAATCTTTCCCTAATTTATAGAGTTGTTTGGGGTTTATGAATTAATTTGTGACATTTGTCCCTTATCCTCTTCCAATTTACTTTCTATTTGTCTTAATTTTATTGGTTCACTTTTTCCTCTTCAATTCCAGCTTGCTACGCCTCATTTTTGGAATTCTCTTCGCTTTTCCATATTTTCCTTGATTTTTATTTAATTATTTGTGAATTTTCTTTAATTATTTAGTATTATTTTAACATATTTTTGGTATTTTAAGTAATTTCACATATTTTTACTTACACGTAAATGCATATATGATGCAAATAAATACTCCTAAATATTATTTATGTTATTTTATGATTTTTAATGTATATATAATTTACCTTTATTGATTCATTAATTATTGAAACTCATTTTACGTGTTTCTAATAAATAACCAGTAATATAATTATAATTCAATATTATAATAATTAATTATTTTATTATTTGTTTTCCTAAATCCAAACTCACGGGATCACTTTTACTAACATTCTTAACTTTGTTATAAAATTTGGGCTTAATCCAATAACTTACCTAATCGCTTTAAATTTTACGAATTAAACTCCGAACACCTAATTATAGAGCTTATAGTAGTTTTAGGCAAAGCTTATTTCTCCATTGTACAAGCCCTAATTTGGTTTCGATGCACGAAATGCACAACATCAAACTCCTTGAAACCCGGATTGTGGCAGGTGTAATTTCTCCAATCTTATGATGACTAGTCAAAATCGTGCAATGATGTTTACTTGGACATACATTGTATCTAATTAATCTTGTTTGAAAACCTTGATTGCCCCGTATAGGATATGTGCTACTGTCTTTATCCTACTTACTAAGCAGGTCGTTGCTCATTCCCTTATAATTGTTTGCCAGGTTTTCTGATAAATATACCAATAATACTTCAAGTTCCAGAAGTGTAGAGAATGAGGTTGAGGAGTGAGCTATAAGACCAATTAACTAGATTTCTATTTTGTTTATTAACTTTGCTAACCTTTAGGAAAACTAATAGAGTGTCTTTAGATGACTCTCTAGTTTTTAGCTACTGTACCGCTACTATATTCTATAAACCTATTAACTTTTATGAATCTTTATTATGTTGTTTTTCTGAAATTATTTATAAACTTGTTTTCTTCTCAAGTTTTTATATCTTTATATCACAGAGTTCTTTTCAAAAGTTATTTTAGAAAATTGCACCACAGGTTGATACCAAATAGTTATTAAATTGGATAACTTAAAACTGTGGAGTAGTAAAGGTCAGAGGTAAGTTATACCTATGTTAATAGTTAAAGTAGCTAGCTTATAACTTAGGTTAGTTTACGAGATGAGACCGTTACGACTCTCTAGTTTGGAGCATAGCAAAAATTAAAAAAAATATAAAAAATTTTCATGAGTGTAGCTTAAGTCCACTAACATATTAATTATTAAATAGATTTGAATTTAGAAGGCCTCTTCTTAGTTTAATATGCAGTGTTATTTAGTAGGAACATAATCAATTCTTTTAAGGTCTTACTATAATTTCATAATGATCCATAGTCCTACTTTTCATATGAAATTTGTTACAAAAATTATTTGAGCTTCATATTTTGCAATTGGTCTCGAACTATCATTTTTATTAAATTGTTTTGAAGATAAACACTTATATGCATTATCTTAATGAGGATTGTTATTTTAATGTCCTATAAATGTATATCTTCCTAATAATTCATGTTTCCTTTGAAACACTTATAACCTTAAAAAACTAATATTATCAAAATGCAAAAAATAAAAAAATAAAAAAAAATCACAAATTCCATAGAGTACTCTATACATTATAGGTTTTACATTAGACAAGCTTCGAATTAGTTCCCACATGTCATAAGGCATGCTCTAGTTCCAAAATTTGAGAATAAATATACATAAATTAATAGGATATACATAGGGTCTCATATTTTAATTATATTGTATGTGTTCACTTCTAATAATAATTCAACATGTGTTTTTCATGATTTTTCTCTTCTTTTTTCCTTTGCAATTAGTCAACACACATATACACAGAGTTAATAACAAAAGTGTCACTAATAATAACTATATATCTAGTCAAGTAACCTAATAAACTAGTAACAAATACACGCTATGCTCAAGTTGTTCACATTTATCTTGATAGATTATATAAAAGCATACAAAACATGTAACAGTTATGTTACAACTCAAAATTCCATTAATTTTATTCATTTATGCTTAACAAGAAAAAACCTTTTAATTCCAATTTCTCAATTTGACTCAACCTTTAGTTGTTAGTCCACAGCCTTATACCATATTCTATATTAGGCGATAAGTATTTCAAGAAACTACTTCCTTTTTATTTTCTTGCTTATGACAGACATCACATATTAGCTTCACTGATAGATTAATTAATCTCAATTTAGCTTCCCTTAAATTTCTCAAACCAATTAAATAGGTCTGGTTGAACTATAATAGATTTGAGTTTTGAATTTTATAATCTAGTTTGACAAACTATATGATAATTCAATCAATAAAATCCTAGGTTATAAAAAAAATTAAGCTTAATTGATAATTAAAATTTATTCCTTGATTCTTAAAATTATTTTTATTTATGTTTAATCCTTTTTATATTTACTTTAACTTGTAGTGGGCTAAAATAGCTTATTAGGCCTTAAACCCACTAATAACTAAGATTTAACTTTTTAGGCTAAAGTAATGGGGCTTAGGGAACCAAATCTATGAATTCGAGATGACTAAGGGAAATGTGACATGGCATACTTATAGTAAAGATTGTTGAACCTACCCATTCACTCTAAACCTTTCTTCGTGTAGCTCATGTACATAGAGAGACTCGTTATAAGCTTGGACATGATAAGTGCCCATGGAAGAATCCGTCAACAAGAGGACTCATCTCAATCATTGATTGTCATTGCAATTCGAGAGACATCATCGATGACCTAACTCTATAAATACTCTAAAGCTTCTCTCCATTCAGGACACAATTTATCTATGCAGATAAATAGCATCATGCTGTTGCATTACCGTTGTGGAAGATCAAACAGAGCTTAAAGTGAATAACACATCACCTTTCATCTAGAATAGTGGAGTTGATGCTTTATCGCTCCTTCACTTATCATATGTGTGTCCAAAGCTCTCTTAGAGTGCTTATTCCTCCTCCCTGTTTCTTCTTCTCTAAGTTATCCCTTATATATCATTTTACATCACTCCTCTGAGGTTACATGTAGTATGAAATTTACGCTGCACACATATGATCACTACAACCAAATCCCCTCGTTTATAGAACCTAAATTCTTATTTGGTACAAAAACTTAATCCATTTCTTTTATTTGAACAAAACCCATAGTTTAAGGTAAAGATTAAATTTGGGGAAAAAGTAAATTTTAATATTATTCCAATTTGTTGCTAACTTGACCTTTACTATATATTAGTGGAGGATGCATCCTGTAAAATAACTTTAATATTTTACAGGATAATGGCTATCTGAGGTGACATTATGATACTATACAAGGATGGTTTAAATGTAAATAATTTTAAAAACAACACTAGAATTCGTAATCCAGTGCATGCAATTTTTTTTTTTAAAAAAAAAAGGGGTGTGACACTATAAAAGTATCCATTGTGTTTAATGTACTAGACTCGTATTCAATGTGAGCTAATCTAACTGGCAGTCTCAATATTGTTATTTTAGTTAACCTACATAACTATCCTAATGCACCAATCTTGCCATACGCCTTCAAAATCATACCCAACCAGTTGAAAGCCATCACAACATGCAGATGAGAATTTCAACCATAATTGTAAAATTTTCTTATGGATTCTAATAATAAAAAATCTTGTGAAAAACAATAAATATAAATAAATGATTTGCAGAAGCATACATTAATGAATAGCATGTAATTACAATTACCAATCACATCAATATAAAAAAATTCAATATATAACCATTCTAATTTTTCAACCACAATAATTTAGGATCTAAATTAAAACATATTGAAAAAACAACAGGATGTATGTTTCATATTATTTCGAAAATTTTAAAGTTGAACGAAAGATAATTTAATATATAAAGAAAAAATTCCCAATATTACATATTGGAAAAAGGGAAATCCGAAAATTAGTACAACCATGGATACATATAGAAACTTAATATGCACATCATGAGAAGAACGCAAACCTGTTAGAAGACAAATTTGTATGATTAGAACATGAAAATATAAAAAAGATATTATAAAATTAAAAAAATAGAATAAATTGTAAGCCTTCTACAATTACCAATGTTAAGGGAGTAATAAGAATCTATGACTTAAAACTGCAAACATGAACATGAAAAAACAAATTCTATTAGAGATAAACGTGATAAAATTAAGATATGTTTAAAAAAATAACATTGCACTAATTTTTAGTAAAGATGTAAGATTCTACGTTAAAAAACAATGAAAAGTAAAAAATCAAGTGGACTTTGTGCAACTCCATAATCAAGAATATCTACTTTTATATCATAAAAGTGCTAATATAAAAATAAAAAATTATGCATATTATATTTAATGAATCATGTATAAATATAGATAAGAATTTTAAAAGTCTAACTCAACCTCTTTAGCACTTTTGAAAATGTACATATACAACTCAAATTATTGTTGAAACTCAAATTCGTCATTATTTATATTACTTTTTAGCAATGATTTTGGACTTTCAACAATAGTTTGGAGGTAATTTCAATATATTTTTATAAGTTATTGGAGATAAAATCCCACTAACTATACCACATTAATAATCTAGGGATATTTTCGCAATTATGTCTTATTTTTACCATAAAAGTATGTATAAGTACAGGAGTTAGTTATTTAAAATGCATTATCATTCCATTTTACGAGAATATATCACTATTGCTAAGAGGGGCTTTAAGTATCTCATGCAATTCTTAATAGTTGTTTGGTTTGAATATTACACAAATGTAGTAGTGGTTGGATTGACTATTTGCCTGACTTTTGTCATTCTGGTGATGTTTGGCAAATAGATGGTACCAAATTTTAATGGTATAATTTTGTAGGGGTGGTGCTGAACTTCTTGTGTTATGGAAAACCTGTACAAAGAAGCATATGTAAGTTTAAAGGAGAATCGGGTATTTTTAGCATAGTTACTCTAATTCTTAAGTTAGAGAATGAAAGAGAAAGGTTATATATAGTGTATGTAAGAGGTGAGGAATTAGGATCCTTTACTAGTAGAAATGATCTTCTATTTATAGGCAACTTAGCTAAGCTATTTTAGGAAGGGGATTGATTTTACGGTATCTTCTCTTTGACTTTGGATTTGTGAAGAGAATCTTAGAAACAAGCTACTAACGAGCTACTAACAAATATTAACTTTCTTCATCTAGCCAAATTAATTCCACCTAGTCTTTATTCAAACTCAGGGCATGACCAGCTTAGGCTTGAAAGCCTAAACTCCATAGAGTAGGTCGGAGATAGAGGCTCAAATCAAGCATTTGATGAGGTGGGTTGACCTCTATAGAGCTAAGTCAGAACTCCGAAAAGGTCATCCTTGAAGTTGGAAGCTTGGCTTAGATTCTAGCAAGGTAGGTCGAGCTTAAAACTTGGCCCACACTTTGAAGAGGTTATCCTACGTCTTGAGGTTAACATATAAAATAGCCTATCAACAAGTTGTATGCCTTATTAGTTTCTTATTCAATTAGCTTCATATTTCTTATTTCTTATATTATTAGTTCTTTTAAGTTTTTAGTTTGTAACAAAATCAATTTCCTCAAATTACTTTAATAGTAACTTTATGATTACTTTTACATTTTACTTCGTTACTGATTCTAGATTTGTGCAAGCCATCTTTGTGTAGGAGCATACTATTTTTCTTCATATTATTTCAATTTTATTGGATGTTTAAAGAAATATAGGGAAGAAATGGAATATAATATTCAAAATAGCTAAGGCGCGCTCTTGACATTAATTAAAAGTCATATTATTGTCGAATTCTAACACTATCAAATCATCGGAAAACAATCAACAAACTATAAAGGGGCCAATTCTAAAATTGCAAAACCTTAGATCAACAAACCATCAATACAGCTCTTTTACAATTTCACCATATGGAAGCGCGATAAACGCAGTAAATTCACAACACAAATTAATGCCATATAATCAAGTAATACGAAGCTATTGATGGATGGGAAAAATGAAATTTACGAATATTTTGCGTAGGAATTGCTTAAATAAGAACAATTACATGAGTAATCTCTTATAGAACCTTAAAATATGATCTATTCAAACCTTATATATATGCACTGAGGTTAGAGTATACATGAGTTGAAAACAAACTCTTGCACTGACAAAATAAGAAAAGTGAACGAAGCTTGTGAGGGATCCCGATCCACCAGTTAAGGTTACGGGTTAATTGTCTAGGGTATGACCTATTGTCATCTTGAGGAGGATGGTGTAGATATCTTATTTTTGCTCTCCTTTTAAATTTAGATTTTTTTTTTTAGAATGAGGTAAAAGATCCATAATTTAGAAAATACAAAAAATTAGAAAATTTTAGGATAATACAAAAATAGATAGAAAAGGGAAAATAAGATTTAATGCTTTTATTTTATTTATTTATTTATTTAGTTATTAAGAATTCAAAAAAAAAAAAAAAAAGGTAAAGGGGAATCAGACCAGGTCCAAAATGTAGTCCGTTTGAGATAGAAACAGGATCAAGAGCCCTATTGAAGTACTAGGCTCAAGGGATAGCAGGCACTTTGCGCTTGCTTTTATTTTTCCTTTAGGTGCGTGTGCACATGCCGCACGTGCCTAGCCTGTATCAACTTCTCCTCCATTCTTTCTCTCTCTACCCAATTTATGTTGCTTCCTTTCTTTTTTTGTTCTCAATGTAAAGCCTATGTTTTAGGAAAATTTGCAAGCATTTTTTGCACATTAACATCCAATTTTTTTATGGAATCACACACTAAGCACGGCCTAATATTGAATTAAACCCAAAACTTGTCCAAATTCAGTTGACTACGTGACCAAAATCAATCTTCAAATTCAAAAAAATATATCATTTTCTAGATCAAAAGTTCATTAATGCAAATCTTCGAATTAATTCAATTTTTAGACTTTCCGAGCTTAATCTTTGTTGAAGAAGTATAAATGAGAGGTTCTAGAGCCTTTTTTAAGGGGGGGAAGTTACTTCGAATCATTAAAAAACACATCCTTATCGAGCCTGATTTTTCGGTTTTCTATTATTTAAAATTGATTTCTCTATTTCCAGTTAATATTAAACTCTAACCCATTTAATATTAATCATTGACTAAAGAAATTAGGAAATTCCGATTTTTTATTGAAAATAATTTTTGGAGTCGCCACCCGACCGGAGTTAGGAAAAGAAAAGAAACCGTAACCAATTGGGTGAATTGATTACAATTTAGCTACCGATCTTTGATTTCAATTTGAATAAATAACTAAAGAGTTCTGAATTCGGGAACTAACCTATTAAACCCTAATGAGTACTACTATCTATTTACCGAAATTAAGATTATTTTTCTAATTATAATATTTAAAAAATAAATAAATAAATTCAAAGAAAAAGAACCTAAGTTTCTCTATATTTTATCGTCGCCCTAAAGATGCCTACGTACTCGTTAGCCGGAATCAGACGATCGTAATTCTTTTAAAAAATCTTTAATATGTTGATTTATTTTAATTTTAAAAACTGCCCGAGTTTACGTTTTTAATTTATTCGGTTTATTTAAAAAAAATCTAAAGGGGTCCTAACTCTTGAATGTTATTATTTTATAAAAAAAAATTTCGCTAAAAGCCCTAAAATTTAAAAAAGGATTTTTTATTAACTTTTATTTTTTTAAAAAAAAAACAACTTTCTATATAATAAATCCTTAAACAAGATCAAATCTTAACAAAAAGAATCAATCCTAATAACTCCTAAACTAACATAAAATATACATTTACTTAAATCAATACTTAATTTATCTAATCAAGAAAACTAATGTTAAAAGAAGAATACCTAAATTAATATATACATATACATATATTATTATTATTAAACAATTATCTATTTATAAAAGACTAAGAATAAAATCTCCTAAAACTAATATGTTCATATTCGTATATATTATATTCAATAAATAAAGATTTAAATAATAATAATAATAATAATAATATAACAATAATAAATAAACAATTAAACAAACAATTTCAAAACTAAAAAGAAACGGACCTGAACTTCTTGATTACGTGGTGAAGGACGATGGCCGACATATAATGGAGTTGCTGTTGCGTGTAGCTACAGGCATCGGAGTTTTGTCTGAGTTTGCTTCGTTGCTGTCCGCCTTGCTGTTGTTCTATTCACTGTTTTCCTATTGCCGTGAGTTATGCGGATCGATGCTGCAGTGGGCTGTTGTTCTATTCGCTGCTGTCCTGTTCGCTGATGTCCGCTGTGCTGTTGTTCTGTTCGCTGCCGTCCGCTATGCTGCTGTCTGCCTTGCTGCTGTCCGCTATGTTGCTGTTTGCCTTGCTGCTGTCCGCTGTGCTGCTGTCCTGTTGCCATGGGTCATGCGAATCGATGCTGCAGTGGGCTGTTGTTGGGAGAGAACTTGATCAACGTGTGTGTGTGCTATTGGCGTGGTGTGAGGGTCAATGTTATGTGTCTATTGTTGGTATGGTTGCGACTTGCAGGGAGTCAGGTGCTGTGTGTGTGTTGTCGGTGTAGTGTGAGGGCCGGTGTTGATGATCCGTACATGGTTTGTAGTGCGTATATATAGAGTTTCTGTTTTATTGTTGTCCAAAAGCGGATTGTTAACTGGTTATGTTTGGAGTTTCTGTTTTGCTACTGTGAACAGATGGGTGGTCAGCATGGGGTTGGCTTTTTTTAGTCAGTGGATGTGTATTTTTGTCGCTGAAGAATTCTGCTGTATGAAAAAGTGGATTCTTTTTTCTGCTGTCTCTTCTTTTATATGCACGTGTATGCGTGTTTCTAAGGTCTAAATCAAATCATATCTAGTTATATCTATTGTATTTGATTCAATAACAATTAAATTAGATCCAACTTAATTTAAATCTAATTTAATAAGATCAAACTAAATTCAAATGATTTAATCAGATATAAATCTTGTTTTCATCTCGCTTTTACGAAGATAGAAAAATAAAGATATAGGTGCTTGCAGAGACTCGAACCTAAGACCTCAAATTAAATCCAATCCAAATACACCAATACTTATTCGTTAGGCTGTTGACCTGTGCCTTGACATTCAATACAATTAAGTTGTACTTAAACTATTTGGTTCCCTAAAATAAAATTTTTTAACTAAGCTAAAACTAAAACTAAAACTATTTGTTCCTAATATAAGTTACTTCTTAAAAATTTACAAAACTCTTTATAATAATTTTTTATTTTCTTATTTTTTTGGTATTTTCATCATTTGTTAATTTTTTATTATTTTTATCTTTTATTAATTTTTTTGTTATTTTTATTTTTGAATTAGGACCCTTTTTATAAAAATAAAAATTAAGACTATAGAGAAGCAAAAATTAGGTGTCTACAGCTGCCCTACTTTGTGGTGAAGTTTAAGCAAAACTTGACCACAAAGACAAAAGAGACACCGTTTTTGCCTCGGGACAACTTCATCCTAAGGAACGTTAAGATACTTGACGAAGGTTAGTTTGAAGCGAAGAATAACGAGAGGTAGCACCTTTGTGGGTTGGCAAAAATCTCTAAAAAGAATAATGAGAACTTGGTCGTGCCTTAATGAGCTGACTAACCAAGGCAATCAAAGTGTCCTTTGAGCTGGCTAAGACCTAAAAACAAGGAAAACTTGGTAGTGCCCTGATGAGCTGACTAACCAAGGCAGTTAAAGCGCCCTTTGAGCTGGCTAAGACCTAAAGACAAGGAAAACTTGGTTGAACCCTAATGAACTAACTAACTAAGGCGGTCAAAACACCCTTTGAGCTAACTAAGACCTAAAACAAGGAAAACTTGATCATGCCCTGATGAGCTGACTAACCAAGGCGGTCAAAGACCTAAAACAAGGAAAACTTGATCGTACCCTGATGAGCTGACTAACCAAGGCGGTCAAAGCGCCCTTTGAGTTGGCTAAGACCTAAAAACAAGGAAAACTTAGTCGTACCCTAATGAGCTAACTAACCAAGATAGTCAAAGTATCCTTTAAGCTGGCTAAGACGTGCCCGAATGAAGAAACTTGGTCGTGCCCTAATGAGCTGACTAACCAAGGCGGTCAAAGCGCCTTTTGAGCTGGCTAAGACCTAATAATGAGAAAAACTTTGAATTGGGATAGCGCTCCATGAGCTTACTAAATCCCTAAGAGATTATAAGTTGGACAACATTTTGTGAGTTGGGCAACTGGGAGCTTGTGAAACTCCGAATTGGAATTAGACTCATGAGCTGGCTAGCTCCCTAGGAGATTATAAATTGGGATTGTTTTAGGAGTCAACCAGAAGCTTAAGAAGCTTTAGATTAGGACTGCATTCTATGAGCTGGCTAGATCCCTAAATGAAAATATGAATCTGGATAGCGCTCCATAAGCTGACTAAAGCGCTAAAGAAGATATGGATAGGAACAATGCTTTATAAGCTGGCTATATCCTTGAGAAAATGGATCAAGGGTAAACACCCTTCAGACTCGCTTAAACTCTATTGACAGTTGAAAGTAAAACCAAGGAACATAGCTGACTCGAAAAAAAACTCTTGATTTGAGCAATTTACAAACGAAGAATTTGGTGAAAACTGTTTATAACATGAATTGAAAATTTGGCTACTATGGATGAAATGGACTGGAAAATGAATGGAAAAACTTGTAACAAGCCTCCACTTTCTCTTTGTCCTTTTCATGTCTTTTCATTTTCTTTTTTCCTTCTTTTTCCTTGAAAGTTTGCTAACGGATACAAATTCCTATTCAAAAGGCAAACGCTATAATCATGTGGGGTATCTCATATCCACCTTAGTTTGTAACCTAGACAATGAGCTTCTTGGATAGGCCTTAAACATTCATTTCGTAAAGAAAAGGTAACTCACGATTAGTCTAGTCGAAGAGAACTTTCTTATGCACTCTCGGTCTAGATTTCACTCTTGATTACTATTCCAGAAATTATAATCCAATTTGTAAGTGATATGCTCTGATCGATTTGTTAGGTCTTTTTGTGTTCAATATTGTAAATTGGGCTTTTGGTCAAATGGTTTCAAAAGAAGTTAATTGAGAGGACCTATTTTGAAAGAAGTGCTTTCATCTAACCCGAGGGGTACAAGTTAAGAACCCTTAGGAATGAACTAAATGTGTACTTGCCCTAGTTTCAAGAATAATTTTTATCTTAGATAAATTATTCTTCAAAATTGGAAGAGCTTTGAGTAGGGAGGTATTATGGGTGAGAAGGTCTTGTGTTTGAGAATTAAGTGGATAGAAAGGGTTTATATTTATGATTTGGAATGTGATTTTGAACTGAATATGGAGTTTTTGGTTTATGGTTGAGTACATGATTCTGAATGAATATGAGGTTTTGTGTTTTTGGTTAGGAATGCGATTCAAGGCCTTGTGTTTTTTTGAGCAACTTAAGCCTTCTTTGATTAGGGATTTTCTCAAGCCCAATTTTTAGGTATTTCTTCATTTTCCTTTTTCCTATTTTTTTTCATTTTCTTTTTTTCTTTTTTCATTTCATTTCTTTCTTTTCTCTCTCAAAAAATAACTATCTCTTTTGTCAATTTTTTGTCTCTAAATGAATCAAGACCCTAAATCCATAGGTATAGGTTCAGAGTGCATTGGTTTAGGTAAGGTATATGTGGCCTTTGGAGTATTTGGAAAAATGTTAGCTCTTTTTCAAAGGGAACAATTTATCGAAAATAAAAATTATCCTTGAATTATTATTACTAGGGTAAGCACAAATCAGTTTTATCCTTTTCTCTTAATCAATGACCCTAACCTCCGAATTGCCCCATTGTGGAGTGGGTCTTGAAAGGGTTTACATTTGAAAGGACTCCATATTAGTCCAATGGGGTTATCAAAAGATAATTATGTTTGGGATTTGAAAATGAATGCCTAACTTTATTCTGGTCTATGTATCAAATTCAAAATGGACCTCCTTTAAGGAATGAGTCCAAAATATCCTCACCATGATGTCTCTTAACTCTCAAAGTGTTTAAGGGTTAATGTATAGGATATAGCTCACCTCTTTTCATTCAAAACTTTTTAAAAGTGAGTTACTAATTCCTTATATAAGGATTGATTGACCTTAGGGTATTGACCTTACTCCCCAATTCCTTGGAACATGCCTTAGTTGTGAAATTTCAAAGACTAAATGCCCTATGCCCCAGACTTATAGGTCTTAACGCCCTTAAGCTTCCATATGTGATTTTGGGTTAGGTTCTTTAGAGTTCGAATGGGCTGGAACTGACAACTTTTGAAGTAGAATGGACTAATGAATTGCCCTTTTTGTTTGTACCGGAGATCAAGCTTAGGATAGTGTTTCATGGTTTTGTGTTTTGACTCGGTTCATGGTTAAACTTGATGGCTCAAGCCTTGAGTTAGTTCAACTATCTTGATGGGCTAGGGCTCAGGTTTAGTTGGTTATTTTCTCAGGCCAAGTGGGTTTGTTTAGGTTAGCTGCTTTAATGGGCTAAGTAATTGTGTTTGTCCTAAGTCTCATAAGAATCTGTAACCGTTAGCAAATTTCTTTCTTTTCTTTTCTTTTCTTTTTTTTTTCTTTCCTTTCCTTCTTTTTTCATTATTTTCTCTTTCTTTTTTTTCTTTTTTTTTTTTGAATGAGAGAGAGAAAAAGTTGAGGCTTTTATCTTACGGAGCTCAAGTGATGGGATTGTAAACGGATGATTACGGATGATTGCTTTCATAGAATTCTATATACAAGCCTATACAATTTATCGTTACTGAGGGTCTATTTACAAGCGAGGAATTCTAAAAAATAAAAGATTAAACAAAGAAAATATCTAAATCTTATTTATTTCAAATGAAAAAGGCTATTTGCAAAATATTGAATTTACCTAAAAGAATGAATATTTCTGGTTGGTAGAATACTAGGCATAATAATAACTACCTATTATTTTACAGGTTTGATTCTTTTCATTTGACTTCCTTTTCTTTTATTTTTGTTTTCTATTTATTTTTATTTATTTACTCCGCGAAGGTTGGGCTCAATTGATGTGAGCCCAAAATCATAGATTCGAGCCTTAATAGATGTACTAAAGCCCTCACTAAAGTAATATTTATAGAGCTCTTCTATAGGGGCAAGATGAGCCCAATCTTATTCCTAATGAATTTTTACTTATTTGAGCTAAAAAGTTAGATCCATATCTAGAGTATCTCTTAAGGCCAATGAGGTGGGTAGACGTGGATCTATTTAGAAGCCCCTTGACTCAATCTAGCCATAGTTATGTAAAAAAAGAAAAAATCAAAATTACAATCATTACCTATTCTAAACTTTACACAGAATTATTTCACAACTACAACTTCACAACTGTCCTTGACCATTTAAGTTCACCATGTCATAAGTTCTTGTGATTTTTTTAAAGAAAGGTTTTCGTGCAATACAAAAGGGTGGGTTCTAAAGGTTCTCAAGTTCTGCAACCGCTACATTTTTCAAAGCAACAATTCTATGGTTGCATTTGAACTTGAGTAAGGTAGCCTGATCGGCCCCGGAAGGTAGTTACCCCACAACATCCGAAGCTTACACAATGCCCCCCCTTCCTAAAGTCCTAAGACAGCCTGGTTCTGACTGTATCTACCATGCATTTATGATACAAAAAAAAACAAAAATAAAATAAAAGTAAAACCCCTAAAGCTACCTTCCATAAATAAACTACAAGAAAAAAAATTGTTAGTAAAAAATAAATAAATAAAATAAACAAATACATAAAATAACATACCTAAGTTCTTTTTTATTATTTTTATTATTTCATATTTTTATTTTTTTTTATTTTCTTTGAAAAATAATCCTATTTTTCAACAACTTCTAATGGCTAGCTCTCTAATGTGTCCCCAGTGGAGTCGCCAAATTATTGAGCTTGATTTTTCGGTTTTCTATTATTTAAAATTGATTTCCCCATTTCTAGTTAATATTAAACTCTAACCTATTTAATATTAACCCTCGACTAAAGAAATTAAGAAATTCTGGTTTTTTATTGAAAATAATTTTTGAAGTTGTCACCCAACCGGAGTTAGGAAAAGAAAAGAAACCGTAACCAATTGAGTGAATTGATTACGATTTAGCTACCGATCTTTTATTTCAATTTGAATAAAGAACCAGAGGGTTCCGAATTCGGGAGTTAACCTATTAAACCCTAACGAGTACTACTATCTATTTACCGAAATTAGGATTATTTTTCTAATTATAATATTTAAAAAATAAATAAATAAATAAATTCAAAGGAAAAGAACCTAAATTTCTACATATTTTATCATCACCCCAAAAGTGCCTACGTATCCGCTAGTCGAGATCAAACGATCATAGTTCTTTCAAAAAAACTTTAATGTGTTAATTTATTTTAATTTTAAAAACTACCCGAGTTTACATTTTTAATTTATTCGGTTTATTTTAAAAAAATCTAAAGGAGTCTTAACTCTTAAATGTTATTATTTTATAAAAAAAAAATCGCTAAAAGCCCTAAAATTTAAAAAGGATTTTTTATTAACTTTTATTTAAAAAAAAAAACAACTTTCTATATGATAAATCCTTAAACAAAATCAAATCTTAACAAAAATAACCAATCCTAACAACTCTTAAACTAACATAAAATATACATTCACTTAAATCAATACTTAATTTATCTAATCAAGAAAACTAATGTTAAAAGAAGAATACCTAAATTAATATATACATATACATATAGTATTATTATTAAACAATTATTTACATATAAAAGACTAAGAATAAACTAAAAGTAATATGTTCATATTCGTATATATTATATTCAATAACTAAAGATTTAAATAATGATAATAATATAACAATAATAAATAAACAATTAAACAAACAATTTCAAAACTGGAAAGAAACGGACCTAAACTTTTTATTACGTGGTGAAGGACGATGGCCGGTGTATAACGGAGTTGCTGTTGCGTGTGGCTACTGGAGTCGGAGTTTTGTCTGAGTTTGCTTCACTGCTGTCCGCCTTGCTGCTGTCCTGTTTGCTGTTGTCTTGTTACCATGGGTTATGCGAATTGATGCTGCAGTGGGCTGTTGTTCTATTCGCTGCTGTCCGCTGTGCTGCTGTTCTATTTGCTGCTGTTCGTTATGCTGCTGTTCTATTCGCTGCTATTCACTGTACTGCTGTCTGCCTTACTACTGTCCTGTTCGCTGCTGTCCGATGTACTACTGTCCTGTTCACTGCTGTCCGCTTTACTGCTATCTGCCTTGCTGCTGTCCTGTTCGCTGCTATCCGTTGTGCTCGTATCCTATTCGCTGCTATCCTGTTGCCGTGGGTTATGCGGATCGATGCTGTAGTGGGCTGTTATTGGGAGAGAACTTGATCAGCATGTGTGTATGTTGTCGACATGGTATGAGGGTCAGTGTTGTGTATGTGCTGTTGGTGTAGTTGCGGCTTACAAGGAGTCTGGTGCTGTGTATATGCTATCAATGTGGTGTGAGGGTCGGTGTTGATGATCCGTGCGTGGTCTACAGCGTGCGTATATGGAGTTTCTGTTTTGTTGTCTTCCGAAAGCGAATTGTTAACTAGTTGTGTTTGAAGTTTTTGTTTTGCTGCTGCGAACGGATGGGTGGTCAACATGGGGTTGGCTTTTTTTAGTCGGTGGATGTGTGTTTTTGTCGCTAAAGAATTCTGCTGTGTGAAAAAGTGGATTCTTTTTTCTACTGTCTCTTCTTTTATATGCATGTGTATGCGTGTTTTTAAGATCTAAATCAAATCATATCTAGTCATATCTATTGTATCTGATTCGATAACAATTAAATTAGATCCAAATTAATTTAAATCTAATTTAATAAGATCAAACTAAATTCAAATGATTTAATCAGATATGAATCATGTTTTCATCTCGCTTTTACGAAGATAGAAAAATAAAGCTATATCTATTGTATCTGATTCGATAACAATTAAATTAAATCCAAATTAATTTAAATCTAATTTAATAAGATCAAACTAAATTCAAATGATTTAATCAGATATGAATCATGTTTTCATCTCGTTTTTACGAAGATAGAAAAATAAAGACATAAGTGCTTGTAGAGACTCGAACCTAAAACCTCAAATTAAATCCAATCTAAATACCCCAATACTTATCCATTAGGCCGTTGGCCTATGCCTTGACATTCAATACAATTAAGTTGTACTTAAACTACTCGGTTTCCTAAAATAAAATTTTTTAACTAAGTTAAAGCTAAAACTAAAACTAAAACTATTTGTTCCTAATATAAGTTACTTCTTAAAAATTTACAAAACTCATTATAATAATTTTTTCTTTTCTTATTTTTTTAGTATTTTCATCATTTGTTAATTTTTTATTATTTTTATCTTTTATTAATTTTTTGTTATTTTTATTCTTGAATTAGGACCTTTTTTGTAAAAATAAAAATTAGGACTATAGAGAAACAAAAATTAGGTGTCTACAATCCTCATGCTCTTTCGCTATCTAGTTCGAGGCTCTCTCTCTCTCTCTAAAAATTAGCTAAGCTCAATTCTTATCGAGTAAAACTAACTATATAGGAAGCTTCTCCACTCCAGTAGTTATCAAACCTAGCCACCCACAAGTGACGTCATGCCCCACAACGTAAGCTTCAACACTTGGAGCTTCAAACCACGAACACCACTTATGCATCACCATTAACCGCCGTGTCCCACTTTAAACTACCACCACTCACTTAGGCATCAAAAATACCCTCCATTGCCAAATCAATTAATCACAAAATCCCTTCCCACTCATTTAGACGCTTAAAAGTACTTAAATCAAGCTCCACGATGGTTGCTGAATCTTCTCCTCCCCTCCGACCTAAACTGCCAATGCAACCCGACCCAGGATTCGAATCCAACCCACAACCCAACCTAGTTCGCTCCACCGACCCACACCCATTAATCTTGGTCCAATTTTGCTTTGAGTTGTAAATTTTTTTTCTTTATTTTGTTTATTTATTTTACTTTTCTTTGTAAGTAGGAACTTGTAATAACCAAAAAAAAAAAAGAGATTAAAAAAAGGGAAGGCTAGTCTAATTTTCTTTTTTGGTTAATGTAAATAGATAAAAAATAAAATAAGCAAAATAATATTAAAAAATAATTAAAAAAAGGAAAGTGTTTTATAACTGAGGAAACCCACTTTTCAAATAAATAAAAAATAAACCAACCCGTTTTTCAAAATTAAGGCACTTTTAGAGCTTTCCAAAAATAAAATGAACTAATTATGACCCCTTTAGAAAATTTTCAAAATAAAGAAAAAAAAAGCTTGGAAATGTAAACCTGAGTGTTTTTTTTTTTTTTAAATTAAAAAGTAATCACCTGCTAACATTTTTAAAAGAACTACGTACGTCTAATCCCGAATAGTGAATACGTAATTACCTCCACGGTAACGTAAAAAATGAAAAGACTTATTTTTCCATTTTAGTTTAAATTATTCAAATTAATCTAATTCATTAACTAATGATTGAACTTCACTTTACAGGATAGTTTTGAAAGGTGATTTTAAGTGATTAAATCTAAATTTGAAAAGTTTATGGTATACATAAGAGTTTAAAAAACTTAACCCCCCAAATTCATTTCTCTGGTTTTCTAAAACCTTTTTTTAAAATCAATTTTTCACGCATGAACTAGTGTCTAGATCAAAACCAAATCTACCTATTTGATTTTGAACTAAACCATTTCCCGACTTCGGTTAAGTGGTGACTCTAAAACATTTCAAAAAATAAAAAAACCAATTTTCTTTAAACCTTAGCTAATAACTACTATTAAATGGATATGATTTAATATTGATCGATTTAAGGAAGATTAATTTTTAAAAATCAAGAAAATATCAAGCTTAATAGATGGCTCCCTTCTACTTATTCAACCACCTTCTCCTCCATACATGTTTGATTAGCAATATATGATCTTAGATATACCCAAAAGAGAATTATGGTAGGTATACAATCTCTAAAACATTTAAGGTCAAATAATTTAAATTATAGCTTTAACATAAACCTTCATTTCTTAACATAATTTGAGAACATAATGGTCTTTACTAAAATGAGAGAAATTATTTAAATATAGGGTCAATGTCACAATTAACACCTTAATTTTGCTACTTTTATAATTATACAACTAAAGTTTTCATTTATTTAATTATACATCTAATTGAAGATTTAGTTTTCACTGTCAACACTTCAGTTAACTTCAATTTATATTATTAATTCAATTAGCATAATTAGTCGATAGGATAATTTCCCATGGCCTTAAGGGGTTGTGTGATCACTTACAATTGACTATTAGCCACCCCATTCAAAACAATGGGTCACAAGACCTCCTAGTGGTCGAAGATAGTTGCTCACGACCTTAGGGAGGGTTACACAACCACTCCATTGATCTTGATTATATTGACTGAACTAACGGTTTGAATTAGAGAAAACTGAACTATAGATAATGATAACTAAATTTTTAATTAGATTAATTAAAATTTCAAATGTATTATTGTAAAAATCGGTAAAATTAAGATATAAATTGTAATATTACCTCTTTAAAAATATTTTTTTTTAATAGTAATTAATAGCTTAGGTTAAGATATGTACTTAGGCTTGCAGCTGAGGTCTAGATACAAGTGTATCTTAGTGCATGTAGACACACGTTCATGCTTTTAAATGCTAGGGTAATGGATGTCAGGATAGAAAAAGTTTGAATTTCCCCTCCCATAAATGTGATATAGAATAGTCGAAAAGGAAATATGAAAGTTCATAAAAGAGTATATATCTTAATTCATTTTCTTTGAATGAAATTCATGAAAATAGAGGTACGAAGTTGTTAACCAAAAATTATTTAAAAGAAAGAAGAGACAGACCAGTCAAATGAGCTGAATTTAGGTGCTATAACTCATCTCCTTTCCTTTTCTTTCTCTCATTAAAAAGTAACTCTTAAAGAAAACATTACCTTTTTAAATTGAAGTATATCTTCTTATATTTACTTCATCTATACTTAACTCTTAATCTTTAAAATTGAGCTTTCAAGTTTTAGGACTGGTTTTACTATCTTCTTGCCAAGATAAAAATATGAAAATGTAGTTATAATTAGATAAAAAATTGCTCAAATAAACGGTGAAATACTTGTGTCTAGGTCCAATTATTGCACTTTTTTAAAAGACCTGGAGTGTGAATGCTCAACTTTAAATAGCATGACTTGATATGTGACTTATTTGAGTCGCTTAAATTTATGTAACATATTTTTATTAGATCCTGTCATTCCGAAAATAAAGAGATAATCATTTGCTTCTCTCTTAGTGTTAAATTTCAATTGCCAACCAACAAATAGCTAGGGTACACTTGGATGTCAGAATAAAATTTTGCACATAATATGCACACATGTGTACAGTGCACGTGGATATTGCGTGTGTATGCGATTGAAATTTTGGTTCTCAGTCAGGTAGGTAGAACTACAATCTAGCTAGATAGTGTAAATGTAATACTTGTCCGATGTATAAGAACATAAGTTACAAATGTTTTACGTATTATATATTTGTCTCTTCTTCTCCTACCAGTAACCCCATATTGTAGAATTTCTCCTCTTTCAAATCTAAAACGATTGAGTTCCTGATTCCATTTGACACTAATTTTGATACATCTCTCAAATAACAACTTTCTAACAATAGATTCTTTTAATTACTATTCAAACAAAAATATATATCTCATCTCACGGTTCATGGTTGCTAGAGTGAATCAGTAGATTTTATTTACTATAATAGCTTTTTACTTTCTGTTTTTTTTTTTTTTTTTTTTTGTATATTATGTTCTCCACTTTAGATAAGAAAATTGAAGTACACTTATGATAATTTCTATTTTTAGTATGATTTTTTATTTTAGGGACACATATAGCAAGTGCTTGTCCATGTAATATTAATTTTTTCTTTTTTTTTTTCTTAAGTTTTATGAAGGATAAAACTGGTCATATCAGGTTGTCAAAACCTGCTTTTGAAGATTTTACTCAATAGATTAAACATTTACAAAACAAATATAAAAAGATATATTCATAATTCATTCTTTTTTTTTTCTTTTGTTATAGTTCATCTTAGCTTTAAATCTATGAAATAGATTTGGTACATCCCGATTGTAAATGAAAAGAGCTTAATGATTCGTAATTTTATGTATAAATCTCATCCCACTTATCCCGGTTCAAATGGGTTCTACAAAGAACAAAATTTAGAGAATTTATTATATTTTTCCATATATGTATATGTATACATACATACATACATATAAGTTAACTCCCACAACACCATCCCTCGACCCAAAAACTTTCACTTAATATGCATATACCTCTTAAACTTCAAATATTGTAAACAATTCCCTAAATTTTGATCATGGTGTAGAAATATTTTTTAAACTTAAGGGAGTAATTTGTAATATTTAAAAACTAAAAGAATATATATGCACAAATTCATAGTTTATTATGATTATTTACAACATGTGAAAGTTTTATTGGTATATTTAGTTAAAAGTTAAAAATAGACATGTAAAACATACTTTTGGTAAAAAATAAAAAAATAAAAACAGATAAAAAAAAAATCCAAGAATGTGACAGCTAGAGAAAAATAAAGAGGGAAGAATTTTTGGATCTCTCTTTCCTCATATTTTATATTACGTGTCTATTTTCAATATTTAACAAATATTTTATTTTAGACTAAGAAAAAAGAGGTATGCTACGTGTAAAAAACTAAAAAAAATATACATTTTCTAAAAGTAATGCAGAAAATTCTAGTTTCTGCAGTTTCTGCAATCATTTGCATGAGTATGGGACACCGAATCATCAAGTTCTCCACTGAACACTGAACCCATATATTTATAAAGTCAACGGTGTAGTCCCTTCCTTATCCAGCCAACTGGAGTGGCCGAGTGGCCTAGACGGTGACACACACACACACACACATTCACACTTTTTCTCCTCATCTCTCTCTTCATTGTCTTCATCCCAAACAGGTCCTGATTCCCGAACCATGCAGTGCATTTGATTAATGATATGGACCACGCATGCCCATATTAACTTCTGTAGAGATATAAAGATAAAAACGTCAGTTTTGGATAAAGAGACACTCCAAAAGATCGTCTTCCGATGATGTTTTTGAGGCACTGAAAGCTGATTACGGAGGTCAAATCATGTGTGTGTGCGCGCGGGCGCGTTGTAAAAGTGGGGTTTGGTTTCAATTTGAGCAATATGATTTGACACCTGCATGAAACGCATCCCTAAAGTGCATATATATATGCTAAAATAATTTGTAGGCGGCTGTTTGTATATATCCCAATTCCCGAACACGCCTGCCATGGTTATGGGGTTTTGGTAAGGTGACCAAGTAATTCGCTTCGGCCATGTTATGTCGCTCCGACAGCTGCTTACTGTCAGATAGAGGATGTTACAATTCATAGCAGTATGTACAGGAAATTTATATTTGGATGAAATAGTAGATAGATATTAGAATAGATGATAGCATATAAAAGATGAATATCTGCTTACAGATACAAATAAGAAATGCTTATAGCAAAGCTAACACAGGGTATGGCAAGGAGTTAACAATATCTTGGGAAGTAGCATAAATTCAACCTTATTCTACACCATTTAAAATATCAACATACATCATCTATATTTAAACACATATCTTCTCCGTTATAATTTTTTCTTTTCTTACTTACTTTAGCTAATATTACTAGATTATTCTTTCAAAGTTATGATGACCTTATTTATCGTCATGATACGTAAAAATACATTCTAAAACTATTAGTCAAGGTACGAATAGGTTTTATAACTTCCAAAAAGTATGGCTTTCTTTTCATATATAATTTTAAAAATATGTTTACTTTTCAAACCATTATTCAGAATCCCAAAACCGTCTTTTAATAAAGGTTATAGAAAAAATGGCTTTAGAGTTGTTTTAGTAACGGTATTGACGGTGAAATTGTACATGGTATGATTTTGAGTCGAACTAATTTGGGTAAAAAAATGGGCTGGGTACAACTAACTCGGTTATGTTGCTTATCAGTTAGCCGGGGATTTAGAAAACTTGACATCGGTGCAAAAGAAGTTTCTCTAGACGAAGGCATGCCAAAGTGAAAAAAGTTCATATAAACTTTACATATTGAAAATAAAAATGATAATTATTTTCAAAAACTACTTTATCCCTCCTTAGCAATTTTTAAATATCCATCGCTTTTATTACTCGTAAAGATATTTTCAGAGACTGCAGGCAAGAGCAGACGAAAGAGGTTCTCGATTCATCGTAAAGTAATTGGCCACCAATCCACTTGCATGAATTGATGGTTGACAGCAACTCACTTTTGCCAGGGAAAGTGATTATTACTTGCAATCAATTGTGGATCCGAGCGGAATTATTCTCAAGAGCAGTTGAAATTGAAGAGTATTATATTACTCCATTGGAGTGAAATGAAATAGAAATGTGGATTACTACTGCTCTAATGATAGGAGAAATCGTTGTTATTATTATTATTACTATCGTTAATTTATAGGGTAAAAATCCATTATCGTTATTACTTTATTGGTGTAAGATTTAGATGAAATTCATGTAAAATGGATTAAGAAATTCTTAAAATTTTGCATTAAACACAAAGACTAATATAAAAATAAAATAAAATAACACTTTATATATATAAGGCAACTACTATCGTCTCAACATTCACAATATCACACTATGCATTAAACTGAGAAAAGGAGGAACAAGAAAATTAGATGAGGGGCCAACGATTATAATGATGTCTCTATATAATTTGTTTGACATGAAAGCAAAAATAAGAAGGAAAAATAAAAAATATATAGATATTACAAGAACTGTGGATCCTTAAGTCTCATGTGTATATTTTTCTCATGATAATTGTTCCATATGATTGACCTAAGCAATTTTATATTATCTATTATATTAAAAATTGGATAAGAGAATCGAGCTAGATTAATATTTATATCGCTAAATTACAATAACTTTTATAACTTCAAATACCGTATAAATAAAAAATTTCCCATCCCATGCCCATTCGTTCTCATAGTTAATGACTAATTAAGTGGTCAGTAAAGCACTTCTACGAGAATTTAATGAATGAAAACTTTAATGTCAGAGTGGATGTAAAATATTTAATAAGTTAGGTGAGCTCTATAAAACACGAGGCAAGGTCAAGGAAGCAGGAGAATCGAATCAATAAAATCGACAACAATATCAAAAGGATCAAAGGAAAACGACACTAATTTTGATTAAGGATTCAGCCTCAAGCCTTTTATTCAAATATCTCCTTTAGATTTTCAGTGCCAATTATTATTTACAAAGTCATTATATGTCATACATAGTGATTGAGGGTACGAGGGGGAAGTTTGTTTGTTATTTCACAATCATCTGATTTGTATTTACTTTTACTCATGGTGAATTGTGCTCAAGAAAGCATCTATATATATATATATAACATCATCTATATTATTCAAGGGACTGAGGTTTTTTATGTCTTTTATATATATATATATATATATATATATATGGCTGTATTATAGAGCGAACGTCACAGTGAGTAAAAGTAAACACAAATCAGATGATT